>ML685818.1:3931193-4014993 GCA_007922175.1 Pelusios castaneus
GAGCATACAGTGTGGACGCTCTAGGTCGACTTTGTAAGTTCCCCTTTAAGTCGACTTTAATTTTAAGTGTAGACACACTAAGTCGACTTAACTAAGTTGACTTAAAGTTGACTTAGTTAAGTCGACTTAGTTAAAGTCGACTTAAAAGTGCAAGTGTAGACATAGCCATAAATGCTTCCCTAAATCCAGACAGTGTCACACTGTGCCCACATGCCCTGCCCTTTGGGGGGCATGCCAGGCTCCCCCTGTGCCCCTCCCCGGCAGGGAGGGCATTGGTGTAGTCCTGGGGTAGCCCTAAGTCGACTTAGGGCTACCCCAGGGGTACACTGGCTTAATTCGACTTTAGAAAGTCAAATTAAGTCTTAGGTCGAGTAGAAAGGTGGTTTAATAAAGTCGACTTAATTTTCCTTAAGTCGACTTAAGCAAAGTGTAGTGTGGACGCAGGGAACATTAAGTCGACTTAAGCCAAGCTTAAGTTGACTTAATTTACTAGTGTAGACGCAGCCAGAGAGAGAGGCTAGTCTCACGGAACTGGGGCTATTTTTCAAGACTCAGTGCCAATTGCTATTTACTCCTGCCAATATAGTTCTCCTGAAAGTATGGCCAGCACTCCTCCTGCTTTGCAAGGTGAAGTTCAAAGAATAACACTGAGTTACTATATCACCTCCTGCAAGCCAGAAGGAATGATTAAAGTGGTAGTATGATAGGTAAGCATCACAGAGGGGTAACCCCCACATAGATCAGCATTTCAGTTTAGTTCAGGTCAGCATAAAAAACTCTGGATGCATCTCTCACCGGGTCTGTAACACTAGTTTGAAAATTTTAGGGAGAACAGACTTTCTAGGGGGATTCCCGTCACTTCCATCTGGCAACACTATGAGAACTGACAGAAGGGGGCCATGAAAACAGAGTCAAACAAGTTCTGCATCTATAAGGAAGCCACAGTAGAACTGGGGCCACCACCATGTCCTCTACCCATGGACTTTCTGCCCATTGGGTCCTTTCAACGGTTGTTAGCATTCTGTAACTGAGCAGATCCATGGATACCTTCTTGGAGGAAGGCACTTATGCTGGTGGTGGGGTGTGCTGAGCTTTGATGGGTGCAGAGGAAGAGGGAGTAATTTAATGGGGGGGCGTAGAACACCATGTTCCAAAGGCCAGCTCTGAAATCTCTCTTGTGGTGGCCCAGCCTGTCTCTGGCTAGAGCCTAGAAGCAAAAAATAAAGGTGAGAAGTGCTGCAGCAATGCCCCTTATGAGCTGAGAAATTTCTTAGGAAGGAGCTCAGCTCAGTCTCCTTGTTCACTTGAATCACACGAGTCCAAATTACATTAGTATGTCAAGCAATTTTGTCAGCACTTCTAGTAAAACTCCTCTTTGTTCGCTGTTAACACTCCCTGAGCTGTTCATTTAATTCAAACTCCTTCATATCTCAGTGGGGGAAAAAACAGTTAGAAGGCTTGGTTCCGGTATTTACCCCCTGCTGCTGCTTAGTAAACGTTTTAAATTCCCTGGTGCCTGAGTCTCACAGACGCGTGTTTCCTATAGTCAAAAAGGATTTAACAATATGGCACTGAAAACTAGTTCCAAGGCCAATAGAGACAACCTCAAACCCACGACTGCTGGAGTACGGATTTGCTGCAGTTTTCAAGGATACATCAGTGGGAGACTATCGGACTTTCAGACTCAGATTAGCTTCCTCAAAATGAAGTTGCTTCATTGGACCCAGTCCAGCAGACTGCTGAACACACAACCCGGTGTACTGAAATACTGTACATTTAATGAGGTTATGTCTACAACCTCGGTGCATTCAATCGACTTAGAGAATAACTCTCTGCACGAGAGAGGACTTTTTTTTCAATAGATTGGGAGCATCTTTCTTGGCCTTTACTGTTTTTTTAAAACTAAACACAGGATTAGCATGTGGACCAAAAAAGAAAGGAAAAAAAATCTATCATAATGAAAAACATTTTTTTTTTAATTCCAGTTCCAGAAGGAAAAGAATCATCTTGCAAGTTAATATATTCAGCTCCTTTTGCCTCTAGAATCTACTTCTGCACAGCAGGAGCCCAAGAAACATTTTAGGTACCAAGTGAAAGGTGAAAACTACGTGTAAGTTCTCTTTTCAGGCACACAATGCAGACAGTCACTTTGAGAGATTCGGACTCATCACCATCTTCTGTTTCCCACATGACCAGCCTGAGCTGTCTGGGACACTGTTCTTCGGGTGGAAGGCTATCTGTCCCCAGCCCAAACAAGAAAGGATTAGGATGAAACAAGTTAGCACAGACGCCCATTTCTCACTTCACACCGAGTAACCTATGGATGTACGTTGACAACGCCCCACTTTAAATTCCTCACAAAGGGAAAAAAAGGACAAGAGACAGTAAATTTCACTGTGATCACACGACGGCAAAATATACCTTCTGTTCATGTGAAGGCCCAATTTAAAAGAATTAAAAAAAAAAAGTATGTTGCATGAGTTACAGTGCAACCATATTCGTTCTCTCTTTATTTTCCTCCCCCTCACTGGTTCATTTTAGAAAAAGGATTGAGTACAACACAGTCAGGTAAGTGGCCACAAAAGAGTAGCTGTCTTTGGCAAGAAGTCACCGGATCGACCCTCTCTGTCACCTTCTGCCCATTTCGCTCTGTCTCATAAAATGGATGCTGTTGGCGCTGTCTGAGAGTTCTGGGTGTTGCTCCACTGAGATCGCAAAGTAGCCGTCATAACCCTGCACCCGGCCCGTGTTTAGCACTTGCTGCTTCTCCCCTTCTGTCCACGAGCGTATGCCCTCCTCCCCATCCCGCAGTCTCTGCTGCTCCCTGGCCCAGGCCTGGGCTATGGCGCGCTGCCTGGCCAACTCCAGCACACGGGTTTTCTCCTCATCCAAGGTGGTCCCATAACGAGTGTTCAGACACAGTGCCCCATGCTGGAGCTGGATGTCTGTGAAACGTCTAGTCCTTCCACTGAGGACTGTGTTGATTTGGGACACGGTAACATTCACGCCATTCTCCAGGGTTCTCCGCCCACCACTGAGGCCCAGTATGGACAAGTCGCTTTCCGATGGCCCTTGCTTAACAAAATAGTGTGTGTCCAATCCATCTACGGTGAAGTGCAAGTTCTCCAGATAATGCGCATTGTTCAGTATGGCTGCGATCCTGCGCCCGTCCTCATTGGCCACGCTGATGATGTCAGTGGCCACACACCCATCCTTCATGGCGAACTTAACTCCTTTGCCGAAGACAGATCCTCCGGAGGCAAAGTTCTTGTTCTCCTTGACCTGCCGGCATCCGGCAATGCTGGAGCCGTAGATCTGTTCAAAGCGCTCTAGGGTGACGAAGGCTTTCAGCTGTTTCTGCACTTCACACTGCACTCCCAAGATCGACTGGACAAGGAGAGAAAGAGAGCCCTATATTAGAAAGAGACGCATGAGGACTGAAAAGCATTGTTAGCACACTGGACAGCAAGGAACTAACATGGGATGATCCGATGAGAAGAGGCAGAGGATTCTGCTTCCCTCTAGCTCCTTCTGAACTTTGCTTTAGAAAATAAAGTCTTTCTTTTTAATGAAACACTTGACTGAAATTCCTATGTTTGCCGACTATTCTCCTGAATTGCCATCATGCCATGAAACTGAACTGAATGTGACATCATTCCCTTGACAAATAGAAAGCTGGGGTGAGAGGGAACCCAGCATGGAGGGAGTTTATGGTTTAGTGCTGAGAGTGATGAGTTTCAGCGGGGTAGCCAGGTTAGTCGATTTCAGCAAAACAAACAAGGAGCCCTGTGGCACTTTTAAAGACTAAAAGCATATGCCTTAAATAAATGTATTAGCCTTGAAAAATGCCACAGGACTCCTTGTTTGTTTTGCTGAGAGTGAGACACAGTTGCAGTCTAGCTCACTCATTCTGTGGTCTTGGGCAAATTCATTGCTCAGTGCTTCAGGTTTCCTCATTTGTAAATCAGAAATGGTTCACGGCTGGTTACTGCGAATCTTCTAGTGATTAATATTTGTAAAAGGCTTTGAGGAAAGGCGCTCGGTAAGATGAAAGTGTTTGACTAGTAGCAATTTCCTCCTGTTTTAACCTGGCTTTGATTCCACCTTGCACCATCCCCAAAGGCTGCACAGCACAGTGTGAGCCAGTCTGGCTGAAAGAGTGATTTCCAGAGCTCCTCAAGGCACCTTTGAGCATTAGCCAAGTGAGTGCTAATTCCACACTCCCCTCACTGTTACAGGGCTCCCCATCTTCTTGGAGGATCAGATCCTCAGCTTTTAGCGCTCAATCCTGAAGCTTAATTTTTACTGAAGCCAAACTCCCATTGACATCAATAGGAGCTCTGCCCGAGTAAGACCTGAATAGGGATAAGAGTCTTGGGTCACCTAGAGACAGTTTTAATGCAAAATCACTTTTGCTGTTAGCATATAATGGAGCAAATGCACAGAGTGATTCAGCAGCTTATCATTTCTGCAGAACATCTGCAGAAATATACTCGTCAATTGACGGAAGAGCAGTCTTCTTTCAGCCTCCTGTCCAGAAACCATTATTGGCTCAAGTTTCACCAAAACGAGGCAAGGCTCCTGTCCCCGCTCAAAGGTGCTCAATAAGATAATGACAGCCAGCATTAAAAACAGGCTACACAGGAAAGGGTGCTACCCTCACTTTTTTTTTTTAAATGAATTTAATATCTGTGAAAAGTGCTGGCTTACCAGCCCTGGAAACTGATCACTTCTGGTCTCCCCAATAGGCCTGAACCCTTTCCCGTAGAGATTCTCTTCTAGGGGCAAGAGAGGAAAATTCACACTCCGTCGTTATTCCAACTAATTTACGTGGTGGCTTTTACAGGCCCCTGTCAAGGAAGAATGGGACTGAGAAGATGCTTTACTTTGCTGGTATAGATTTGATTTCTAATATGCCAACGAGACTCTGAACTGCCGCAGAACCTTCTGGTGAGGGATCCCCAGGCTTTTCAAATAATGACGGCTTGCTTAGTCACAAAGAATCAGTGTTCATTATGCTCCAATGAGAGAGGTGTAATACACAAGAGGGTATGTCAGCAGCCCCATTTTATCCAGGAAGAAATGGAGGCAAAGATGATTAAGTGACTTGCCAAATGTGTCACCAGACGTTGGCAGGAGGCCATCGGAGGCTACATCGTGTGATGACCTATACCCTGAAAGCTGTGGGGTTGTAGGTGAAGTCCATTAGGACACAATGTGACCAATGATAAAGAGGCAGAAAAACTCCTTTCTTCAGCATGACTCTGCAGATGTATATGCTATAAACTCCTCTAGGGAGTTCCTCTCCGACTGAAGGGGAGACAGAGAAAAGACCCTGCCTGGAGTGGTCTGAGTGGTTCCCCACATTGCCGTCTCAGTCCAGTCTTGTCTCGTCGCTGCAGCCCGTGCCATGGGGGAATCTGCCTCCAGCCCGCTGGATGAGAGCAAATGCAGTTACATCCGAGGTACTGTTCTGGGACGCGCCTGGTCCACTCCGGGAGGGGACCCGCTTGCTTTGCGGGCTGCTGCCAGCTGGAGAGAGGGGTCGGGTGGGCCCTGTGTGGTGTGGAACATCTGAATCGGCTCATAAAGGGGGTGATGCCACATTCAGTTCAGATTCTTGGCATGATGGCAATTCAGGAGACTAGTCGGCAAACATAGGAATCTCAGTCAGTTGTTTAATTAAAAAGAAAGACTTTATTTTCCAGACCAAAGTTCAGAAGGAGCTAGAGGAAACAGAATCGGCTGGATCCAGGAAAGAGCAAATCTGACATGGTTTGAATAGGCCAGGAAAAAGCGGGCTGGATAAGCTTGTCCTGGCACTTTGGTGTGGAGGAACAGTTTCTCTTGGGAGGTCCTCATTTAAGAACATAAGAACATAAGAAAGGCCGTGCTGGGTCAGACCAGAGGTCCATCCAGCCCAGTATCTGTCTACCGACAGTGGCCAGTGCCAGGTGCCCCAGAGGGAGTGAACCTAACAGGCAATGATCAAGTGATCACTCTCCTGCCATCCGTCTCCATCCTCTGATAAACAGAGGCTAGGGACACCATTCTTAACCCCTTTCTGGCTAATAGCCATTTATGGACTTAGCCACCATGAACTTATCCAGTTCCCTTTTAAATATTGTTATAGTCCCAGCCTTCACAACCTCCTCAGGTAAGGAGTTCCACAAGTTGACTGTGCGTTGTGTGAAGAAGAACTTCCTTTTATTTGTTTTGAACCTGCTACCTATCAGTTTCATTTGGTGACCCCTGGTTCTTGTATTATGGGAGTAAGTAAACAACTTTTCCTTGTCCACATCAGTCATAATTTTATATACTTCTATCATGTCCCCCCTCAGTCTCCTCTTTTCCAAGCTGAAGAGGCCTAGCCTTTTTAATCGTTCCTCATACGAGACACTCTCCAAATCCCTAATCATTTTAGTTGCCCTTTTCTGAACCTTTTCTAGTGCTAGAATATCTTTTTTGAGATGAGGAGACCACATCTGTACACAGTATTCGAGATGTGGGTGTACCATGGAGTTATATAAGGGCAATAATACATTTGCAGTCTTATTTTCTATCCCCTTTTTAATGATTCCTAACATCCTGTTTGCTTTTTTGACCGCCTCCGCACACTGTATGGACATCTTCAGAGAACTATCCACAATGACTCCAAGATCTTTTTCTTGACTCGTTGTAGCCAAATTAGCCCCCATCATATTATAGGTATAGTTGGGGTTATTTTTTCCAATGTGCATTACTTTACACTTATCCACATTAAATTTCATTTGCCATTTGGTTGCCCAATCACTTAGTTTTGTGAGATCTTTTTGAAGTTCTTCACAGTCGGCTTTGGTCTTGACTATCTTGAGTAGTTTATCATCTGCAAACTTAGCCACCTCACTGTTTACCCCTTTCTCCAGATCATTTATGAATAAATTGAATAGGACTGGTCCTAGGACCGACCCTTGGGGAACACCACTAGCTACCCTTTTCCAATCTGAGAATTTACCATTTATTCCTACCCTTTGTTCCCTGTCTTTTAACCAGTTCTCAATCCATGAAAGGACCTTCCCTTTTATCCCATGACAACTTAACTTATGTAACAGCCTTTGGTGAGGGACCTTGTCAAAGGTTTTCTGGAAATCTAAGTACACTACGTCCACTGGATCCCCCCTGTCCACATGTTTGTTGACCCCTTCAAAGAACTCTAATAGATTAGTAAGACATGATTTCCCCTTACAGAAACCATGTTGGCTATTGCTCAACAGTTTATGTTTTTCTATGTGACTGACAATTTTATTCTTAACTATTGTTTCAACTAATTTGCCCGGTACCGACGTTAGACTTACCGGTCTGTAATTGCCGGGATCCCCTCTAGGGCCCTTTTTGCCTTCCGTTCCTCAGGCTTGTCACAAATAGAGCCATAAAAGCCATTCCTCTGCCTTGAGATATTTCAGCTACCACCCTGTCGTGATCAGGGAGGGAGAAGGGGCAAGGGTAGCAATCGCATTGCTGCTAAGCCCATTTTGGAAGTCAGGCCGAAAGCCTAGGCTCTCTTTGAATTCTGGGCCAACCCGCATGGACAGTACTACAGGGCAGGACCCGCTCTGCCTGTCCTTAAATGTGTATCCCAGCATTCGAGATAGTGAAGGGCTTGGCAGGCCAGTCGCTCCCATGCAGGACTGTTCTCTTTCATTAAAGGGCAATGTCTGGTCTATGTCTCAAGGGTCAGATGGTTGGGAGTTCTCTTGAGAGACCACTGCACAGCCTAGTTCATTTTCGCTGAGGAGAAAGGGTTTTTGGGTGTTCAGCTAGAACACAACATGCAGAAATGCAGCCCCACGTGAGAATCCTCTCTATTTGCCTGGCTTCACCTTGGCCAGCAGTGAGTTGTTATTGACCAGGCTGCCTGTTACCCATTGAATTCTGGGGGAACAATCAAGGGTTTCATATGGACCAAGTGCTCATGCCCTTCAAAATCAGGCTGCCCTGGAGAATTTGCATATCTGCATTTTTTTCCCTTCTCCATTCCTCAGCTGTTCTGATTACCAGCTGGTGTAGCGCAAGGTCCCTTATTAATCAACTCTGAGGTTCTGCTGATGGTGCACGATGCAGCTGAAATGTAGCTTTGCCCCATCATGCTGGGGCAAAGCAGGGCAGGAATTCTCTGAAGAAGGGAATACTCAGGCAGACGGCTAAGTTAAGTTAGAGACAGACAATGTCCCTGTTTGCTGTCACCAACTCAGTCCATTCATTACTAGATTTAAAATATGTGGTTAGCCTCCCTTGTGTTTCGTGGTGCCATATGAAAACACATGACCTTTCCTTGACATAGTAATGCATAGCTTTTGTGACATAATGTTTCACCTACTTATATGGCCCTCTTCATTCAAAAATTAAAAAAAAAAAAAACCCTCTCCAAACACATCTGGACATAATATCTAGGCTGAGGTTTAGCTGGCTATAACAGCAGCAGCACTGAGCACCTTTTACTTAAAGACCACAGTGTGTCAGAACCACATCACCTCAAAGATCTTGCTTGTCGTTTGTCTCGTCTATTTCTAGCAAGGACCGTCTCTTCTTTTATCCTTAGAAAGCACTTCACTGCAATAGTGATTTCAACCAACAATAAGGAGGTACAGAGAGATGATGGGACTTCCCCAAAGTAAATTGGTGAGAAAACCAGGAAACAACCCAGGTCTCTGGACTCCCCATCCTGCCACTGAACACTGCTTACATCTCGAATGATTGTAGCCAAGGAGTAAATTGCTTTAAGTAACACAAGGCACTTTTGCTGGCTCCCTGCGGGGCTCAGTTGTGATGCTCACGATCCAGAGATCAAGTCTGCAAACGAAGGTCTTACACGTGGTAACACGATGCATTAATTCACTAATAAAAACCTCCTTGAAAGCGAATATGTAATATGGGGTGACTTTGAAAACCGCTTCATTTTATGATCTAATGACCTGAAGGGTATCTCTAATAACACAGTGTATTTGGGAACGGTTGTTCCAAAAAAATCATCTTCATATATACATAAATAAACCTCTACTGTGCTCTGCTGTCGAAAAGAGAGGTGGGGATGCAAACAGATTATGCACAGTTTGAAGAGAGAGAAGAGCCTTGCCTTTGAAATGCTCTATCATTTCTCTTTCATCTTATAACCCACTTTAATGACCTAGCAAGGTAGAGAAACAGAAAATTACTATCTGAGCTGAAGATGGCGTAGAACAGGGCTCTCTAAACATGCGGAAGCTTTTAGCAACTGTAACCCAGAGGTACAGTATAAAACTAGCATTAAAGCAGAAGGGAGCGGTGATGGGATTTATTGGTTATTTTATTTCAATATTTGTTGCTATACAGAACTGGCAGATCTATGCTGGGTTTGGGTTTCCTTCCTTTCTTTTTTAATCAGATGCTCTTAGGTGACATTTTACCTTATCTAGTAATGACCCATTGGAGAGAAGAGAGTGGCCTTCATTGTCTGTTGCCATACAGCGCTCAAGAGAATAGTACATTACAGTGATCTTAGAACAGCCTCTTGTATTTTGCCTGAAGTTCTTGAGGATTTAAAATACCCTGGCTAGCTTCTATCAGCCATTGCTTTTAAATAGTGCCTTACGCTGTGATACCTAAAGCTTTCATTTCCCATCATAAATATCCAAGATGTGAAAGAATCTCAACCTGTTGCTGGTTTCGCCTTCTATGAATAGACCATGGGTGTATGTTTCCCTTACTAAAATATGGGCTTATGATGCAGGGAGCAGGCCATTGCTGATGTGCTGAGTCTAGGCTAGGACGATTAAGGAAACCCTATAAAGTGCCAGTAGACTCAGACAGGGATAGAATGGGAGGTAGAGAACTGGGGAGGGCACAGACTCAGTTGTGTCCAATAGCTCAAATAAAGCATCTTTACATTAGCTACACCGGAGTCTTGCCTCTTTTATGTCTCCTGATAATACTGAAGAGGGATGAAAAATGGCCACTTAGGGAAGTAAAGGAGCGCAGTTAGAAGCCCACACAAAAAAAAAAGGTGGTCAAAAGAGGGCTTTGCGTGGCTTTAGTCTACAAAGTGATCCAGATCTGCAGTAACAACTGATTCAGCTTTGTGCTATAAGTGCAGGATCTACAAAGAGACATGGGTGTAAAAAAACCCCAACCAAGCAAAACCCAGCTATGAAATAAAGAGGCTTAATCACTTTAGTTCACCAGGAAAAGGTTAAGAAGTGACTATTACAATCTCCAAGTAATTACATGATGCACAGATTTCTGATAGCAGAGAAACCTTTCATCTAGCAGATAAAGGCCCGATGAAATCCCATGATTGAGGAGATGTTGTTAGAAAAGCTCAGATTAGAAATAAGGTGCAGATTTTAACAGTGAGAGTCCTTAACCATTACTTATCTAAGGATGTGGTGGATTCTCTATCACTTGCAGTCTTTAAATCAAAACTACATGTACTCTGGAAAGTTAAACAAAAGTTCTGAACCAAGACAGGCACTTTTGAATGTAATTCTTTGGCCTATGCTATGCAAGCGGTCACAGGAAATAACCATAATGGTTCTTTCTAGTCTGAAAATTATTGATTTGATTTTTGATGGTGTTGAGTACCCACAATTCCCAATTTAGTTAAGGCTGCTCAGCAGCTCAGAAAAATCAGGCTACTTATTTGAATGTCTAAATGCAGATTTAATAAAACTAGGTGAGAAATGGTTTTCCCACCTCACAAGGATTGTTGAGATTTCGAAACATTTTTCTATCTCAAATCACAACAAAAAGTCAGAATGTGGGAAATTTTCACAAGTTGGTAATACAAAATATTTTCAGATCAGGTCAATCAAACCATTGTGTTTTGATAATTTCAGCATGTTTCATGACACCTTTGATTTTATTTTTTAACTGCTTTTTAATATAAATTATTTAAAATAATTAAGTATAATTAAATAAATTACCTATAAGAATTTTAAATTTTTTTTTCAATTTTTTTTCAAGATCAGGAGAGTTCTCAAACTTGATCATGTCCCATGAATAGATTTGGTTTTGACATACTTGCGTTTTCCAAGGACAAAACACATTTTGTTGGAAAGTTCCCGACCAGGTCTCTAATTTGTTTGCCCACCCTTCAGCACCAAGATTGTAGCCTTTACGTGTAAGTCATTAAATCAAGTTCAAGCAGTGTGTAGAATCTCCCATCAGCCACATGGGGGAGGGAAGATCATGGACCACACTTTGTAGACGGAAGAAACGTTAGCACAAAATGTAGCACAGAGGGCTTACTTCTAATGGAACTGGTGTGGCCTCTGTGTGGGGGAGGGGCAGAGGCATGATTCAGGGCGTTTGTACAGGGATAGTGCATCTGCACAGCAGAGCCTAGCTCATATCCAGCTCTAGACTACGGCCTGAATGGCTAGGCAGCAGTTTGGTGGAAAAGATCTGTGGGTTACAGTGGACAAGAAGCCGGATGGGAGTCAGCAGTGTGCCCTTATTGCAAAGTAGGCTAATGGCACGTTGGGCTGTATTAGTAGGAGAGTTGCCAGCAGATAGAGGGAAGTGATTATTCCCCTCTAGTCGGCACTGGTAGGGCCATATTTGGAGTATTGTGTCTAGTTTTGGGCTCCCCACTACTGAAAGAATGTGGACAAATTGGAGAGAGTCCAGGAGAGGGCAAAAAATGATGAGGGGGTTGGAGCACATGACTTACGAGGAGAGGCTGAGGGAACTGGCTTGTTTAGTCTGCAGAAGAGAAGAGCGAGGGGGATTTGATAGCAACCGTTAACTACCTGAAAGGGGTTCTAGGGAAAATGGAGCGAGGCTGTTCTCTGTGGTAGCAGATGACAGAGCTAGGAGTAATGATCTTAAGTTGCAGTAGGGGAGATCTAGGTTGGATATTAGGAAAATCTTTTTCACTAGTGGTGGTGAAGCACTGGAATGGATGACCTAGGGAGGTGGTGGAATCTCCATCTTTAGTGGTGTTAAAGATGTGGCTGGACAGAACCTGGCTCGATGGTTTAGTTGGGGTTGGTCCTGCTTTGAGCAGAGGAATGGATTGGATGACCTCCTTCCAAACCTAATCTTCTCTGATTCTGAGACTATATGGAAGAGGGTGAGCAACAGCAGGCCAGGGCTGGGAGATCTGTCACTCTGCCAGTCCCCTCGTCCTTCCCCATCTCCAGACGGAAGTGTTAGGAGCGCAGTAGCCTCTCTGGGATGTGAGAGGATTACAGAAGCACCCTACAGAACAACGTAATCATTGTTTTTTGTCAAGGTCCAAATTTCTTGGCCAAGGTCAAGTCAAGATCCCGGCTCTGGAGAAAATAATAATAATAAACCAACAACAATAAGTAAATAAAAAGATTTCAGGGTCTATTCAAACGCATCTGGTGGTGTGGATTTGGCCTGCTGCCTGCTTACTCACTACTCCTGCTCTAGAGATCCCCAGTGCCCAGACTGGACACTCAGGCCCTTGTCCCCACAACTGATACTGCACAGAGCCCAGGGCTCCTAAATCCCAGTCCTGTGCATTAACCACAAGGCCGTGTTTTGGTTTTAACTCCCTGCAAAGAAAAATCGGGTGCTTGTTGGGGAGAAAAAGGAAGGGCCCCATTAAAAAACCTAAGGGGTGGGCAGAAAGAGCTTGATTGATCAGATCTGGCAGACAGGAAGAGTAAAGCCTCTTGGGCATGTGAAGGATCCTACCCTGGGGAAATTACTTTAGAATACACCACATCCTTTTTCCCTCCACAGCCATAACAATACCAATCAGTCTCTGCCTCCTATAGCGTGCCAAGGAAGAACAGTTGAGCTGGACTTCCCTTGCCAGCCTCTGCAACCACTGTGGCTGACAACAAGCCCCAGTAGCAGAGTCCCAATACACAGGAGACCGAGAGCAATATAGTTAATGAAATGATGACTGACTCCAACCCCCTCTCCCCCGCAGATAGAGCTGTAGGAGCTCCCGAAATTACTTGGTAATTCAACAAGACAAAAGGGAAAAAGAAGCAAAATTGGATTCAGGTGCTGCAGCTCTGCAATATGCCAGAGGTCACGAAACATCCCCTGCTGGCCAATAACATTGAACTTGTTCAACAAACAATTTAGCGGCAGCCTCACAGTCACAGGGAAAAAGTGCAGCACAAGGGAGTATTGGATTTTAAATGTCACTCTGGAGCTGCAGGGGGACAACTAAGCTAACCCAGTGTAAGGTTTATGGCATGCTAGATATTTCCGAGCCCCAGGATACTCAAGCTCAGCATGAGGCCTCCCACCTGACACCCCTGCAAGGCAAGTACAGCACAACATTATTCTGGGATCTGGCAGTTGTGTGCTCTGAAGATGAAATGTAGCCATTTAGGAAGGGTCACTTGCTTTGTTCTGATCCTGTTATTTGCCCTTCTTGGATAGCAGAACTGATTCCGGTCTGTTAGGCCACTGCCGTGATTGCGAATCAGAAGTCACTTGCTGACGTCAGTGGAGTATCTCTGAATTTACACTGTATAACTCAGGGAAGTATCTGGCCCACTGAGATCTGGGATCCAAGAAGTCAGAGAAGGGAAGATTTGTCAAGTCATCTAGTTGATGCCAACGGAGCTAACGAAGACTTGTCTGCAACAGATATTTTCAGGGGCCTTGTCCAGACTCGTTTGAAAGGAGCTCGGTGATGGGATATCCACCACACATCTAAGGCAGGTCTACACCACAGCGGAGTTTTGGCAGCAGTTGAAGGGAGATGCGCAAAGTACGTAAGATACCTTGCGTATCTCCCTTCGACTACCTACCGCCTACTTTCTGCAGTGTCTTCAGTGCGCTGAGTCAATGGGAAATGGCCTCCCTTTGACTCAGCGTGACTCCAATGCTGGGGTGATCTTCAGCATCAACTTTCTGATCGGTTGAGTGGATCTTCACAGACCTGATCAGTCAATTGGGAAGATCGATCTGACAGCAGTGAATTTGCTGCTATTTGTGAAGACTAGCCCGTAGACAGGCCATGCCACAGTTTAACCTGTCTTTAGGAAATAAGTCTTCTCCACTGGAAAATGCTGTTGTAACCCATATGCCTAAAAAGGGCTATCTCTGTAAGAGACCTGCTGAGGGTGGGTTACTGTTGCTGGGCAGATTAGCTACCCACAACTAGAAACTTCTAGAAGCAGGGAGTGGTAGCATTTTTGAGCATGCTCCACAGGGTTCCCGGCTGGTGTGATGTGGTGTGGTCAGTCAGATGACATGAGAGCAGCAGTCTGTGCAGACAGCAGGCTAGAGCTGCTTTGAGAAGAGTCCATGTGCTCAGTTTTCAGGAGCGAAGCTGAGCCAGGAGTGAACAAGATGTTTTCTCCCTCTAATGGAGTCATCTGCAACAGATTTTGCAGACATGCATATGGGGGACTGAGGGCTGGTTGCAAAGGAGAAAGAAAAGCCTGCATGGAATTCTACAGAAGATTCCTGCAAAGAAGGAAGAAGAGGACAGCTGTTTCTTGCCACTCAAGCCTCTACACTGGAACAGAGACTGTAGCTGAGAGTTGGGTGAACTCCACCTGGACTTTGGGACTCTTGGGTATTTTTCCTGCGGGGGTTTCTGTAGGGATTGTTCTTGGTTAATTGTATTTTGTTTTCTTAGCATAAGGTTCATTTAGTTAGTAGTTAATGAAGTTCATTGTTATGTTTGTTTTTAGTAGTATTTTAATGTGGGAGTGTAGCTCTGAGCAATCTTCGCTGTGAGTCCCATACAGACTGGATCCTGGGTCTCCAGCTGCTTTCTCCATAGGGATTGGGGTTGATTTCTGTGAGGCACTGGAGAAGGGCAACTGAATTAATTTTAGCCCACCCGAAGGTTACACTGCCTCTGAGTTTGTGCTGGGTTGTTTTAAGTGGGAAGAGAACAGTAGAGTTTTACGTGGCTTTTGTGTTCAAGGTGGCAACCCCATTTTGTGCATGCATTACCTTCTGCCAAAAATGAACTGAAAGCAGCGTGGCTATGGCCTGAATTAATGCACACTGATTTGGGATGAAATCAAGCCCAGTAAAATTTAAGCTGTCAGAAACTGCTTTCTTACAGAGAGACATATTATACTGTGCATTAGTTTCCTAAGGGAAGTAATGGGAGTTCTTTTGCTTTTAAAAACAAACTAGACAAAGCACTAGAGAAAATAATGTAAAAAACAATTCTATTTTGGGGATGGGTGAATGATCCAGCAGGTTTTTTTTTTATCAGCTCTGATTCCCTGGTTTAGGGGGCTGGCATATAAGCTACAGTAACATGACTTTTTTTTAAGAGAAAAAAACCAATCCAAACTAGTTTTGTTCGGCAATCATCAGGACATCTCACAGAAAGGACCCAGGGGTGATAAAGAACTTGAGATGGATTATTTAGTCACATTTCATTACTGAAATGGAGAGGGACAGCATCTACTCGCAGACTGAATTTCACTCAGGTCCCTTGAGCATCTGCAATAGCAGATGGATTTTAATTTCTTCAGTGAATACTGCACCTGGATGCTGTGGCAACAAATGCCATGTAATTGCCTAAAATAGATGGACTATGCCGTCAGATGGCTCACCTTGCTATTGTCCCACTCTTGAGTTTTCATCTGGGTGTGGATCAGCTCATATGATGGCTCCGTTGCATCCGTATCTGGCTTGGGATAGCCAGGGATTACATTGTGTAGCTGGAAACCAAAGGTAAGCAGCCAGCTGTTGACATCTGTAATATGAGAGAAGTGTAACCGGTTATTACTATTTGTACTGCAGCAGAGCCCAAAATTCCCAGCCACTGACCAGGACCCCATTGTGCTAGGTGCTGTACAAACTCAGGACAAGAGGACAGCTCCTGCCACATGTCATCCTTGTAAGTAACACCATGAAAAATGACTCTTTAAAGGTTTACGTTCCAAAACCATGGAGGATGACGGAAATACCAAACAGCATCCGGCCCACTTTTCAACACAGCTGAAACATAAATTTTGTTAAAAATATCAAAGGCTAAAACAATGTCTCCAGTTCCAGAGCCTCCCGGAGTTTGTAAGGCACCATGCACAATGATGGTGCTACGGAGAGCAAAAAGCACAAGAACAAAAACATAACAACAAAGGCTGAGCTGTTCAAACAAGCCTAAGGTTCTCTGGGGTGGCTCTGAAAAATTTCAGCCTTAGTGTTTGGATTCAGATGCTCACGAGCCAGGACCTACAGGTAGGGAGCAGCAGGGCAGACATTACTTGGGGACAGGAGCTGAACAGTGGCTCTTTGTACACCTCTGAATTGTTTCTTCCTAGCTCTTAATTTCCTGGCATTTGTAGGCAAAAGCCACACATCTAACTTGCCATAGGATTCTGCAGGTACATTTCTTAATGGTATTGTTTAAAAACAGCCTCTGCATTATCATTCCATTTACACACACTGAGCTTGCCACAGTCAAACCAACCTTGACGGTGTATTCCTGTGCACTGTGAGCATCTCCATGTATATGATGGTCAAGCTCAGCAGACTACTGGTCAGGAAGCTATTTTATTTCGTACTATGATAGAGGGAGAATATTGGGACCAGAAGGGAACCGATGGCAATTCCACTGCTTGGGAAGGTGGAAATCACACTGGAGAGAATGCGAGTAGATGTGCCACACGGAACATTCCTGCTTGGGCCGGCAGACGACCTGATGCCCTGGTAAGTCTTTTCAGTATCTAACTTCTTTGACTCCACAGCTAATACGAGTGACAGCCTGCTAAGTGGCTAGCTGGAGAAAATAAGTAGCCTGACCAGTGCCTGGATCTGCTGGGAGCAGCATATAAAAACTTCCCTATTTATTTACTACAGAGCATATGATCCTAACCTCGCTTCTCTCCGTCGACTTCAGAAGGAAGGAAAAACGGATGCTACTATAATCAATACTCTACCCATCATTTATGCAGCCTCCGAATGCCATCCTTTGCTGGGAAAAAGCTGAAGCAATGAGGGTCAAAGTTTAATTAACTATCAACCCCCAAGGGCGTTAGGACTTTGGCATCGTAATTAGCATTGTGTTGGTGACTCATTTGTTCAAGCTCCAGTTATGCCAACAAGGAGTTTGCTTTTCATTTTGTTAAATTGAGTTGTCACTAGTGGGACATTCTGGATGAGGGGATCTGTTTAAAAAAACAGGCAGCTTTTTTTCCCACATGAGTTTAAATGCCTGTTTCTGAAGAGACAGTTGGAAAAGCATTAGGGATGCAAATTACAACTAATGAGCTTCCAGTTGATTGGAGAAACAGAAGCCAAACAAACATATTATCTCTTGCTTGTTTTCTTGCAATCCAAAATTTTTAGTTTGGGCTTGGGTCCAGAAAGCCCTTTCATCAATCCCTGTGGAAAGAGGAGGATTTCTGTAAGAAACACTTCTGCTTCTTTTACCACCACAGATTGTTTTAGAAGTGTCTTGGAAGGATGGTGGTGTGAGGATGTGGGTGGTTGTGGGGAGGAATAAAGCTTTGTTTGATTATTTTTTGTTTGGTGATAAGCCATCTCTCCTTCCAATGTGAAATTAAGAGCTTTGATATGCATATTTTACCAGGTGGCCAGGAAAACAGTAAACCTATATGGGGCAGACCTTATCCAGCACAAAATGTTCAAAATAATGTCAAAAGGCACTGAGAGGGCTGCTGAACAGTAAGAAAATATGTAACATCTGAAAAGATTTGATCTAGTCTTTGCTGTTGCTTCTCACAGATCTGACTTTGACCCCATCTATAAAGAGAATTTGCTCTCTTTTTTTTGGTGGGGGAGGTTGGAAGGCACAGGAAAAAAACTAAGTAGGTAGAAGGAGAGGTTAAGAGAATGGGGGGAGGGGGGGGAATGTTAATTTGCCAAAGGCAATGACACTTTTTTTTTTTTTTGACAGAAAAGTACATTTTGCACCACAGCATTTTTTTCAGCTACAGTAACCCAGCTGCCAACACATTTCACAGTAAATTCATTTGAGGGCACTGAAAGAGACGGCTTAAAGCAGACACGTGTAATGAAAATGTCAGTTCGATCCATCAGGTTTCCTGATGTTGGCAGCAAAGCTCTGCATCATGAAATGTACTATTGCTAAAATATTCGTGTTTAACAACGGGCCTCTCAGACTGTAAATACCTGCTTTTCCCACTCTCCTTACCGCATGCTTCCAGTTACTACTGCACATGTGTTTGGAGATCTTTTACTGGGTGGTCTACTCTGAAAATGTACATGGTCATAGCTATGTCTCTTAGTGGTGGGAAAATTTCATAACCGTGACAGATGTTGTGTTGACCTAACTTCAGTGTAGACAGCGCTAGGTCATTGGAGAACTCTTCCGTTGTTGGAGAACTCTTCCATCGACCGAGCTCCTGCCTCATGGGGAAGTGAATTAAGTAGAGTGCTGGTGGGACCCTTCCCAACTCTCATCACTATAGTGTCTGCTCTGAAGTGCAGCTGTGGCATTTTAAGTGTAGATGCAGCTTGAGGCTTGTATCATGGGTCTGTGTTTGTGCGGCCGCATGGCCCAAGTAAGCCAGGGAAGAGGAAGTTGCAGTCCACATCCCCCCAACAGTGTATTGGCAGCTGTGAATGTGATGGCCAAGGAATTCCATCATTTTAGATGTGTGGTATAGACACCTGGAAATGTCAATGAGAGCTCTGTAAGTGGATGGATGTACAGAATGGCTCCCTGGTTGTGCTTCTATCCCTTAACTTTTTTCTGAGGAGAAGTTGTTGGCCTATTGCTTGATCCCTTCTACCCCCACTTGGGTGCTTTTTGTCAGGTCACTATTTACCTGACTGGCGTTAGTGGCCCTAACAAGAGTTAAAACTCCCACTGGCATAGCTCTCTGGCTTACTGGAACACATAAACCTTCCCACCATGCCACGGAGCAATTCCTCAGAAAAGGCCATTATCAGAGAACTTTTTATCTTCAAAGAGAGTTTGTAGGCCTCGTCTGCACATAAAAGTTCTACCACTTTAACTGTATCGGTAGCAGGAATGCAATCCCTCTAGTGTGGACACACTTGTACCTGTATAGAAGTGCTTGTACAAGTTTATCTAGTCCCATTCCGGGAGGGAAATAAGCTATACCAGTATAAAGCATCTTTATACCAGTTTAACTTATGATGGAAAAATCCCATGCACTGCTACAGGCTGGGGACCGACTGGCTAAGTAGCAGAGCTGCAGAAAAGGACCTGGGGGTTGTGGTGGACGGGAAGATGAATATGAGCCAACAGTGTGCCCTTTTTGCCAAAAAGGCCAATGGCATTTAAGGCTGCATCAGTAGGAGTATTGCCAGCAGATTGAGGGATGTGATAATTCCCCTCTATTCGACACTGGTCAGGCCACATCTGGAATACTGTGTCCAGTTTTGGGCTCCCCACTACAGAAAGGATGTGGACAAATTAGAAAGAGTCCAGCGGAGGGCAACAAAAATGATTAGGGGGCTGGGACACATGACTTATGAGGAGAGACTGAAGGAACTAGGCTTATTTAGTCTACAGAAGAGAAGATTGAGGGGAGATTTGATAGCAACCTTCAACTACTTGAAGGGGTGCTCCAAAGAGGAGGGAGGTAGGCTGTTCTCGAGGGTAACAGAGGACAGAACAAGGAGCAATGGTTTCAAATTACAGTTGGGGAGGTCAAGGTTGGATATTAGGAAAAACTTTCTCACTAGGAGGGTGGTGAAGCATTGGAATGGTCTACATAGGGAGGTGGTGGAATCTCCGTCTTTGGAGATTTTTAAGGCCCGGTTAGACAAAACCTTGGCTGGGGTGATTTAGTGGGAGTGGTCCTGCTTTTTAGCAGGGGGTTGGACTAGATGACCTCGTGAGGTCCCTTCCAGCCCTCTGATTCTATGATTCTAACTGCATCCACGCTAGGGGCTGTATTGGTATAACTGTATCAGTAAGAAAACACATCACTAGCCAACATAGTTACACTGGTACAAAAATACATGCAGACCACATTAACTAATTATCTTCACAACAGCAAACTGACATTGAGCTCATTTCCAGGCCTGGCAACGCTCTGCTCTGTCCTCTGAGAGGGTTAACGTTTCATAAGCTGGGAGGATGAAATTGGAAGTTTCATGGTCATGGACACAGTCTTGTTGCTTGAAAATGTCCCGAAATATGAGAGCTTAAAATTTTAGCATTAGCAGCGATGCCAACAATCATGATTTTCCGTAAGTCTTGCAATATGTGGTGTTTTTCTTAAAACAACAACCGGAAGCTTCTAGCCCTCACGGTTGTGTGGAATAGCTTGAAAACATGAATCCTTAAAAGCTCCAAAAAAGAATCCAGAATTTTCTATTTTTAAAATCTTATGATTTAAAACCATCTGAAGGTTTTGAGGCGGTAGACTCCTGACCTTTGAACACTAGGAGTTGCCAATACTATTGTATGTGAAAAAGCTGATTTAGGTCTTTTCAGAAGTTTTAAAAATTAATTATAATTTGCCTCTCCCTAAGCAGTTTACACTCTCTCTCTCTCTCTCTCTCTCTCTCTCTCTCTCTCTCTCTCTCTCTACATTAGAGAAGGAAGTTCATTAAGGCAGTCTGAGAAAATCATATAATCATTAGCTTTGAGTGATTCAGGTCTTTTCTGCTGCAATAAATTCAGTTTGGCTAGCCAGCCATTCTTCTCACTTTTAAATATATGCTTAGTGGAACTGTTTTGCTTATTGGCATTAGGAAAGTCCCTAACCTTCCTACGTTTAAGTCTTAGATGTAAAAAACAGTAGCTGCTTGTGCTAGCTTTTTTTTAAAGCTGACTGTTAGTTCTACGGAGTGCATTAACTTTTACCAGTATTGCTATTTTACGGGGCTCTACGATACCTTACTATGATAAAAAGTAGGTCAGTGGTTCCCAACTTTTTTGACTCGAGGACCACAGATATAATTTTTACAACCCTGAAGGACTACCAGTCTCTGCCAGCAGGACTCCCACTGCAGCCAGACAGAAGGAGTGCAGCGAGAAAGCTGCCTATTTAATGGTCTTCCATCTCCTTGGCTGCAGGAGGAAAATAGCCCTGTGTGCACCTGGATCCCTAGGAGGTGCTCCCTTCTGCAGCCACAGCAACAGAAGATCAGTGCTCCCCTCCCTGTGACTCCAGCAGGGAGCCTGCATTGGTTTTTTAGTCCTGTGGAAACTTGCTCTGCCTTGGTCCTTAGGTGGTGGCTCCCTTCTGCAGACAGTAGGAGGGGAGCTGCAGGCCACTATGAAAGCCCCCAAGGGCCACTTTTGGTCCCTGGGGCCACAGGTTGGGAACCACTTGTATAGGTTGCTGTTCCCATTTTGCTGAAACAAGCCTATCTGCAGCTTATTTAGTTGCAAGCATGTCTCTCCTGCAAATCTGTCTATGGGTATCAGGATGTTAATCAGCAACTAAGTTGGGGATATTTGAGGAAATGAATAATCAGAAACAAAATAAAAAGAGCAGCTAGGAGGAAAAAAGAAAACCTCTTGAGTAGATGTGGAGTTCTTGGCTTAAATTTTTCATGAGTTCTGTGTATGCAGCCAGCGATCCAGCTGTGGAAGTGTTAAAGGTGACCTGCAAAGGAAAATATACAGTGGGCCTATGCCCTCTTTTGTTTATTTATGTGGAAAGAAGAACTGAAAAGTCTGGTGTGGCTTTTTGTTTTTTTAAAAAAAATTCTGTCTGTTGTCTTACATTAGAAATTCAGGTCCCTTTCTAATCTGGAAGACTCTATGGTGTTTTCTTTTCCTTTCAAAAGAGAAATTCAATCCCTGCCTCAGCTGGAAGACTCTAAAATGGCTAGGTTGTGAAAGGAGAGGAAACCTATCCACTACCTGAGCAAAAACCAGCTTGTGTATATATACTACTTACAAACAAACAAAGAAAAGTCTTACCTGTCATGTAACATTTGATATCCTGAGAGTTGCTAATAGGGTTGTTGTTTTTGAACATATAAAGGTTGAAAGGCATAATGTTGTTGCTGCTCAGACGTTTCCACATATCATGGTCTGGGCTTGTCCAGCGCCCAGCTAACACATCATAATCTCGCCGTCCCATGTGGATGAGTTTAGTGAGGGGGTCGTATAGACCTCCATGGTATCCAATGATGATCTGGAAATTGGGATTGGTGTCCATGTAGATCTCCCCATATGCTGTGTAGAGTATCTGCTTGATCATTAAGCCTGTCCCACTGAAGACTGCCAGAGGGGTCCCAATGTTATCGCAGGCTATGTAGAACTCATCTCCGCTGCTGAGCTCCATTGCAAAGAGGTGACCTTGGAGATCATAGTAGAGGGAGGTGATCTCGGAACTTGAATGATTGTACAAATGGGTGATCTTGGTGGGGTTGGTCAGATCTGCATAGAAGAACTGTAAATGATGGCCGTGAGTAGTTTTGCTAGAGACTCTTCTTCCGAGGCCATCATAGCGATATTTCACACTCCACCCAGTAGCTTTATTGTATGCTTTGATGAGCAGGCCCGCCGAGTTGTACTCAAAAACATCATTCCCCCTTTGTCTCAGGAAGCCATCTTCATCCATTTTGTACTGCACATCTCCCAATCTTGTAATCCTGTCCCTGAGGTCATACCTTAGCGGGGTAAGACGGGCACTGTTCCCAGGACTCAACAAATGGAGGTTTCCATTGAGGTCGTAACTGTAACGCCAAAGTGGTTTGTCATTGATAGACACTGTCTGCAGTTGGCCATCAGCATCGTACTCATAAGAGTACCTAGTTGTGTTTGCATATGGGCCAACCTTCAGCTCCTTCTTCACCACTCTCCCCATGTTGTCATATTGCACAGTCATCCAATACATGAGCGACCTGAATATTTCATACTGGACCTCCTTCATTCTGCCATAGGCGTCAAAGTGCTTGGTGTGAGTCATGACAGCGGTGGTGATAATCTGATTGATGTCATAGTAGATGACCCCAAATTTACCAAACTGCTCCGTTTTGCCTGACACATCATCATACCTGTAGAGATCGATGGGTAATGGTGTTTCGTTGATCACTGCTTGCATACTGGTCACCCTGAAACTGTTATCATAATTGTAGTCAAAGCGCGCATTCACCATGCCTTCCTCAGTGAAGCGGAAAATCTGGCGGTCGATGAGTGGGCCTATCTGCCTGTATCTGATAGTGCAGGTGAATCCTTCATTCTGCAGGTTTATAGTCTTCAACATACCAGCGGTTTCATCGTAGGTGAAGCCAATCTTAGTCGTGTCATAGAGCATTTCAGCTAGCTTGGACAGTTTGCCATACTTGTAGATGACGCGCCTCCCTGTTCCCAAGTAGAAGGTGTGAAGGAGCTGCCCTTCCTCACTGAAATCCTGAATGACTGAGGCGTTGCCCTCTGGAGGCCGGTAGATGTTCCTGTAGTATCCAATAGACCGGATGGTTTCTAAGGTCTGCCGGGCAACATTGGGCATGGTCACGGATGACAATCGATCATTCTTATCAAACTCAAAGATGTACTGTCTCTGACTGGGGAGGAGCAGCACCATGGACTAAAATTGGAGGGGAAATAAATGAGTTATTTCCTTCATTTTAAGGCATGACCATTCTGAATTCTCAAAAAGGACAATATTTCAGGACAAGGGATCTCCAGCCTCCACCTCATAATGCATATGTGGCCAGGATAATTTAAGCAGCCCGTAGATCGCACAGAGGAACTAATATGAGGCCAAGTGCCATCTGGCCACCTTACTTGGTTGATAGTCTCCTTTCCCCTCCTCTCTGTCCTTCTCGTCTATATTGTTCAGTGTCAGCTTTTCACGATGGTATTTCAACCTCTTTTTGTGTCTGTACAATACCCAGAAGCCTGGGTGGGGGAGATTCTACTCTCTTTTGTGTTTGTACAGCATTTAGGACACTGGGGATGGGTACCAGGAAAATAACTATAACAGAGCGGCCAAACTTATTGACCCTTGGAACCGCACGCAGCAATCTTCAGAAGTTCAAGAACTGGTGCATGCTTGCTGGGTCTTGAGGCTTCAGCACTGTGGCAGGGTGGTGGTGGGACTTAGGGCTTCTATCTTGGGAGGCATGCCTGCTGAAGCCTCTAGCCCCAGCAGGTGGGGACAGAAGGCCGTAGTTCAAGCACCGTGCCACAGAACTGAAGCCTGGAGCTGCAGCAAGTGTGCCCCACAGGGCTGGAGTGCTGAGACTCTTCCCTCCCTCCTGGCTGGGCAGAAGCCCTGAACTCCCCACCCCTCTCTGGTAGGCTTAGACGGCACTGCAAGGCTCACTTTAACTGTAAAAGAGCCAAATGTGGCTGCTGAGCTGCAGTTTGGCTAACCAGGGACCCCCTTGTTAGGACTGATGGGGGAAAAACCCCAGTCAACTCTCTCAAGTTCAGCTATCCATTTGCTACCACGAGCTAAATAAATCAAAGTGCTTGACAAAAAACCACAACAAAACAAAAACCCAAAACAACCCCCCCCCCCCAAAACCACCCCCAAACAGGCAATCTAGACCATTCAGTGACTAAAGGAAATCATTCACTACTAGCCATCTATCACAACTTTTTTAACTCGGTTTCCTATCTCACTTGTATATAATGCACATACCGGGATATAATTTGATGCTTTTTGCCATTCAAGTGTTGCTTTATCACCATTTATTATTTATAGCATTTTGGAGCCCAAACATAGGACTGCATTGTGCTAAGTGCTGTACAAACACATAGGCAGATACAATTCCTGCCCCAAAGAGCAGATGGATTAAAAGCAGGAAGGATAATCTTGTGCCTAAATCTCAGCAGCAATGAGAAAGGCATTTCCCACCCACTATTTTCAGAACAGGCTACGTGGATTAGTCTCTCTCCTTCCTCACCTGTCCCTTCCACACCTACTTCTGGTCCCTGCCACACCTACTTCTTACTTCCTGTCCCCACCACACCTATTTCCTACTTCCTGTCCCTAGTAAACCTACTTCCTATGAAGGAATAGGTCTTTGCAGAAGGGAGGATGCTAGATTTTATGGACATTTGCTTCTACATTGTACAGAACATCCAAAATAAATTTGTACCTTACACATACCTTTATTAGCACTTGTATCTCTAACTTGACTAGCCTATGATCTGTCTTTATCTGGAGACATTTATTATATACAGCTCAAAAATAGACTATTGTATCTAAATAATCAAAGCGCTGCAGGGTTAAAACTTATGCACAGGGGATGGAGTTGGACAGTGAATGTTGCTCTTTGGGCAAAGCTCAGTGCAAACTTTAGCTGTCAGCTGGGCTTATATTCCATACTTACATGCACTTTAAAATAAGGAGATTTAATAGATGCATTTGCATTAGACTCTAAGGGTCAGGATCTACATGAGTGTAAAGCAATGTCACATCACTGAAGTAAAAGGAGTGAAGTCAATTTATGACAGTTGAGAACCAAGCCCTAAGTTAGCAAACCCAACAAGTAGCCATCAATAAGCGACAAGAGGGCGCTTACCTTCTCTAAGTAAGTGTAGCTCCATGATTTTCCATCAGCAAAGATCCTGGATATAATTCTACCAGCCTGATCATATTCCATCCTTTCTGACATAGTTCCCCTCTGGATCCCTGCGATATGTCCCCCTGGGGAATAAGTCACGTTCACACCATTCAACCTGCTGCTAGGAGACCAGAGGCTAGGTCTGCCTGCTTGGTCGTACAGGATCCGTAGGGTGAACTTGCGATGGTCATCATAGATTTTTTCTGTTCTTGTCACACGATCAAAGTCGAGGGACAGCAGGTTTCTGTTGTGAACCTAGAGAGCAAAGAAAGATAGAGAATTAGAAAGGCAGAAATGATAGCCTCTTCCCCCACCAAACACTGCTTTGAATCAATGCCAGTACTACGCATACCTATGTATTAATTGGGGTAGAGTGAGTTTTTCAAAAATATTCACTCTTGGCCTAACTCTGCTTCCACTCAAGTCAACTGGAATTGTAACCCATGACTTCTGGGCAGCGGCAAGTGCTTTTGAAAGTCCTGCTACAGAGTACAGAATGTTTCGGAGGGGTTTCAGCAAAACAAACAAGGCATCCGGTGGCACCTTAAAGACTAACCATTTATTTGGGCATAAGCTTTCGTGAACAGCAGTTTGTCAGATGTATACACATGCAAAGAAGGGTGAGTCACATTATTCGGTGTCAGACCAGTGTTAACAAGGTCAATTCAAATAGTGTGGATGTGGCCCATTCACAACAGCTGACGAGAAGATGTGAATGTTTAAATTAGGAAAATTACTTTTTATAGTGAGCTCACCATTCCCAGCCCCTATTCAGACCCAATCTGATAGTGTCAAGTTTGCACTGAGTTCCAACTCTGCAGTTTCACGTGGATATCTGTTTTTGAAGTTTTTTTTGTTGAAGTATGGGAACAGTCAAGTATGTTACTGAGGGTGCGCCTACACTTATAAATTAAATTGACTTAAGCAGGCTTACGTTGACTTAATTTACTCCACATCTCCACTGGGCTTTCCTTAAGTGGAATTAAGGAAAAACTAGTTCGAATTAATAACACCTCGTTATAATTCGAACTAGTGTCTAAGTCAACTTTATTAAGTCGACTTAGCCAGTGTAGATGCCCTAAGTCGACTTGGTCGACTTAGGGCAGGAAGGACAGGGGAGCCCCGCATGGCTTCCTGGCAGAAGGGAGCCACTGTGGCTCCCTTGTCCCCTGGGGAGCCCCTGCTCCCTTCTCCCCGGAGCCACGGTCCCAGGGAGAAGGGATCCCCAGCCAGGGCTCCTGCTGTGGAATTTCCATCATTGGAAGATTTTAAGAGCAGGTTAGACAAACACCTGTCAGGGATGGTGTAAGAGGGTACTTGGTCCTGCCGTGAGTGCAGGGGACTGGACTTGATGATCTCTCATGGTCTCTTCCAGTTTCTATGATTCTATGATTAGACAGAAATAAACAAACACACACCGAGAACTGGCTGGTAGTGGCATTTATTCCATCCTACTCTTTATAAAATCAGGGCTCCTACACTGAATGAGATGTGGTTTTCAACCCTGATCTAGGTTTGATCTTGGACTGTTACTCTTCAATACGCATCTGAATTCTCTGGGATCTGTCTTTGAGCCGGAATACAGCGCTAGATAACTAACGCTAGATAACTAACAGTAGAGGGAAAAGAAATGATTTGGTCTCGGTAAAAGGCGACGAGATATAGTTTGTCCTTAGTTAACATTTGAAATGGAGGAGTGAGAAATACAGAAAAGCTGGTCCCAATGATGAGAGGGCACACTAGCAAGAGCAATCCTACATGGCATTAAGTGGAGAAGGCCAGACACAGAAAAGACGGAGGAGAAAGAGACCAAGGACTATGGAGCAGGCTGGAGGTGGTATGAACAGGCAAAGGTGGAGATGAGGCAGGGGTGTGCTTGATCAACTAATACAGGTGGAAGACGAAGATCTACAGAAAAGGAAGATACAGAAAGAAGAGGAAGAGGGGGCAGTGTGAGTGGTGATACTAAGATGATGGATAACAAAGGTAAATGGAAGGTCTGACCTGAGGGAAAAGAAGGGCTAATATGGAACCAGGACAGATGATGCTAAAATTAAACCTGCAGCAGTGTTTAAAATAGACTGTAAATGGGTAATGGGAGAAACAGGAAATCAGCCAAAAGCCCAGCCAACAGGCAAGTTGGGAAATAATTAAGAACAGCATCAAAACTCTAACCGCAGAGGTATGTGTTGCTAACAAAGCAATTTGATATTTAGAAGGTGCTGGATCGGTATAAATAGAGAATCGGGAGCACCAATTACTCATAAAAAAAGGGTAAGAGGGAAAACATGTCTGCCTACCACTTGTCCACAGAACAGCCAGCGAGGCAGTGCAAGCTCCCCCCATGGCCCTCTGCCAGGAGAGCGGGAGGGAGCTCTGCCACAGCTGGGAAGGCAACTCAGTGCACTTCCTCTCTGCTCAACCACCAAACGCAGTGCTAGGCATGGTGCCGACGACTTTGGGATGCGGGCATTGGCCACACAGCACTAGACTAAATGTCACTGGATACTTTGTGGTTCAGTTTAACTCTCCGTACCCCATTATTCTTGGCCCTGCATCATTTAGCCCCCCGATCTCCAGCAAACAGAACCCCTTAAACGAAGTAGATCTTAAAACAAGAGTCCAAAGTAGGGAATCACATTGGAACCGATCTCCCAGTTCACATACATTACCGCCTGCTGCTCTTCCTTTGAACAGCATCTGAAAATCTACTTCTCCCAAAAGGCTTCCAGCTCCAATGATCACACCAGCTGTGATGGCCTGGATGTTTTTGCTGTAAGGCATCCCATCCATTAACAACTGGGGCTTTTGGCTCCACGGACCAAAGACTCTAATCTCTAGCAAGAACATTTACAAATGTGTGTGGCCAGGCACACCTTAGGGTGCTCTTTAAGTCATAAACATAGGCCAAATCCATAAGTCTTTACACAGGGAACATCCCAGTAGTTTTAATGAGAGTTTGCCAAGTAAGGACAGATTATGGACCTCTGGATCTGGTCCAGTAACAATACGCAGCTTCCTTGGATTTATAAACCTAAATCTCGAGCCAATCCTCTAAGGTGTGAGTTTAACCCTGAATGATACGGGAATGCTCTCGCCCATCAAAGCCCTTGACCTTGGAGCAGATT
This sequence comes from Pelusios castaneus, assembly GCA_007922175.1. Lineage (NCBI taxonomy): Eukaryota > Metazoa > Chordata > Testudines > Pelomedusidae > Pelusios > Pelusios castaneus. The sequence goes on from ML685818.1 coordinate 3,959,750, forward strand.
TTTAATGGTTGCACATAACACTTAAGCCATTGGGAATTAGGCACACCTCCACCCTTGAAATTTGGTTCCATGTCCCTATCCAGAGTGCAGGGCTGAGAGGTGGGTAAGCAGTCCTTAAATTTAAATACATAATGCAAAATACCCTCCTCCCCCCTTGTGACATAATACCCTCCCGCTAACGTGAGGGACACTAATGTAAACCCCAGACTCACAACCAGGGCCGTCCCGTAGGGGGAGCGGGGCCCAGGGCCAATTGGCTAAAGCAGGGCCCCCGCCCTCCATGCTGGAGGGGGAGCGTGGCTCTGAGGCCGCCTGTTGGGAGGGGGTGGGAGGAGCCGGCTCCAGCCCAGTGGGGGGGCGGGCGAGGGGTTGGAGCCGAAATCGGCTCTGGTCCCGGCCCTGGAGGCCGCCTGTGAGAGGGAGCTGGCGGCCCTGGATCCGGGCCGGGAGACTGAGGCCGCCTGTGGGGAGGAGCCGGCCATTTGGGGCAGGGCGGCCCAAAGGCCAGGCCGCACGTGCTCCGCCCGTGGGCCTGCCTGCTCCGCTCTGGGGGCGGGGAGGGCGGGCCCAGGGGCCGGGCATAGCCCCCCCGCCCCCCCCCGCCCCACTGCCTTCGGCTCATTGCTGAAGGCAGCGGGGTGGCCGCAGGAGGAGGGGCTGCAGCGCGTGCAAGCCCCGCATTGCCCTGCTGGGAGCGGGACAGCGCGGGGCCCACGTAACTGCGGGGCCCGGGGCGATCACCCCGTTCGCCCCCCTCCAGGGATGGCCCTGCTCACAACCCAGAATAGATCAATAAAACAGGTGAGTCTGCTTGGGAATCACACTCTCTCATTACCAACTCTGACTTCTAACCTTCTTTTTGGCCTCCTGTAGCTAAAAATATTTTCAGAATAATGTGCATCAGTATCCTCTGGAGCCAGCCTTTGCATCTGAGTGATAAAACCCTGAAAATGAGGCTATATAACGAAACCGCAGAGGCAACCCCTTAACTATAAGACAGCGAATAGCATATGTCTGTAGTAAGAGCTCCTTCCCCAGGGGTGAGTGAATACAATTGCATAGATATAAAATATTGCCTGCATCGTATTGCCATGGCAAATAAGCTGTGGTTATTGGTGTGTCCAAGTCTGGGCCTGCTCTATTTATAGATATTCTGGGGATGAGGTTAGTAAGATGTTTTAATAGTTCAGTACTGGTTAGCAACATCATCTCCGAGATCCCTGCAGTAAAGCAGGCTGTGATGGGAGGCATTGTTGTGACAACTAACGTTGCCATGGTTGCTTCCGCGCCACCAGCATCCTGGTGAAAATGAGACTAATCTCAATGGGTGCTTTCCTGGTTAAATAAATAAATCGGATTCAGCAGACAGCTCTGTAATTGTCAGCCATCCCACGTGCTGCACCGCCAGAGATTATTCCACTTCCTTCTTTATTAAAAAGATCATGCTTGTAAAAAGGAAAAAAAAAATGAGTCACATGATCAGAAGCAGTGTTCTAGCTAACGATCCAATTTGGGATGGAGCGCTGTCATTTGTTACTGGCGGCGTTGAATTTGCAGCCAGCCAACCAGCAAGGCCATCAATCTGTTGCGCTGAGAGGGCCAATTAGAGGACAAGCATCCACTGAGTCCGTGCAGGATATGTAAAGGTAGAGATTTGCCACAGGGGCTGCAGACGGATGAGACAAAAGAGCCAGGTCAGAAAAGCGGGAACCATGAAGAACTGTAAGAAACACTGTTACATGGGGTGGATCAGTGAAGCTGAAAATTACCACTTGTTAAGGGCCAAATCCTCTCCACTGTGCAAAGCCTGAATACAGAGGAGTCTTACTGGGTAGATTCTTTAGCTCTTCCTTCCACAGGCCTTCAGAGGGGTAATACAACTCATCTGGGGCTATTGCTGCAGCATGCAGCTTCCACAGTGAATTCTCCCCTTCAATATGCCCGGTATTATGGCTCAGGGATTACCATGTTGTTTACTAATTATGTTTATTGCACTTGAACCAAAGGATCAACCCAGAATGGGGCTCTGTTGAGCTGGGCACTGTACGAGTGCAGAGCAATAGACAATCCGGGCCGAAAGTGCTTCTAACTACAAAGATCAGACAGAGATCAGGAAGACGATAGGGACGGAACGTACAAAGCAGAGTGATCAATGCGAAGGCAGTAAACAACACATTCCTGTTACATTCCCCCTGCAACAGATCCACTAGGTGCACACTTTCTTTTCCCACTTGTTGGCCTTGGATGAACAACGAAAGAATACAGAACGGAAGCAGAGATTAGGAATGGAGAAAGCATGAATTCATAAGTGGCCTTGGACATAATATGTAGCTAGCAGACAAAGAAATGGAATGAAGAAGAGTAATGTATGGTAAAGCTTGCAGCTGCACCTTTGCTTACTAGCACATTTTTTGCATGTGGGCAGCTCATGAGGGATTGGTCCATACAATTAGTAAACCAATCAGACAGTGTGTGATCCAATGTAGAATATAATGGACACATGTCAGCCTGTTTTAGTTCCAAAGGGGGAGCCGTGTTAGTCTAGGTCAGCAAAACAAACAAAGAGTCCTGTGGCACGTCTAAAGACTAACAGATTTGATTTATCACATAAGCTTTCGTGGGAGAAAATCCCACTTCGTCAGGTGCTTTAAGATGGGGAATTTACAGAATGGGAGGAAATTAAATGCAGGGAAATGTATGACACAGGATCAGGTCAGGCTGTAACAGCAAATCAAAATAGGTGTTAGAATTCAAACACTGGGGAACAACATGTAGAGGAAGGTGAGGTCAAATCACTTGTAATGAGAAAAAAAAAAAGTCCCTAAAACCTACTGATCGCCATAGTTACCTACAGCCCTCGAGTTTTCATCCAAGACATACCACATGATCAACTGTCTTTCGTCAAGCCCTAAGCATTTGCTCCGATCCTTCAGACAGAGAGACGCTTTCAAGATCTCTATCAAGCATTTTTAAAACTACAATACCCACCCACGGCAGTGAAGAAATCGACTGATGGCGCCAGACAAGTACCCAGAAGTCAACTACTACAGGAGAAGCCCAAGAAAGAAAACAACAGAACGCCACTGGTCACCACCTACAGCCCCCTAGTCAGGCCTCTACAGCACATCATCAAGGATCTACAGCCTGTTCTACATGATGATTCCTCACTCTCTCAAGCCTTGGGAGATAGACCTCTCCTCGCGTACAGACAGCCCCCCAACCGTAAACAGATACTCAACAGCAATTACAGACCAAACAACAGAAACATTAAAACAGGAACATATCCCTGCAACAGACCACGCTGCCAACTTTGCCCTCATATCTACACAGAAGACACCATCACAGGACCTAATCAAGACACCTACTCCATCAAGGACTCATTCACCCGCTCATCCACCAATGTGATTTAAGCCATCATGTGCCGGAAATGCCCCTCTGCCTTATATATTGGACAAACAGGAGAGTCTCTGCGCAAAAGAATAAATGGACACAAATCTGACACCAGAAATCACAACATTCAAAAACCAATAGAGGAACATTTCAGTCTCCCTGCTCACTCCATTGACAATTTGTTAATAGTTGTGCTCAAACAAATGAATGGCAAATCACAGCTTCAAAGAGAAACGGCAGAATTGGAATTTATATGTAAATTCGACTCTGTTGCCTCAGGGTTAAACAGGGACTACGGATTTTTTTCTCATTACAAGAAGTGATTTGACCTCACCTTCCTCTATGTGCTGTTCCTCAGCATTTGAATCCCAACACCTATTTTGATTTGCTGTTACAGCCTGACCTGATCCTGTGTCATACATTTCCCTGCATTTAATTTCCTCCCATTCTGTAAGTTCCCCATCTTCAAAGTGTCTGACGAAGTGGGATTTTCTCCCATGAAAGCTCATGCGATAAATAAATGTGTTAGTCTTTAAAAGTGCCACAGGACTTTGTTTGTTTAGCCTGTTTTAGGGTATGCAAGTAATCCGATTTACAATTACGTACTTTGGAATGTGGTGCACCCGAGTTCACCCCCCACCCCCTCCCGAACCTCAGGTGTCACTTTCTGAAATGCCAGTCAAGAAAGCTCCATGATGAATCCAGATTCAAACCAAGTTTTTGTTTTCCAGAGAACTGGCTAAACTGTTCTCTCAGAACTGGATGGGAAGGCCGGGCATATGGGCCTCCCTGACACAGATAGCTTTTCTGCATGCTCCTGCTCCGTAATGCAGAGTAACTGTGCTGGCTGGGCTACACAATTACCAGCTCTCTGGAGCACATACAACAGTCTTTGGAAGTTTGAGAGCCGGGAAGTGTCTGCCAGGCCTTAAGGCTTCAGCCCTGTGGCTGGGCTCAAGGGGTTTGCACCATGGGGTGTGCCCACTGAAGCTGAAAACCCGGCAGGCATCTCCATCAGGCAGAAGCCTCGAGATCCACCTCCCCACCACGGGGCTGAAGCCCTGAACCCCCCCCCCCCCCCCAGTCTGGTAGACCTCGCCTGTGGCACGTAACATTGAGGTCTCCAGAAGAATGACGGTTACACTGAAGATCCAGCAATGTCTTCACCTATGGTGGAAGGCTGGCCTCTCATGAGTGAGTACTTATGTCTTCTAGGATATAGGGAGACAAGAGAATATTATACTGTAATGCTGTCAAGCAGGGCTAGATTAAGGGGCCTTGGGGCCCTGGGCTGCCCACCACTGTGGGCCCCCTCAGCTTTGGGTCCCAACCCCCCACAATGGGTGGGCTGGCGCTGGGAGAGCCCTAGGGCCAGAGGCTGCTTTCCATAGCGCTTCCACTTGGCCCTGGTCCAGCTGATCTGCCTCTGGGGGCCCTGGAAGGTCGAACCGCACGCCTGGAGTGGAGCGAACACGCGCCAGCCCATACTTCCTGGGGGGCGGACCAGCTGGCCCAGAGGCGGGGCAGGCATGCTGAGGAGCCTGGCCTCTGGCACAGTCCTGCTGGCAGGGCAGGGGCCCTCCCAGCACCCCCCCAAACTCCAGCAGCACTGGGCATGGTGGTGGGGGCTGGATCATGCAGTGGCTTTAGGGGCTGGAGCCTGGGGCCCCCACTTAAGGCTGGGGACCGGGGCCTATGTTGATTCGGCTCTGCTGTCAAGTGGAGGACATCTCTCAGGAGGCAATTAGCACCTCATAAATGTGACATAAGGGCATGGATACTCCTTGTGTAGGTACGAAGATGCAGGGGAGAACTCCTCGTATGCTGCCGACTCCTTGCATTCCCTGTACAGTGCCAACCACAACGTGGTCCTTATGTAATGGAAGACACCCACTGATTTCAGCGGCCGAAGGAGTAGGTCCTAACTGACTATGAGTACATCTACTCTTGGAGCTGGTATCTTGACGAGACGTACCTGAGCTAGTTCTGACTGAGCTAGTGGCCCCAAAATAGAGTGTAGCCAGTTAGCATGAGTGGGAAGACAGGCTAGCTGTGTGAGTGCATACCTACAGGTTCAGACAGGTACGTACTCTGGGCGACTTGCTGTGTCCACATGCTATTTCAGGCTGGTTAGTCTCCCCGCAAGTTGGGAATTACACCATCAGCTCCAAATGTAGACACGTCAAAGGAGTGTGAATCCAGGACATCAGATTTACAGAGTCAGAGGCAAACAGATTTTTAAAATGCTTTTCTCGGTGCTCAGACAGCACACAATATAACCAGACTGTGCTTTGGGAGAATCCTGGGCGAGGATTTTAGAAAATAAAATCAACAAGGCCAGATGCGCTGTGGTGAAATCGGGGAAAGCTGCTTTGAAGACGAAACAGCTTTGACGCAGCTACACGTTTTGTAAGCCCAGCTCTCCTTAGAGAATGACTTGTTTGGTGATTTCATTATGTATTAAATGGAAAAAGAAAATTTGAGCCAGTTGATCCACATGCACAAAAGCTGCTTCTGATGAGGTGGGTCTGGATACAGGTGCCCAGCTGTCACTTTCTGCTGCTTGTAAACATTTTATCTCATGCTAATGAGGGAATGTGAAAAGGACTGGGGGCCTCTGCTAATGTCCACGTTGGAGGACGAAGTCAGGAGTGGCTGAGGTTATAAAGGCAGAGTGTACACGTGTGTGTTTATTTGAGTGAAGAGTAGAAATGATGCAGGAATGGCACAGGACACATAGCAGGAAAGAGGAGAGGATGAGAAGCAAGAAGCAGAAAATTTATATTCTGAGACCATGTGTATTATTTTTTGTTGCATAGCCCCAGTGTGTATAAATAACTGCTCAAATCCCAGCCCTCTATTCATATTAAAAAACACTCTGAGCATCACTTTCAGGAGGTCTGATCCTGCCAAGAGCTGAGCACTCCCTGTGAGCTGCTCACAGCCCTCAAATCCAGGAGCAGCAGCTCAGATGACTGTTGAGTCAATATTATTTCTACAATTTATCAGCTTCTTAAGCAATCAGCAATGGAATTACCACTGGCTTATTGGGTCAAAGCTTTAAAAGGCTCCGCCAAGTACATAAAATACATTGTCATATGACCAGTTGTGTTTTCCAAACATGCCATTCACAAGCACAAACCTCTGTGCGCCCCTCCAAGGGAGAAGAAGAGCCAGAAGCCAGGCTTTTGGTATGCATGGCATACTCTCTAGGTGTGCAAGTGAATGTTCAGAGCAGCCCACAGACTCGGGTCTTCAGTGCAGTCGACAGAGTGGCAAGTTGAAGAAAACAGAAACGTTTTCAGAGACTGCACACTGAATGAACGATGAGGTTTACAATATGGTCCATGCTCAGACTTAGGTTCAAACCAACTGCCTCGTGCAATACGTGTAGCTCCAAGCAACTTCTTAACTGTGAACCTAACATGCCTGTTATGCATGGCTTCCATGTGCAGCACACCACATAATGCACAGGGCCTGCTGCGGACCAAGGAGAGCCATCCATGATGGCTCAGGCTACATCAAGACACAGGGAAATGTAAGAAAGGCTGCCTCAACTCAGGATACAGATAAAGCTGCAGGGTCTGTCCACCCTGCAGGCTCAATAAAAAATCCCCATTATATTCACTGCGACTAGGTCCTGTCCCTCTTTATTGTGAGACTGGAGTCTAAGCATGATGGGAGGACAAACTCGAACGTCACCCACGCCTGCTCACCCTCAGCCTGCGTCCGAAGACGGTAACCTGCCCTCTTGCTTGCTCCTTCCGTTGTCTCCACTCAACCAGATTGAGGCCATTGTCGATGGGCAGGGTCACGTTCCTCTTCCCCACTGTCGGGTTCACCGTGCCAGCCAGGAGATGGGGCTCAGTCTGCAGTGCCACCTCCATGCCATTAGCAAGCATCAGCCTGAGGGAGCCATCAGCACCAATGAAGTAGCTGTTTCGGACTTGGTCTGGAAAAAGGTAAGAGATGGGCTCATGCCAGTGACTGATGACAGTCATTGACAGAAACCAACACGTAATTATTTCTCTTAGATGAGTTACTGACAAGCCTTTGGATGCCCTTTAACACTCACCTTTACTCAATGTTTGTATGGGAATTGTCCATTTCTCTTTCAATCTAGAGAAAGCTTCTCTTTCTGGACAGCACATACTTGCACAAAAACTGGTATGGAGGTTAAACACGATCAGAGGGAAATAAAAAGGAACGACACCACCTAGTCAAGAAACTCCCTGAAGCAGCATGGGAACAAATCAAGGCAGACACACCACCAGGAACCCAACCAGGGATATTCTATCAACTACCGAAAATCCATAAAAAAGGAAACCCCGGACGCCCCATCGTCTCAGGCATTGGCACGCTTACAGCACGCTTATCTGGCTATGTGGATTCTCTCCTCAGACCCTATGATATCAACACTGCCAGCTATCTTTGAGACACTACGGACTTCCTGAGAAAAATCCAATCCATTGGTGGCTTCCTGGCTATGATGGACATAGAGGCTCTTTACACCAACATCCCACACAAAGACGGATTACAAGCCATTAGAAGAACTATCCAAGATGATGCCACAGAAACCTTGTGGCTGAACTTTGTACTCACCCACAACCATTTCAGATTTGAAGATAGTTTATACCTTCAAGTCAGCGGCACTGCTGTGAGTACACGCATGGCCCCATAATATGCCAACATTTTTATGGCTGACAATGCTTTCTCACGTCTCATCCCAAAGCACCTCTGCTTTATTTAAGCTACATGGATGACATCGTCATCTGGACCCAATGTAAGGATGCCCATGAAGATTTCCACAGGGATATCAACAATGTCCACTCCACAATCAAGCTGAGCCTGGAACACTCCACACAAGAGATCCTCTTTCTGGACACTACAGTGCAAATTAGAGATGGACACATAAACACCACCCTATACCAAAAACCTACTGATCGCTATAGTTACCTACATCGCTCAAGCTTTCATCCAAGACATACCACACGATCCACTGTCTACAGTCAAGTCCTAAGATATAACTGCATTTGCTCTGATCGTTCAGAGACAGACACTTTCAGCGTCTCTATCAAGCATTCTTAAAACTACAGTACCCACCTGCGGAAGGGAAGAAACAGATTGACAGAGCTAGACGGATACCCAGAAGTCAACTACTACAGGAGAAACCCGAGAAAGAAAACAACAGAACGCCACTGGTCACCACCTACAATCCCCAAGTCAGGCATCTTCAACACATTATCAAAGATCTGCAGCCTATTCTACAAGATGATTCCTCACTCTCTCAAGCTTTGGGAGACAGACCTCTCCTCGCGTACAGACAGCCCCCCAACTGTAAACAGATAGTCACCAGCAACTACAGACCAAACAACAGAAACATTAAAGCAGGAACATATCCCTGCAACAGACCACGCTGCCAACTTTGCCCTCATATCTACACAGAAGACACCATCACAGGACCTAATCAAGCCACCTACTCCATCAAGGGCTCTTCACCTGCTCATCCACCAATGTGATTTATACCATCATGTGCCGGAAATTCCCCTCTGCCTTATATATTGGACAAATAGGACAGTCTCTGCGCAAAAGAATAAATGGACACAAGTCTGACAGAAATCACAACATTCAAAAACCAATAGAGGAACATTTCAATCTCCCTACTCACTCAATTGACAACTTGTAATAGCAGTGCTCAAACAAATGAATGACAAATTACAGCTTCAAAGAGAAATGGCAGAATTGGAACTTATATGTAAATTTGACTCTGTTGCCTCAGGGTTAAACAGGGACTACGGATTTTTTTCTCATTACAAGAAGTGATTTGAGCTCACCTTCCTCTATGTGCTGTTCCCCAGTGTTTGAATCCCAACATCTATTTTGATTTGCTGTTACTGCCTGACCTGATTCTGTGTCATGCATTTCCCTGCATTTTATTTCCTCCCATTCTGTAAGTTTCCCATCTTCAAAGCGTCTGACAAAGTGGCATTTTCTCTCACGAAAGCTCGTGCGATAAATACATTTGTTAGTCTTTAAAAGTGCCACAGGACTCCTTGTTTGTTTAAGGAAATAATGTGTAATACTCTGGCATAGCACGTGTGTTCAAGTCTCCCTTTAGAGCAGGGATGTCCAACCTGTTCGGGTCAGTGGCCACATTGAAATTTTTTCTCACTCTGTGGTCTGAGGGCCCCTGGCACCTGGGATCCAAACCTACATTTACCCTTCGTCTTGAACTCACCTCTCTGCACAAAGCAAGAGGGGTCCCAGCGCTGCCCCAGGTGAGGGGTCTATACTCACAGGGGGGTGAGGGATTTTGGGTAGGGGACTCTGGGGGAAGGAAGGTGCAGAGTGGGGTAGTGTACCTGGGGGAGGGGCAGGGTGGCACAGACAAGGGGGGGAAGCTGGGGAGGGAAAAGGGGAAGAGGCTGGAAGTGATGGGGAGCTGTCGCTCTCCCCCCCGATTGCCTCTCTGCTCTGCCCCACTAGCCAGCTCCAGTCCAGGGCTGAGCCGGCTCAGGGCTAGAAGGAGCCTGACCTGCCAGTGGGCTCTAACCCTGCTGTTCAGCTCCTCCTGCCAGGGGCTCTGGGGCTAGTGGAGAGAGGCTGGGCCAGCTTGGGGCTGTAGCGGAGCCGGGGCTGCTGCTGTGCTTCACAGGCTGGCTAGGGGCTTTCCCTTGCCACTTCTTCCCAACCCTCTCGCCGCATGGCTTGGGCCGGGTTGGAGGGAGGGGCTGCTGCTACCCGCCCCCCGTCCCTCTCCCTGGTGGCTTGGGGATAGAGGGGAGGGGCTGGGCCAGCTTGGAGCTAGTGCAGTCAGAGGCCAGGCTGTTGCTGCACCTGCAGGGCCGGTGGGCTGGACTGCAACCTTTGGCAGGCCGCAATCCGGCCCGTGGGCCGCACGCTGGACAACCCTGCTTTAGAAGCTGGTCCCAGCTGGAATAAAAACCTAGTATTGACTCAGACCTAACAGAGTTACTCCTTTAGCTCATGTAGTGGGTGGGGCAGATTTTGATGCTCAATGTTCTGAATTCTCTCTCTTCTGAAGCACACGTGTGTCCATTGTTCTTTATAATTCCATCCTAAAAGAATCCTGCTTTCACTGACCTACCTACCTCCCTATGCTGAAAACATATCTACTTACGTTAAGTCTTGTAACCTCCTTTGGTGGAGACCAGCTTTTGCAAGTGGAGCCAACTGCTCTTAGCCTTGCCCCTCCTCCCCAAGCAGTGGGGATTCTCACTAGAACTCAATGCTAAGGGGTTTCCCAGTGATGCATTCCCGTCTACCCTGAAAGAGGATTCTGAGGGACCAAGAGGTGCTATGGGAGCTAGGAGTCAGGAAATAGAGCATAGGCACAAAGCTTCCATATGGGTGGCCCCGGCTGCCAGTGGATCCTGCAAGGATCTTAGGAGATCTACAGATTTCATGGAACAAACCCATCATTTCAGGAGTGGAAGGGAAGAGAAACATTCCTGCCTTCCCTCCCCAGGAGACAATTCGGCAGAAATCCCATCAGTCAAAATTCAGTTTCTAAGCACCTTCATGGAGAAGTGAGGGTTTGGGCCCCACTCAGGGTGAAAGGGTTGTTCAAAACCCATTATGCAGTGCACACCAGCTCTGCAGCTCTTTCGAAAGCGGAGGAATGCTACCATCTCTGTCTCCCTGGCTGTTGTAAATACCCAATTATGAATAAAAAAATCTCTTTAAAAATTCATGAGAACTTTTTTTTCCCATTTTGAAGCAAGTTACATTTGTTCACTAGCTGCTTTTCTGCAGCTTGAGGGGAAATCAGGTCAGTGCAAAATGATTCTTTCTCCTCAGGCTCGATATACTGGCAAATGGCACAATTTGATCCAATTAGGAGAGGAGGCCTAAAGCTGGCTGGTTTCTTTCATTATGGACCTGATCCGGTGCCCTCTGTGGCCAGCTGGAGTTTTCCACCAATCTCCGTTGGACCAGGGAAGCCGAATGCATGCCATTAATTGACAGAATGACACCCCAATGATCCATGACTGCAGATTCAAAACTCTTTCAGTATCCAAACTGCATACACAACACCCACTGAAACCAATGGGGGTATTTCCATTGACCTTCAACAGGCTCCGGATCAGGCCTGTGGACACCAAGGCCCTGATTCCCACTGGCAGTGAAGAGGGAGGCCTGCCAGGAGACTGGCTATAGCTCCCTGATTCTCAGTTGTCCAGACTTAGCATAAGAGCTGCAGTGGGACAAACTGAATTTAAGCCAGTGGAGAATCAGACAAAGCAGAGACTTGTTCTGTTCCTCTGCCCTCCTCACATCAGATGGCCCCCCTCATCCTTCCTGGGATGGGTTCTGCTCAGTGTCGAATTGATTCTTGCACCAAACCATAAATCAGCCCAGGCTTGTGTTTCATTTAGCCCGAGCTTGCTCAGGGCTCAGTCTGGGTTTCCTGAAAGGTTCACGAACCAAGCGTCAAAGCTGGCCAGATTAGTTATCAGGACACTCTGCACCAACCAATCCTGTTTCAGCTCACATGAAGTCACATGAAGTCTGTCACTGCTCTGATTGTACCTGTGCGTTCTCTCCTGGACCACCACTGAGAGGGAGAGACAGTCACAAAACCTCAGAGCAGATGGAGCTCCATCCGCTATTGGGGAATGGCACATGTAAGGTAGTAAAGAGCCGTTGCTCCTCCTTGATCTGCGCACAGGATACTCGACAAACTTCTGTTCAACCACCACTTTGCTCCCCCCCCACTGTCCCAGCTGCCTTGGAACGTGTCGTTCCCCTTCTAAACACAGCTGGTTTGGAATTTTATGTGCTCTCTACTCAGGAGACCCCAACCAAAGGCATAACACACCGCTACTAAAATCGCTCAATGCTGAGAGTTAGCTGAGTGTGTCAGATATCTGGTGGGCTAAAGCGCTTGGTTTATAGGCCAACATGCAGACTAGATTGCTCTAACAATTTCTCCCTGCAGCCTCTCTTCCGTCCCCTGGCAGAAAGCCCGCTCTGGCTGAGTGAGGGAAAAGTCTTGTTGCATCTTTTAAAGCAGGTTTCCCAACTGTGCCTAGGCCCAGAATTGCTCTTCAGGAGCCCTGGCAAATGTGGCTAATCGGGATTTGTTCCTGCTGGGACTGCACACACCTTTCAGACTCTACGAGAAAGTTAATGGACCGGAAAGTTCACTTCCTTTGGGAGAAGCTCATTTCCCCATTCAATCTGTTCTCTGAACCAAAAACATTGTCTGTCATTTAAAAATATTAAAAATGGCCCTTTTGTACTGCTGGGTCCCGTCTGGCTGGGGGATGCGACAATGAGATTTAATGGCCTTTGGCTCGGGAGGCATAAATCACATCACAGTCAATTATTTCACTAAAGAGCCCCCAACAGCGGGTTCTATTACTTAATTAGGCTCCTGAGGTGAAGCCAGCCTCACGTCTGAGTGTTTGCCAGACATCATATTGCATGGATTTTTGGTTGGGCTAGATAGGGATTAGTTAGTTTGTATTTTGTAGGGGAGAAGGAAAAGTCATGGTACACCAGCTATATTTCCTAGGGCAATGTAAGGTACAGCCTGCTTTCTCAATGGCCAGGGAAGGCAGCTTACTGACATAAGAAGCAGTTTCCTCTCTAGGGGTGTGTCTACACTTGTAAATTAAGTCGGCTTAATTTACTCTGCATCTACACTACACTTTCCTTAAGTCGACTTAAGCAGCTGCTTAAGTTGACTTAAGGAAAAATTAAGTCGACTTTATAAAACCTCGTTTTAAGTCGACATTTGGCTTACGTCCACTTTAGAAAGTCGACTTAAGCCAGTGTAGACAGTGGAGCAGCCCTAAGTCGACTCTTAGTCGTCTTAGGACTCTCCAGGACTTCCCCACTGCCCTCCTTGCCAGGGTGGCTGGCACAGGGAGAGCCTGGCATGCCCCCCACAGGGCAGGGCAGAGCCCTGCCCACCCTGCCCCTATGCCCTGCCAGGGTCCCTGTCCCCCTTTGCCCCATTGTACCCAGGTACAATGGGGCAAAGGCTGAGCCCCCTGGCACTTGGCAAGGGGTGCCCCCCTGCCACCGTGGACCAGTCCCAGGTCCACCTAGCCCCTAGAAGTCGACCTAGGCGTCCAGTGTGGACGCGCTAGGTCGACTTTGTAGAGTCTCCTCTAAGTCAACTTAAAATTTAGGTGTGGACATGCTAAGTCGACTTAACAAAGTTGACTTAAAGTCGACTTTGTTAAGTTGACTTAGCTAAGTCGACTTAAATTTACAAGTGTAGACATAGCCTACGAGATTATTCCCTGCTATAGAAAAAAGGGACATTAACCAATCAGACATCTGGGTTTTAAAGAACTAGCTTAAATGTGACTCCTGGGCAGACTGGGGCTGACTGACACATTTCTTTCCATATGAAGGTGAAAACTTGTATCTGACCCTAAACATCTCCATTGGGCCCAGAGCAGAAGTCAGATGAGCGGGGATAAGACAGAGCCTGCTAAGCCTTCAGCCAACCCCAAAGAGAGTGGGGAATGCAGAGGACTTGCCAACCCTCAGGGAATGAGACTTAGACTCATAGACTTTAAGGTCAGAAGGGACCAGTATGATCATCTAGTCTGACCTCCTGCAAAATGCAGGCCTCAAGACCTCACCCACCCACTCCAGCAATAGGCCACCAACCTATGACTGAATTATTTATCTCCTTAAATCATGATTTAAGGACTTTAAGATATAGAGAATTCAACCGGTAGGTGAGCCATGCCCCGTGCTACAGAGGAAGGCGAAAAACCCCCAGAGCCCAGGCCAATCAGCCCTGGGGGAAAATTCCTTCCTGACCCCAAATATGGCGATCAGTTAAACCCTGAGCACGTGGGCAAGTCTCAACAGCCAGTTATCCAAGAAACAATTCTCTGTAATAACTCAGAACCCACCCCACGTACTCTCCCCTCTTAGGCCACTTATATCCACCACAGGTACCCAAATATCAATCAATATCAGACTTATCTCAGCCCCTGTCCCCAGGGCAAGGCTTCAGATCTTTAGGACTTGTCTGCACTCAGCACTTAGGGGCCTGGCTGTATCAGACAGCTGAGCTGCTGTAAGAGGACCTGTGCAGCCATGTTGTGTCAGCGGGACAGCTCTCTCCTGCCAACGCAGCCCGGTTCATACAAGCGCGTATGCCAACAGAGGATTTTCCAGCCTAAGTGCTAGAGTCGGCAGGCCTCAAGAAATCACTCTTTCCATCTACACCAGGACTGTTTTTGGAATGTAACTTCTGCTCCAGTCACAGAGCCCCACCCTTCTGCTTCCCTCCCTCGCCTCGTCCTCTCTTTCTTCCCTCTCCCACTTCCCTAACTTTATCCCCTCCCTAGCTGTCTCTCCTAGCATCATCAAAGTCATCAAAGCTGTGCCGATTTACACCAGCATGTGCCACATCTCTGTGCTAACTTTCCCTTCCCCTTTGCACACAGACTCTCGGGGCAGGGACCCCGTGCTGGTTGTTTCCCTGAATGGGGCCCAGTGCACTAACTAACGACAAAAGAGTATCTGTCATATTGCAAGAAGTAGAGGTGGCCTTTGGCTACTGGGGGACCTAGGCGAAGGCCCATTGTGGGACCCCCGTTAGGGCCATTGTGGGGCCCCACTCTGTGGTCCCAGCTCCCCACCACCAGCCTGCCCCTGGCCCTGGCCCTTCCCCTTCGGCCCCAGCCCCAGCTCCCTGCTGCCAACCAAGGCAGATATGGCTTTAGGGGTAGGCGAAGAAGGCAACGGGCGCCCTAGGCATCTGCCTGCTTCGCCCACCCCAAAAGCCACCTCTGGCAAGAAGAATGCACAGTGAGGCAGCAAGCTGAGAACCAAGTGGAAAACAGCTGCAGAATGAAGAGCGAGCAGTGTGATGTTCCCCTTTGCTTTGGCAAGGAGGTGTGAGGGGGTGTACACCAGCATGTGGGAATGTGCAGCCACCGGGTGAAGGGTAACTGGTGATGGGATTATTAAGAGGTGTCTGGTTCTTGCTGTGTAGTCCTTTGTATGCAGTTGAACCTGGGTTGGGGCAGTCGCTGGCTCACCTTGCAGGAGGGTGTAGAAGGCACCTGAGGCTGACAGGTTGGTTGTTATGGTAACATCGTCCTTGCTGGAGGTTTCTACCTGGACGTGCACTGAGCTGTCCGTATCACTGCGGAAGCTGCTGACCTGGCCTGTGGGGAAGGTCACGTTGGTCAGGCGGCCAAAGCTGTCGTACCTGAAAAGGAGGAGGGAGTGCGATCAATATCTTGAACCTATACACTGCCCTACAAAGAACAGGCCAAATTCTACACAGGGAAAGCTCCTGCTGATTTATCTGCCTCTCTGGACCCGCACGGACTCCACTGGGAGTTCTGCTTGTGTAAGGCATGCTGGTCTGGCTCAGTAACTTTGATCAAGTGATTTTTAGCCTGTGTTTTAAACATGCCTCCTAAGTTTACCACCTCCATTCTGCTCTTCATTTAGATATGCTACGGTCTCCTCAGATCTATTTCAATGAGTGTCTCTCTCCTGCACAGCTGAGCAGAAGGTTCTCTGTGCCACCAGGTTGATCTATTTCCACTGGCCCCGTTCTTATCCCGTCTCTGATTATTTTTTTCTAATTAAAAAAAAAAAAGATTAGAGCAGGTAGAAGGAGCTAGACTGGCAGCCTCAGAGAATGAAGTCCCCTGTCTACATGAGTGCCTCTGTCCTTATCTAGATGGGCCAATACAAACAGGTGAGAAATTAGCTCAGTCTCCAGTGCTATTTATTCCTTGGCTTTTCTCGGAAGAGTGTCAAATATAGGCGTCAGGCGGGGTGATTGCTGGGGAGGAAACCTGTCCACTGGAAGGGACAGACTGAGAACAACTCTTAACACACAGGCCACTGAGCAGCTCCTGGGTTGTGTCAGAGAATAAGTTGGGTTTTATTTTATCTATGAACAGGAAAAGCAGAAACCATGTGGTTGGATGTCCCAAAAAAAGTACGCAAGTGGAAGTGGTCATGCTGAAATTACCTCTTTCTGACCGCACGCCGCTAGCTCCTTCCAACATGGCATTGGCCAAGAAGTTCCCTCAGCCCAGAGAATGAGCTAAAAGCAGGGATTTGGCAAGGGGAACATACCCTGGGGAGGAGAGTTCATTAGGTAGGATTTTCCCAGCTGTAAGCTGGGAGTGGAGAGCAATGGGAAACCAAAGCTGCACCACTCCCAAGAGCCCTTGCACCTACCAAGGAGATACTACAGCAACATGGTCATGTGAGCAGACAGGGAGAGAGCGGAGTAAGAATCCAGCCGCCACTCCAAAAACTAATGTTAAATGGGGGTTCAGCCACCCCACTCCTGCCAGCAAAGCATGACAACAACAGAGAATGTGATGACTGAATGTCTCCCGCCCTCAATGATCCCACAACAGGGAAAAGCATCCCCGCAGCGGCATCCACCAAAGCAGAGCCCTGAGAGAGGCCACCGAATTGCTGCAAAGGCATCCCCATGGTATCTGAGCCCTTCCAAAGACAAGCAAATCACTCACCCAAATGTGTTTCCCCCACTAGTTCATACCTTCAGACCCAAATCCATTACCTTCCACAGGACACCGAACATAAATGGGTCTGATTCACCTCTGGTGCAAGTAGCTGCTCTTTCACTGAAGTCAGTGGGAGGGGGGCTGCTTGCTCCTAAGGGATGGAGTTGGTCCCTGGTCTTTAAGGATGTGATTTTTTTTTAACCAACTTAAATATTTAAAATAAATAAAAGTGAGAAAAAGTGTTACCTCGCTGTCATCTCTCTCCTGTGGGCCTCAACCAGACTGTGTGCTGAGTGCCCTCTGTATTCAAGGTCTAACTAGATTAGTGTCTTCCCCTCCCCAGGGCTGGGAGCATGGGGGGACGGAGAATCTGTCCGACAGTCATGTCACACGACCATTCATAGAATGATTCACGCCTGGACAGCCAGGCCCAACTTCCACGGACACTCCAGCACCCTGGTAATTAATTAGCTTGTTGTGAAAAGAGAGGCAGGGAAAAGAATAAATACAGGATAGTTTTCTTGAGTTTGGCATAGACCAGTTTAAACCTTTCCCAAGTGACTTTAGGAGCACAGAATTTGGGTCTGCATTGGTGTTTTTTTTAAAAGCTGGAACTGAAACAATGATCTCTGAACAGAGTTACTTTTTTGCTCGTTAGTTGCTGTTTTGTCGGCAATGAGATGGGAACACAAGCATCTTGGTTGCTAAGTTCACTCTACCCCCTGTAAGGACATTTGTGTGTCTCCCACTTGAAAACACTACGTAACTCCATACATCAGCTGAGCCCCAACAGATAGCCTTATTTCACCTGCTAGGGCGGTGCACAAAGAACGTTATTCAGTGGCTTTCTCCACGGAGGAACCACATCATTGATCACCATCCCCAATGGTGTGTTTCGTAACAGCACAAGTGCTTTTTATAGAGGCACCAGCTATTCCTGCACACACAGTGCAACCTAGTGAATAGAGCTGAACTCAGGGCCATTCCCTGCCACCACCACCTCTGGGAAGTTATCTGAATCTGACAGCTCAGACCTGGAGTATTAACAACCTCAGAGCAAGGACGGTGGTAAACACTAAACTCCCATATAAAAACGTGAGCTGTTGGTTCTCTTCCTACGGGGCTAGTCAGGAGCAACTTCGCTGAGGGGTAAGGGGCTGTTGCACCGGCGTTAAAGTGGTGTGAGTGAGAAGAGACCCAGACCAAACATTAGGGAGAGAGGACGTGTGGTACACTGGCCGTTATTTCACCCAACTCCTATGACTGACCTGACTGAATGACGTTCAGTTCCACGCAGCAGCTGATACACCACATACATGTTCAAACTAAACCTCAAAGTCCATCAGTCCCAGTTTACTTCCCAGCTCCCCCAGTTCTCCCACAAGCAGCTCTCCAGCCGTCAGCTGTCCCCCCAGCTGTCCCCCCAGCACCCTCACTAAGATCTTGCCTCCACCCGTGGTGCCGGGTAGCGGATGTGCAGCACATACCACTCAAAAGCAGGTGGTGTCCACATGCACCGAGTACACACCGCACAAGGCCTTTACCGGCTGCCTCCGCCCTCCCAGAGCCAGTCTCCCCTTTCGGAGTCTTTCACTGAGCAGTGGAACGGCTTCAGCCCGTGGGATACTACACCGCTCAAAACAGACATAGGAGGCACTGCTTGGATGTGAAGGGAGCCACGTACGGTACGGTATATACTGTAAGGTTCAGGCATGTAGGGAATTCTACTCTGCTCTGCTCACCTACGCCGCGCCTGGCCCCCTACACTGCTATTTATATCCAAGCTAGCTGGGCTAGTCACAATAAGTGTAGATCTAGCTTCATTCCCTAGCTTCATGTCCAGTTCTCTCCAGCCCCTCATCAGAAATTCCAGACTCCCTCTACCCCCACCCTATCTTTCCAGTGCCCCCAGACACCTTGAGGCACTCAACTAGCCACCAACCCACAAGCACTAGCCAGCTTCCACCCAACTGTACAACCCAGATACTCAGAGGCACTGTCCCATGTAGCTCATACATATGTAAATATGAGGGATGTGCATGCACGCGCATGTGCATGAGTTAATTTGCACAGGTGCAAATATTATGTGTGTTCGTGCCTGTCATGGCACATAGAGCTTTATACAGGCTTATTATATTTACAGCAGAATAAAAAAGCAAAATACAATTTAAATAAAATGTCACACATGCATCTTAATAAACCTTAGCAGCTATGGTGATGAATGTCACCCAAGAGCTAGGAGAGGAATTTGGGGTGGAGGATTAGAGGTAACTTGAAACATCTGCATTTTAAGTATGCTAAATGACTATTCCACCTCCATCCCATCTGCATTAGGAGCCGACGTGGGTTTGGTACTCCTTTCTAGTTTACTCTGGGGGTGATCTCACCTATTCGCAGCTGTTAAAAGGTTACATCCTTCGGAGGGGGATGCAAGAAGGTAGCACAACCTCACTATTAACATTTTTATTCTTTTTGTTAATTAGTGGCAGATGAACTGTAAAAAATTCATGTCCAAACAAAAGCCTTTTAGCACTCAGATGGCAACACAAAAGGAGGCTTTTAATATAAATGTGAGTTATTATCAACATTCCCATTTGAACACAAAGTGCTTTTCTCATGGCACATTTCTTTTCCTCCTTTCTCATTATATATTTTGCATCTGACGGGAGCACTTTGCCCTTTTCTCTTGGATTAGCGTGTATGGTACATACGGGATGCTGTTTATTATACACCTCCAACCCCCTGGGTTCCTCTGACTTTAAGGCCTCTGTGTTTCTGAATAGATAATAAGTTTTAACAAGTCAAAGTGAATGACATGGCTGTTTCATCTCTTTTCACCTTCGCCTCCACAAAGTCATTTACGACAGATTCTCAGCTCCAAGAGGAAGGCCAGGTGACTTGTTCTCACGTAGCTGCAGGTGTGTCCTGGTATTTGTAGGAAGATAAATCTCCTCTAGTCAATTCATTTCAAAGCTAAGCTGTATAGACCTGTTTCCACAATGTAAGGATTTAAAGGTGGCCCAGTTTTCATCACAACCTAAGACTTTTGTGTTCTCCAAATGCTACATGAGCACCAGAATGAAGGAAATTGTGAAACACAGGAATGAACACAGCCTCTCTCAAAGCAATGAATTCATCACCTGCTAATGCGGCTGCTGCCTCCTGTTCAAACCAGCTGCAAAGACTCGGCGTTTATGATTACAGTGGCAATTATTAGGCTGGCAAAGGAAGCGGCTGCCACCCATCCCCGATTGAAAATTTATTTAGCTAAGGTTCAGTGCACAGAATTAAAACTATATTTGGTACTTATGAGGCCTAATTGCTGGCTTGTAAACACTGTGAGCTTTCATTTATCACATCACCGCTGTAGAGAGGCCCAATCCCTGGGAATCGAGGCAGTGTTACAAGTACAGTTTATTCAGAAAGGCATCATGCTCCGGGATTCCTGGGGCTTCCTCATCTTAATATTTTCACATTTCAGAAGCCTTTTGCAACAAGCACTCAAAGAGACTGGAAAAATACACCACACAAATATTACATTTAGTGCCAGAGAATTTGAACGCACTTCACAAACTATTCTTTGTGTGGGTTTGTACATATATTATGAAGACTAGCCTCTTCATAACTTTTCAAACAGTATTTAATATTTCAGTTTTAAATATATAAAACCCAACTGAACTACTCATTTATTGACATATATGAAAGCTAATCCCTTCCTTAATAACCAAATCAACCTTTCCCATCCTGTTATTACATGCCAGCTCCCCAAATGCCCAACGGAAAAGAGGAGCCAAAACTATGCATTGCTTCTTGGGATGTTAAAATCATGCCGGCTTCAAACCACAACCAACTTTGATGTGCTAGGACTGAAAGCTCTCACTAGCCTAATTACACTATCAACTCCCTGAACCTCAACTATATTCTAGGTACCCAGAACAGCCACATCTGCAGCATGGCAGAGATTCACAGTACTTCATCTGGAATACAGAAGAAATGCTGTTTAGCTCTTCAGTTAGCAGTATTTTATTCAGGGGCGTCGCTACCCCAAAAATAGGTTCGGGGTCTGGGCCCAGGCCCCGCCCCTAGGCCAGAGCCATCCCTGGGGGCCGGAGCCGTTCCCCCCAGCGGCCTGAACCATCCCCCGGGTCCCTGGCTGGGGGGGCCACACCGGACTGCTGCTGGTAGTGACGCTGCGGGTAACTGGCCCCAATTGGGGCTGGATCAGGCCGCTGGTGGCCAGCCCCGGATCCCCAGCCCTGGCGGGGACCAGCCTTGGATCTCTGGCCTTGGTGGTGGCCACAAGCAACTGGGCCTCGGGGTGCGTGCCCCGTGTGCTCCGTCCAGCGATGCCATTGATTTCACTATAAAACCAACAATGAGTCCTGTGGCACTTTGAAAGATTAACAAATGTATTTATCACATGAGCTTTCGTGGGAGAAAATCCCACTTCGCCAGATGCTTACAGATGAATGGGAGGAAAATAAATGCAAGGAAGTGTAAATCATAGGATCAGGTCAGACTGTTACAGCAAATCAGAGAAGTTGTATAGATTTAAACAGTGGAGAACAGTATATTAGTGGGAAGTGAGGTGAAAAGAAGGCAAAATTGCGTGTAACGAGAAAAAAAAGCCAAAATCCCCATTTAACCCTAAGGCATAGGAAGATTTGGCCTTAGGGTTAAATGCCGATTTCGGCTTCTTTTCTTTTGCCTTCTTTTCACCTCACTTCCCACTAATATACTGTTCTCAGCTGTTCAGATCCATACAACTGCTCTGATTTGCTGCAACAGTCTGTCCTGATCCTATGACTTAAAGTTCCCTGCATTTATTTTCCTCCCATTCATCTGTAAGCATCTGGCGAAGTGGGATTTTCTCCCACGAAAGCTCATGTGATAAATAAATTGGTAAGACTTTAAAAGTGCCACAGGACCCCTTGTTTGTCGGGTTGAACTAGACTGACACGGCCACCCCTCTGGAAGCAGTATTTTACTACAGCTTGTTGAAAGGAACAAGGGTGAGTGGCTAGGGAATTAGATTATAATTAGTGTGGAAGTGTTGCCAAGAAGCAGAGCACAGAAGGGGTATCAAAGGGCAAGAATGGGCAAAGAGAGGTTGCATCCTCCATATTCTGCAAGGGGCTGCTTTAGTTTAGGGCTCCCCAGAACCTCTGGGTACCTGACTGTCCCAGGTCCCCTGCTTTTCTCTTGGCACCCTCCCCTCCACAACAGTCAGACATGCAGGCTTCTCCCAGTGAAATCCCTGGACTCTTTTATTTACAGTGTATCAGTGGAAACCTCACCCCCAGACCTTGCCCACTTAGCCAGGCGGCTATGAGCTGCTTACCCTTTCTTGGCGAGGAGGCACCTACAGCACAGAGCTTCCTCCCTGTCCACACCTCTCCTCTGGGTTCTCCCTGGCTGAGTTATATACCCGCCCCAGCGAGGGAAACAGCTGTCCTTCCTGGCCTCCTTAGGCATAGCTCTGGTGTGCTCTGATCAGCACCTCAGCTCTGACTTACTTTCTACAGTATGTGGCCCTGGCAGCTGGACTGGGGATGGCGGAGCTATGGAGGGGCTAATTACCCTCTACTCTGCCTCACTCCGTAATACTCAGTGGCTATGTCTACACGAGCAATTTAGGTCGACTTAAGAACCCTTAATTACTCCCTACCTACACCAGACTTTCATTAGGTTGACTAAAGAAATTCCTTAAATCGACTTAATGAAAGCTTAAGTCAACCTAATAAGAACCGCCCATTACACGCTTTTGTAAACTGCTCTGTAGAGCATGTGTGAGACTTGGAAACTTCTGGTCCTTTATGAATCATCATCCCCATACAATGTAAAGGCCAAACACTCAGCTGGTGTAAAAGGGCATAGTTCCATTAACTTCAGTTGAAGATCTGGTTGAAGAATGTTTTTTCTCCTTCAGGCTGAGCATCACTTCTTGGAGATGAGCAGCATTAAATGGTTTGGGGTTTCTGGGCAGCTTGATCCTAAGCATTAATTGCCATGAGGTACAAACACCTATGTTTACAATCTGAGGAAGTGACCCTGAGAACTAATTGAGCACACAGAAATCTTGAACTAAAAAGTCTTTTGTTGGCTAAATAATGCATGAAAGGTTTGACGTAGGCTCCAGGGAAAATTAAATTATTTAGTGTACAGTGATACCATTGCAATGAGCTAATCAAGATCATTACTACAGTCCTGATTTTTTTAAATAATTAACCAGGTTCTTGTATCTGAAAAAGATGGCTAACCAAGACCGGTGGCAATTCTTTCAGGTCAAGTTAAAGAAAAACCCAAACAAACTACACAGCATCCCTTTTCTCTGGCTCCAGGAGATGGGCAGCAAGAGATTTTTTAGCCTGAGGCAGTTCCCAGACTCGCTTCCTTCCCCATCAATTATTACGGATGAAAGTTCAGTGTCAAGGTGAATATTTAATGCAGTTGTTGGACAATCAGAGTCACACGGGATTTCAGAGGGGCACAGGCTTTTTTGTTGCACAGGAGTGAGCGTCACACTCAAAAAGGGAAGGGTGAAAAAGCAGGCTAACCTTCTGCTAAGACCTGCCCCCCGTGCTAAACCCAGCTAGTCAGCCTTGCGACATGGGGCTTCAGTGAGGGCTGTGGGGACTGAGTCACTGAAGTCCCCAAATCATGGTTTCAGGACTTCAAGGCACAGAGAAGCCACCAGCAAGTGACCTGTGCCCCATGCTACAGAGGAAGGTGAAAATCTGCCAATCTATCCAGGGGGAAAATCCTCTCCTGACCCCAAATATGGCAATCAGCTAATCCCTGAGCACATGGGCAAGATTTACCAGTCAGACACCCAAGAGAGAATTCTCTGCACCAACCCTCTCCCACCCCATCTGGCGTTCCATCACAGGCCATTGACACATTTACCACTAGTAGACAAAGACTAGTTGATTGCCAAATTACGCTG
This sequence comes from Pelusios castaneus, assembly GCA_007922175.1. Classification (NCBI taxonomy): domain Eukaryota; kingdom Metazoa; phylum Chordata; order Testudines; family Pelomedusidae; genus Pelusios; species Pelusios castaneus. The sequence goes on from ML685818.1 coordinate 3,983,588, forward strand.
TCCCATCACACCAACCCCTCCATAAATTTAACCAAGTTCCAAAGGGGGAGCCATGTTAGTCTATTGCAGAAAAACAAACGGAGTCCTCTGGCACTTTTAAAAACTAACAGATTTATTTATCGCATGAGCTTTCATGGGAGAAAATCCTACTTCATCAGAGGCTTTAAAGATGGGAAATTTACAGAATGGGGGGAAATTAAATGCAGGGAAGTGTATGACATAGGATCAGGTCAGGCTGTAACAGTAAATCAAAATAGATGTTGGGATTCAAACACTGGGGAACAGCACATAGAGGAAGGTGAGGTCAAATCACCTGCTATAATGAGAAAAAAATCCGTAGTCCCTGTTTAACCCCAAGGCAACTGAGTCGAATTTGCATATAAATTTGAGTTCTGCAGTTTCCCTTTGAAGCTGTGATTTGTTATTCATCTGTTTTCAGCACAGCTATTAACAAGTCGTCAATGGAGTGAACAGAGAGAATGAAGTGTTCCCCTATCGGTTTTTGCAATTTCTGATGTCAGATTTGTGTCCTTTTAATAAATCTGTTAGTCTTTAAAAGTGCCACAGGACTCTATAAATTTAACCAGCTCAGTTTTGAAGCCAGATAGGTTTTTTTTGCCCGCACACCTCCCTTTGGAAGGCTATTCCAGAACTTTATGCCTCTGATGGTTAGAAATAGAGTGCAGATACAGATATGTACAGATATCCTTGCACGGATACAGATATGTGGATCTGCATCAGATCTGCATTTGCAAGAAATAGTCGGCAGATGTGGTTATCCGTGGATTTGCAGGGCTCTAGTTAGCAACCTACATCTAATTTCAACTCAACTTCCTGATGGTCAATTTATATCCAGCTTTTGCAAATTACCTGCAAACAATTGCATCCTATGGTGAGTGACTGGGGTGTCCAGTAGGGTCACACCTTCCCTCACCATCGCCCTTTGCACATGAGACAAAGGAAAGATGTCACCCTAGTGGCTGTCCCCAGGTTCTGACACATTCAATCTTCCTCCTGAAGCAGCACCAGGGTCCCAGCAAGCTGACACTACTGCCTAACTGCTGTTCCTTTTCACTTTCACTCACATAATGCATGCTGGCACCTGCTGCTCAGTTCCGAGTATCTCTTTTCTTGTAGGGCGATCACTTAATTTCATTGTATGCCAGCATTTGCTGATGGGAGAAAAGGGAAAGCCTAGAAAGAGGAAAAGTCCATTGTAGCCCCTGAAGTGTTATGTAACTTGCAGATCAATTCAGGGGCGGATTACAATGTGGGGGTCCTCTGTCCTGCTGGAGCTGGGGCTCTGTACTCTTGCTCCACTCTGGGCCAGCCGGTCCACAACTGGTTGCTCCACTCTGGGGATGGGGCCAGCTGGCAGGTACGGCCTCCAGAGCGCGCACCAGAAGCTGTACTGTGCACATCAGTCGGCCCGCCGCCCCCGGGGGCCGACCAGCCAGGCACTCGCCCAGCACTGGTGCACTTGCAGAGGGCCAGGGCTCTATGCCGGAGGGGATGGGACTGCAGGCGGGGGGGCTATTGGTGGGGGAGGCCTCTAATCTGCCTCTGCTTCAATTACTTTCAACTGCTAATGTATTTTGCCTCTGAGGATCTCAAAGCACTTCTCAATCATTAATGAACATGGGCTTTGTCTAAACTAGTGAAATGTGCTCTGGAACAAGGACAAAGATCTGCTAATATAGATCCTTGGGCGCCTGAGCCTGAGAAATCGGTAGCTAAGTCAGGAAGAGAAATCAGCGCTGATTCCCAGTCCTCTATTCCAACCTCTGGACAACACTGACCCCCATTTAGCCGCACAAGGTTAAAAGCAATCACGTGACTGCGCTGAAATGAAAAGACATATGCCAGGCTTAGAATAGGTTTTGCAAATTCCCCATTTAATTGCACAGCAAGAACTAATGGATGACAGCCATGAATACACCCGCAGAGTAGCTTGGCTCCCCTCCCCCCACCTTACTTTAAAATCTGCTCTTGTATTTATAGCTGTGACCAAAACTATAGAGGAAGTAGAGATAAATGGGGTCACTGCCAATTCTCATGTTTCGTTTGCTTCATTTGCTGATCTTAGGTCTGCTCTCAACTGCAGGCCCTCTTACGGTTTGTCTCCACCCCAGCCCAGGTAGCCAGACTTGGTGGGGGCAGGGTTTGCTCCAGCACACTACAAATAGCAGGGTGAACCCTGCAGATCAGGCTGGAGCTTGGACTGTCAAAACCTCTAACCCTCTCCCCTCAGACTAGAGGAAACAGTGCCTCGATGTAGTTCATTTGTAAGGCTGTAGGGGTGCGTCTACACTTACAAATTAAGTCGATTTAAGCTTGCTTAAGTCGACTTAATTTAATCTGTGTCCACACTGTATTTTCCTTAAATCGACTTAAGCAGCTGCTTAAGCCGACTTAAGGAAAATTTAAGTCGACTTTATTAAACCTTGTTTAGAAAGGTTAGAAAGTCTTTAGAAAGTCGACTTAGCCAGTGTGGACGTGGAGTAGCCCTAAGTGGACTTTAAGTCAACTTAGGGGGCTTTAGGACTTCCCCACTGCCCTCCCTACCAGGGTGGCTGGCACAGCCACAGTCTGGCGTGCCCCCCCCCACAGGGCAGGACAGAGCCCTGCCCATCTTGCCCCTATGCCCTGCCACGGTCCCTGTCAGGCTCAGCCCCCATTGTACCAAGATACAGTGAGGCAAAGCCTGAGCCCCCTGGCACTTGGCAAGGGGTGCCCCCCCTGCCACCGTGGACCTGTCCCAGGTCCACCTAGCCCCTACAAGTCGACCTAGGTGTCCAGTGTGGAGGCTCTAGGTCGATTTGGTAGGGTCCCCTCTAAGTCAACTTAAATTTGAGTGGGGACATGCTAAGTCGACTTAAATTAACAAGTGTAGACATAGCCTCGGGTCTTCCACTCCTAGAGAAAAAGGAAAACTAGTCACTTAACCCTGGTATAAAGATGGAGAGACAACAATTGTATTCACTGAGGAATACTGCTACGTAGGACACATGCTACCTAACCTGTTACCATCAGCTGATTTAGCAGAGACTTTACACCAGCATTTCCAGGCAGGACTAGCCTTTAGAGAAGGCTGTGTGTGCTAAGGGATAGAGCGCAGGATGCAGGAGACCGGAGATCTCTTCCTGGCCCTGCTGCTGGCTTGCCAAGTGAACTTGGCAAGTCACATTAGCTCTGTGCCTTAGTTTCCCCATCTTTACAAGGGAGACAGCGATACTGACCTCCCTGTGAGATCCATTGATGAAACGTGCTATGTAAGAGCCAATTGTTGTGACTAAATATTAAACACCCCCTCCCCCGCAACCTGAGTGTGGTGCCTATTAATATACAAAGGGCCAAAATGATCCGGGGTCTAAGTCAGCTAGAGACAACAGACACACCTGGAGTAAATTAGGATCAAAGAGGTTTAAAAGCATCAGTGAATCACACCTCGTTCTGGCCAATCCTTGGCTCTTTCTCTCTCCGAATCTCTGTTCCAGCCTTATTCTGCACATACCAGGTCTAGGCAGGTAAATATACCTTCAATTCTATTCAGGGTTTTACATGTGGTGCGTGAACACCTTCATGTGACCGTTTATTACTTCATTTTCTCACCTCTTTAATGAGGTGTATCAGAGGGAACATTGTTATTTTCCTACTGGGACACTGCTTCCATGGTGATGGAATACAAGGATTGATTACCAAGGGTTAGGAGCAGGAATAAAAAGAGGCAAATGTAGACTGCATATCATAAAAACAGTTCCCAAGTGCTTGGGGAACGTACGGGATATCCTTCCAAAGCAGGTTCGCCAAGTCACCAGCCTTTCTCCCATTCGCTGCGGGAGATGCGTTATCTCCACCATGGCCCCAAGAATCAATAATAAAAATAACAAAACTAAACCAAACACCCTCCCCAAGTTATCCCTGCTTCGAGCTTCCAAGTGCATCCTGTCTCCTCTGTGTCTGCAACTTTGGGACCGGGCACTGAGCACACGTAACAATGCATCCCAGTAACACCACCGCTGATATTCTAGGCTAACGTCTGTGGGATTCTCCTCCTAGGGAAGCGGTGTCAGTCCTGCCGCCTGAGCCACTTAAAACTAGACGGGCCGAAAGAGTGGTGCACGGGCAGTACCCGCTCTGGCAGGGGAGTGAGCAGGAAGACTGTCAGACCCCTTTGCCCGCTTGGTAAATATTCAAATAAGTACAGTTGTCTTTTCTCCCGTGCTGCCCCTCACACTTGGGAGAATCTTCCAGAAACATCTGCAACAGGAACTCGTTTTCAGATCCCTCCTTAAAACGTACCTTTGCTAGGAAGCCCACAAAAAACCTACTGGGAAGGCTGCTGGTGGCTGAAAGCACTACGTATCATGTTTCTTTGTGCTCCCTGTCCATCTGTCTGTCCCCATCTGTTGTTGCTTGTCCTTTTCTTATACTGTCAGCTCATTGAGACAGGGACTTTCTTTTAGTTCTGTGTTTCTGCAGCACCTAGCGGTCCTGTTCCATGACTAGATGTCATAGGGTGTTGTAGGCCTCCTGCTGGCCTGGAAACCAAGGCGTTAATGCAGCAGCTACCAGCCAGTGCTGATTGGCAATCCTACCAGCTAGGATTTAAAGGAGCTGAGAAGCAGAGGGGAGTTGGAGGCTTGTAGAAGACTAGTGATGTAAAGTCTTGTCGGCAAATTGGTGAGAAGCTGCCCATACACCACACCCTAGAGAAGGGACGACTGGATCTACAGGCTGGAGAAGCCCACAGAACCAAGGGCACAGCAGGAGAGGTTGGTGAGGACTGATTCTGCCTGTCTGGCTTAAGGTCCTGAGCTGGAACCTAGTGAATTGGGAGGGTGTAAGTTCCCTACCAACCCCTGAACAGAGACTTAAGAACCAAAGGGGTTTCCAGAGCTCCTGATGAACAGGTCCAGCTGACCCCACCAAGTATAAGGGGAAACCTGCACATCCCAGTGGGACTGAACTAACACCCTCCGAAACCCTGACCGGGACTAGCACAGACACTCAGCCAAGCAGGTCTGGCTGACTGCTCTTGTCTAACCAAAGGGGGTGCTGACACATAAGCACACCAGCTCCCGCCAGGACTCCTACGTATGATGTTGGATGATGATAATTCTTTTCCAAACCCCAAAATTTCAAAGCTAAATAATATTTTCTGATACACAGCTTACCTTTGCAGTTCTAGCTAAAACGAACGGGAATTGGATATCTAAATCCCTTACGTGGCTTTAAAAATCTCAGCCTAAATCTATGGGTAAAATTCACGCAGTGCAGAGAGCTGAGTCTGCACAATATACAACTTAAACCCTGTTCTAGGGGATTATACGGGACATGACACGTTCACGTGGGCCATTCTCCATTGGGGTGAATTCTGTGCTGTGAATTTGATTCCGTTAACATTCTGTTGATCCCGGAATAGCGAATGGTGTCCCCGGCACATTAGCCGAGCAGTACTCACTCATAAAATGTTGTCCACCCGTTTTCATTGGTCTTGCTGGCAAGAAGACCAGAGCTGCCATGGTAGGTCAGCATAGCCACTTCGTGTCCTTGCGTCGTCACGCTCTTGAGGGCACTGTTGGTACCAATTGTCACCCAGTACACCTGGCCATCCGGCACCACCAGCCAGAGTGGCATCCCAGTGGAGTCCCTTCGGACGTTGACTAAGTTACCGTTGTTGTCAGTAATCAGGGTTAGGTCTCCATCCCCGGTGTAGGTAAAATTGTAAAGGTAATCTCCGGTGGGAAGGCTCTGGGTATAAAGGTGTTTACCGCTCGTGTCAAACAAATAGAGTTCTTGGTCTATAGGCGAGGACAGCTCGTATAAGTTCTGTGTGTTGAGGTACGGCTTGTTTTTCCGAATGAAGCGGATTCGGATGTTTCCAAGGTCAGCAACGTACAACTCCCTGTCGGCACAGGCTGCTAGGGAGGAAGGAGCGTTTAGCTTGGCATCCTTTGCATAACCGTCATCCCCAGAGAAGCAGTCACAGTTGGCATCATTCTTGCAGTCACAGCTGCCTGGGGCACCAGCTACAAGTGAGATTTCCCCATTGGTGGTGACCTGCCTGATGCGGTTGATCTTCTTCTCGTCGGTCTCAGCGATATACAGGACCCCAGTATGGGAGACAGCCAAAGCTGAGGCAGATTCCAAAGTTGCATGGATTGCCACTTTGCTGAGGAGAAAGTGATCAATGCCCGGGACCTGACAGTGCATAGGTCTCCCTGCCACAATGCGCACCTGGTGATTTTCAGAAATCTGCAACACAACGTTATTGTCGAGGACGTACAAGGAATTATCCATTGGGCTGACTGCCAGGTCTGTGGGCCACTCTAGACGAACCTAATAATGGAACAACACAAAGGAACTGTTAAAAAATCTATTTTTCCTATTTGATTCCCCAAATCAGCCTTAGCAATCAAACATTTAGACGTTTTCATCCACCCAACCAATAGCTAGGTGTGTAATATGTTTGGAATAGGACATGATTAAAAAGAGAAGTAAGAGAAAAAACAACGAGAGTCCTGCGGTCTGTATCCCCGGTGTAGGTAAAATTGTAAAGGTCATCTCCAGTGGGAAGGCTCTAGGTATAACGACGAAGCGGGTTGGAGCCCACGAAAGCTTATGCCTGAAGAAATGTGTTAGTCTTTAAAATGCCACAGGACTCTCGTTTTTGCTGTACACAGACTAACATGGCTACCCCTCTGGAAAGAAATAAGAAATTATTTGAATTGTGGTAGCACATTAAGGTCCAAAGCCCTACTGTGCTAGGTGCTGTACACCCAGATTACAAAAAAATAGCATTGCTCTAAAGGAATTACAATCGAAGTATTCCCAGAAGAGGTGCCTAAATACAGTGCAAGGTCCACAGGCTTGTAGACAACATGGGCAGCTGTTTGTGTTAATTGCCCCTGCTGTGTTGTAACTGCACACTCATGTACGGAAGCTAGGAAAAATCTTTTTGAAAACTTAGTACTGGGACTTGTGTTTTAGATATTGGTTCTGCAAACATGGGGAAATATATATTCTCAATCGGTTTAGTTTACTTCACTGCATGAGATATAATGCTTGCTTCTTTCATGGCGTTAAGCATTATGCAAGGCCAAGTTCAAGTAATGCTAATGTTTTACACTTGCATGCCCCCACCTTTTCCCCCAAAGGGATTTACTAAAGCCTGTAACGAGAAGCATTGTGATAACCCATTGTGTAGCTGGGCAAACTGAAACACAGAGTGGTTAAAGCCACAGTGAGTCAGGAGCAGAGCGGAGAGTCTGGGATCCCAATTTACTTCTCTAACCACAGAACATGTCACCTCTCAGTTGAGGGTACTGTTTAATTTGCTAAGAACAATACCGAACCTAAGAGAATTTCACCTCTAAATGGGTACCACGTCGCTCTAACATGAAAAATTCAATATAATTTGGCATCACTTTATATTCCAAGTAATTTCAGTGTTAATAAGAGCCATTGAAACACACTTTGAGATCATTCTACTTTGCTTTACATACAAAGAAATGGTTCGACACTGAGCTGAAGGGAGCCAAATAATTTAAGAGGGTCTCAGACAGCGGGTGTGATTCTGCAGCGGGAAGGGTGGAGAACAGGTCTGGAGGAACTTTTTGGTCACCTTAGAAACTTTCCAGGCTAGGCTTTAAAATAGCTTTTTGGCCAACGGTTCTTAACATTCTCTCACGGTTACAGTCGCAGACGTTGTGAAAGATCCCAAAGCACGTAGCTTGGTCCAGTTCCCTGATCCCCCAAGCTGCAGCAGCATCAGCCCTGGCCCTAGTGTCAGTTAGAGCAGCTCATCGCGTTGCTGCAACACATGACAGCTGACTGTGGTGCCTAAGGCACCAAGTGCCAACTTAGAATTTGCAGAGTGCAGATGTCGCCTCCCTGCTCCTGATATGCCACTTCCTGCCCCCCCCCCCCACCCCCCATACCCTGTACGCTGGGATAATGTTGCCTAAGAACATGAGAAGGGTAACACTGGGTCAGACAAATGGTCCATCTAGTTTAGTATCCTGTCTTCTGACAGTGGCTAATGACAGGTGCTTCAAAAGGAATAAACTGAACAGTTAATCAATTGATCCGTCCCCTGCTGCCCATTCCCAGCTTCTGGCAAACAGGGGCTAGGGATGCTTCAGACCATAGGTTTGCAACCCTGCTCATCCTGGTCAATAGCCATTGATGGACCTATCCTCCATGAACTTATCTAGTTCTTTTTTTGAACCCTGTTGTAATCTTGGCCTTCAAAACACCGCCTGGCAAGGAGTTCCACAGGATGTGCGTTGTGTGAAGAAATACTTTCTTTGGTTTGCTTTAAACCTGCTGCCTATTAATTTCATTTGGTGACTCTCAGCTCTTGCGGTATGAGATGGAGTAAATAACACTTCCTTATTTACTTTCTCCACACCAGTCATGATTTTATAGACATCTATCATATTCTCCCTTGGTCATCTCTTTTGCAAGATGAAAAGTCTCAGTCTTATTATCTGTCCTCACATGAAAGCTGTTGCATACTCCTAATCATTTTTATTAACCATCTCTGTACCCTTTCCAATTCCACTATATCTTTTTTGAGAAGGGGCTACCAGATCTGTACATAGTATTCAAGGTGTGGGAGTACCACTGACTTATGTAGAGGCAATATATTATCTATCTTATTACCTATCCCTTTCCTAATGATTCCCGACATTCAGTTAGTTTTATTGACTGCTCCACATTGAATGTTTTCAGAGAACTGTCCACAATGACTCCGAGATCTCTTTCTTGAGTAGTAACAGCTCATTTAAATCCTGTCATTTTATATGAATAGTTGGGATAATGTTTTCTAAAGTACATTTCTTTGCATTTATCAAGATTGAATTTCACCTGCCATTTTGTTGCTGGGTTTTGCAATATACCTTTGTGACTCTTCGCAGTCCTCTTTAGATTTAACTATTTTGAGTAGTTTCGTAACATCTGCAAATTTTGCCACCTTGCTGTTTATCCCTTATTTATGAATATGTTGAACAGTACTCATCCCAATATAGACCCCTGAGGAACACCACTAATCACCTCTCTCCATTCTGAAAAGTGACCATTTATTCCTACCCTGTGTTTCTTATATTTTAACCAGTTACTGATCCAGGAGAAGACCTCCCCTCTTATCTCATGACAGTTTACTTTACTTAAGAGCCTTTGGTGAGGGACCTTGTCAAAGTCTTTCTGAAAATCTAAGTATACTATTATAAACTGGATCACCCTTGTCCACATGCTTGTTGGTGCCCTCAAAGATTTCTAGCAGGTTGGTGAACCATGATTTCTCTTTACAAAAACTATGTTGACTCTTCCCTAACAAATTGTACTTATCTACGTGTCTGGTAATTCTGCTTTCTACTAAAGATTCAACCTATGTGCCCGGTACTAAAGTTAGGATTACCATTCTATAATTGCCAGGATCACCCCTCAGCCTTTTAAAAAAAATTGACGTCACATTAGCTATCCTCCAGTCATCTGGTACAGAAGGTGATTTAAATGAGAGGTTACATGTCACAGTTAGTAGTTCTGCAACTTCGCATTTGAATTCCTTCAGAACTCTTGGGTGGATCCCATCTGGTCCTGGTGACTTATTACTGTTTAATTTATCAATTTGTTCCAAAAACTCCTCTGGGACAGTTCCTCAGATCTGTCACCTAAAAAGAATGGCTCAGGTTGAGAATCTCCCTCACATTCTCTGCCATGAAGAGGGATGTAAAAAAAATTCATTTAGTTTCTCTGCAGTGGCCAACTGCTCCTTTAGCATCTTGATAGCCCAGTGGTCCCACTGATTGTTTTACTGGCTTCCTGCTTTTGATGTACTTAACATTTTTTTTGCTGTTATTTTTTGATTCTTTGGCTAGTTGTTCTTCAAATCCAATTTGGTCTTCCTAATTGAATTTTTATAATTCACTTGCAAGAGTTTATGCTCCTTTCTATTTTTCTCAATAAGATTTAACTTCTACTTTTAAAGGGATGCCTTTTTGCCTCTAACTGCTTCCTTTATATTGTTGTTTAGCCATGTTCGTACTTTTTTGGTCCTCTTACTATGTATATTTAAATTGAGCCTTTTTCCGGGACTGACTGCTCCAAGAGCAGTCATTTAAGATGTTAAGAAACTTTATCTCCGCATCCCGTCCTGAGGTGACATGTTGCTAGTCAATATGGGGATAGTTGAAACTCCCCGTTATTAATGAGTTTTTTAATTTTAAAGCCGCTCTAATCTCCCTGAGCACTTCACGGTCACTGTCCTCATTCTGGTCGGGTGGTTGGTAGTATATTCCGACTGCTATATTCTTATTCAAGCATGGAATTAATATCAATAGACAGCCTATAGCATAGTTGGATTCATTTAAGATTTATACTTCATTTGATTCTATGCTTTCTTTCACATATAGTGCCACTTCCCGACCAGTACAACCTAGTCTGTCCTTCCAATATATTTTGGACTCTGATATTACTGTTTCCCATTGATTTACCTCATTGAACCCAGTTTCTGTGATATCAATAGTCTCATTAAATAGTAGGCACTCAAGTTCACCCATCTTGGTATTCTGACTTCTAACATTTGTTAGCTGCTCCTGTTCACTAGCTCCTCTGGTTGCTTAGGAGCAGGCTTTTTAAACCCCAGTTCTCCCCGAGTGGCTGCCCCTGGTTAAGGGTTGATGGATGCTAAAGAGCATGGAGAACAATGCCGCACTGAGGAGCGCTCAGCCTTGCCTCGCATGCCGTTTAGCTCGGCACACAAACAGACAAGCTATATACTTCTGTCAAGCAGCAAAGCGCACTACGAACTTGCGCTGTTGTGACTTTACAATGACACATATCATGCAATGCAATGTTAGGATGCCACCCTCCCTCTCTAATACAAGATCTCCTCTTTCTCCCACCTTATCCATGGCTGCTGTTTCTCCTTGCCACACCATAGCCAGGATGTGAAGGGGACCCCAGTAGCCTGAGCCCCAGCAAACTCACTCTCACGGAGGACAAGCAGAGCTAGAGGACCCGCTCTCAGATCCACAGACACCACAAGAGCCTCCTGCGGCTCTCGCACCACTGTCCGTGTCACTGCTAGAGAGCATCAAACATAGGTTTGGGTTTTGATCCTTCCATCATCTTCAGACTCTTCCTAAACTATTTATTAGAGCGTGTCAGTTATAGGATGACCAGATAGCAAGTGTGAAAAATTGGAATGGAGGTGAGGACTATGTAAGAGGACTGTCCATATAAAATGAGGACATCTAGTCACCTTACAATGTAAGTTGGTCTTGTGTCTTCTGACACGCTAGCGTCTGAGGCCAAAGTCTCAGTGCTAGACAGAGTGAGCTGAGCCCTGTCTAGTTCCTGTCGCCTATATTCTCAAAACTCACTATCCTTTCCTGCTTCCTGGCCTGCTTTCACCCTTCCCGTGGTACAACATTATAGCCTGTTGTTTTTCCTTCAATGATGAATGTCTCCATACATCCCCATAGTCTTTAGAGTTACTGCTCCACAGCAGCCTTCAGTTAGCATCAAGAGCAGAGTTTATTCTGAACTGACAAGAAACTTTTCAGTTCTTTAAAACCCATTTCTTGTCAACATTGGCAGCTAAATATTTCATGCCCTCTGGTCTCGCAGTGCCTCAGGGGCCTGACTACAGAGACTTTTCAAGTCACTATAAATGATGAAAATATAGTTCCCTAAGCTGAGTTTTTTAAAATTTGTCTGTCATGTGTTCCCTGTCTCAGAATTAGTTATCTGAGAATAGCTCCTTTTCACTTTAAACAGTAGAAAGACAAGGGCCGCAGATGGCATATATTTTTGAACCCATTTAGAACTGTTTAAAGGTGGCATTATTATATAAAAGCTATAAGTGATCTGAAAATATTTTTAAAAGCCTGGTTCACAATAAACGTCTTCTGGCTGGCATTAAGATCCTGTTAAAGAAAGGAATATGCTTGTGAGATGGGAGCCATTATGTTGCAAGATGGACTTTAACCATCAAAATTTACCTCTATATGAGGCATGGGAGCTTTTAAACTTGTAATTTTAGCCTTTTCATAAATTGCGGACAGTGGGAACCTGCTACAAAGAAGTGAGAGTAATCTTTTCAAATTAGAGGGGAAAACATAAAGAATAGTTGCCATATGGGAGCATAAAAATTATGTAGGTGGTTACAAAAGGGAAGCCCCATTGATATCCATTGTGGTTGAATAACAGTACTTAGCCCACCAGCTAAGATTTGTATTTTTGCACAATGGGGTGACATTCCTCTGGCCACCCAATAATAAATGGCAAAAAAAAAAAAAAGGTTTTAAAAAACTGTACCTTCAAACTTGCACTATTTGATGGGATGGGCAGCACTCCAGAAAACAGAGTCCTGGCCCATAACAGGTTCTCCTACTCTCCCCTCCACAGATAAAGAAATAATCAAACACAGAACTTTTGGGTTTTGCATTTAACCAGCAGGACTTAAAAGCCCAGGATGACGGTAGCTGCAACCAATTTGCAATCTAATGCAATTCAAGACACTTGTTTTCCCACTGTTGCTAATTTTGGCACCACAGCATCCAATCACTATTTCCCAGATGTTAATCTGATTCAGTTCTAAAACTGTGCTGTGCCAAATTACCTAGTGACAAAAAAGCAAGCATGCCCCTAGCCATTATTGGATTGCAGTCTTAAATATCACAGAATAAAACTGGTCCAGCTCTTACTTTGATACAGGTTTTGGTACCTGAGAAATGTCCATGGCAGAGTCACAGCTCAGAGGCCTGGCAGATGTCAGGTCATTGGAACCCAGCATGGTGGAGATGATCCCATTCTGGTCAATACGTCGGATCATGGTGCCGTCTACGAAGTAAATCAACCCAAACTTGTCCACAGTGATGCCTAGGCAGGAAATCACAAATGAAAGGTCACCAGAGGGTAACAAAACACCTGGCTGATGCAGCAAATGTTTGCTTGCATTGTCTGGCATGTGCATCTCTAGAAATGAAGATGTCCAAGGGTTTGTACCAATTCAACTGGACTGAAAGGGCACAGGCTCAGGTCCTAGGTGAATGAGGAGGTTGGGAACAATTTCTATTATGGATTAAAAGTTGATTTGGCCAAGCAGTAGGCCGCTGAAACCTGGCACTGCTCCATTGAAGTCAGTAGCAATTGACCCCAGCAGAGAATTAGGCCTACAATTTCATTTAGGAATCACTGTCTGGTCTTTGACCGTAGGGCAGGATTTTCAATGACTGTTGAAAGGAAACACTGTATATTGCTGTGTGGGATCAGTACCCAATTGTTTAAATGAAGAGATGATACCAGGATGTTTTCAGACGATCACGGATGTGATGAGAGATGTTGGAAAAGACTGGTAAGATCAATTCATGTCCACCCCATGTGGCTTGACAAGTTCCAAAGGGGTAGTCCTGTTAGTCCAATTCAGCAAAACAAACAAGAGTCCTGTGGCACTTTTAAACACTAAGAAATTTATTTATTGTATGAGTTTTCATGGGAGAAATCTCATTTTGTCAGATGCTTGAAGATGGAAAACTTACAGAATGAGAGGAAAAATAAATGCAGGAAAGTGTAAATCATAGGATCAGGTCAGACTATTTCGGCAAATCAAAGCAGTTGTTTAGATTCAAACAGTGTGTACTAACATATTAGAAGGAGAGCAGGTAGAGAAAGGGCAAAATCACCTTTTGTAATAAGAAAGGTTCAAGCCCAAGGTAATGGTATCAAATTTGCATATGAATTCTAACTCTGAATTTGCTCTTTGACGCGTTGATTTGTATTTAATTTGTTTAAGAACAGCAATTAACATATCTTCCATGGAGTGAGCAGGGAGATTGAAATGTTCTTCTACTGGTTTCTGAATGTTGTAGCTTGAGTATCTCCCGTCAACTGCAACTGAATTTTGCTGTAATTGCAGACCAGGCCTGGGATATACAGACTATGGATACTTTTGGGTATTGGAAGGTGAGGGCCTACAGAAAGGAGAAGCAGATATCCAACACCACCCACTTGAGTTTTGTGGAGAGGAATAATTGAAACCACTGTCGTGATGGGCCATCTACTCCTGCTATATGACACAGATGGGCTGGCAGTACCTTGTGGCCCGCTGTGTCAAAGGCTGCAGAGAAGTCTGCAGTATGTGCACAGAGATTTTGCCTTTCCAGTGGACATAAGGAGGTTGTCTTTTGATGCCACTAGAATCATCTCAGTTCCATGCCATGGGCTGAACCTGGATTGTAAGGCATCCAGGATGTCATATGCTGTCATTGCTTGGTGGTTACTACTTTCTCAGTTCCATTGCCCAGGAATGGATGGCACTGTGCTTTTCAAAGAGTTTGGGTGTCTGGGTGTGTGTCTCTGAAGGAGCTATCAATTATTTCCACTAGTAGTAGGCTTAGCTGTTCTTCATGGTTTTTATCAGACAACAGAACCTGGACCCATTTCAAAGGTTGTGGCTTTAATATTTTTTAGGGCTTCCTGAGCATATGTGACGGGGCCAAGCTCAATCAACGGTGGAAAGTGGATAATACAATTTGGCCAGCGCTAGAATTTTCTTTCCTAGTTAGTTCCATATGTATTCAGTTGAGCTTATCAGCGACGTATGCTGACAGCTCTTCACAGCGGTTGACTTTTGGGTCTGATGTCTGGGCTACGCAGTCTGGGCTGATTAGTCAGTTACAGCGGAATCAGACCATGTGTGTTTTTCAGGCCTTGGTTCTAACCCCAACACAATGCAACTTTATTTTGCATAGTATCTTTCCCAAAAATTGTAACCCCAAATGCTCTTGTGAGTTAAATCTTATGCTTGTCTAGTCAAATAGTAAGAGAGGAAGAGAGTATTCAGTGGTATAGACAAAGGAAGAAAAGAGTCTGATAGTTGGCTTAGCCCGAGTCCTCTTTGCCCTGCTGACTTAAAGGTGCCCTAGAGGAGTAGATGGGGATGTAGGAAAATCCTAATGCTGCTGTTAAGTCACCTACTCCATACCGCTGTCCACATAGGACATGCATAAGGGCAGCATGGGAGTGAGGGATGGGGAGTTGGAGGCTTCAGGGGGTGAAGTTGATGTGCGGTACCCTCTGGTGACCCTAGGCCAACAGAATGGTCCCTAGAGGATTGTTATAGCTGCTCTGTGGGGCTGCTTTCACTTAGGCTGGAGTCTGGCAGGAGAGAAAGACAGGTTCTTTGGTGATCTCTCAGCTGCTCCTCATTGCCCATAGTGTCAGGGCAGATCAAACCCAAGAGAGCAGGTATATATATTACACAAGAGTCATCGGTCTTTTTTCGTAGGGCATATATTCTAATCCTCATCTTTTTTTACTTGCTCTTCTTGGAAATAAACTTTCTGATGTTCTCATGATGGGGAGTTCCACCCTTCTTTAGACAAATGCCTTTGACCTGGATAATTTTTGGTGTGGAGGGAGTGAGGTATCTGCTGGTTACTCTGTAGCAGGCCAGAGTGGTCAGGATTATTCTCAGAATTAATTCACCTCTTTGGAAGTGGACTCTTAGGGGCAGTTACTTTCAGGAAGTTCCAGCTTTTGGGTGGGCTACCTACAGTAGGCACAACTGGGGCTAGTTCGCTGTCAGACAAGCCTGTTGTGCATGTTGGACTGAAGGCCTCTGACAGAAGCCTTCCCTCGTTTACCTACAATTAGAATAAATGATTGTTGGTCTGCATACCAAATGCCCAGTGAGGCAGATACCTTCATCAGATGAGACTTCCAACTATGTCATTGTAGGAAGGACGGCATGGGGCTACCTTAGAATGTTAGGATCCGGACTGACGTAAACGTTGTGAAGTCACCCCATTTCCTATGGCGTGGTACGACATCCTTTAACAAGTATGGCTCGCGGTACCATGGACATGTCATGATAACGAGAGGTGCTGGTGGAATTCTGTCTCATCAGGATGACGTTTCTTGGTAACGTCAAAACCTTGTGGCATCATGACATGACAGCACAAAGCTGCAGGGCAAACTTACACCAGAGAGTAAGTAGTAAGTTTGTCCTGAATGATAAACAGCTAAAAGTAGTTGCTTTTACATGGGAATCTGTTAACAAAAATCACAATAAGATCATATGAAGTGAATGACGCTGCACAGCTCAGTGCCTTCAGAGTTGGCTGGAGATCCTCAGCCAAGGGCAGAGAAGGTGTAAAAGAATGGCATCCCCTCTACTCTTCACATCCAGAATTCAAATTAGTTAGGTTCAAAAGTGCTTGTCTTTCCATATATTATATTTTATTCTGCTAGAATTGATAAGCTTTTAGTGAACAATTGAGGTTTTGCTCACACATTCAGTACTATACACTGACAGAAATGATACGTCCCCAAATTAATGACTTCCTTTTGCATCTCTTTCATGGTGCTGAACAGATGGATTCTTTTTTTCCCTGTTCAGAAATGGTCTTCCAATTGTGTCAGTCTTGTCACTTGGATCACTATTAATTGCAGGCTTCTTGGAAATTTCCCTGCCATAACGTTTTCATGACAAGAGCCACTGGTGAGTGCTTAAATGAAAGCAAAACACTCTGACAAGCTGGAGTTCTGATATTTTTTAAGCTTGCTTGTAGAATAGGATCAGTATTAGCAGATGATAATTAGAAAGTGATAACACTTTAATTTACAAAGTATATTGAAGTTCATTAGCATCTTAATGCTCTGCCATGCTCTGTGTCAAATGAGTTTGAAGGACCAAACTAGTGCTTAACAGACATCACAGATACCACCAATCCTACAACGGGCACCCGTATCTCATCTGTTGATCTCCTGGATTTCTAATAGGCCCCGTTTCAGCAGAAGAGCCAAGGAGCGGATGGGCCAGAGAGACACAGATGGTGGTTTTGATATCTTGGGCCCCATTCTCCACTGGCTACAGCTAACTCTGCAAGGCAGTCACAGTCATACACTTGAGCATTTTATGGAGAGTGGGAGAGATCTCCTTGCTGAAGCTGTCCATGAAAACAAAGACCTATGCTTTCCTGGTAGCTGGATACAAGCTGGAAAGAGGTCCTTGCTCTTCAGCTGCAAACCAAAGTTCTAATATTTTGAGTCAAGAAGTGGCTTCAGATTTGGAAAGAGTAGAGTCTTGCAGAGCTATCTGTAGAATGAAACTTTCAAAAGCTTCCCTGATCAGCCGCTGTCTAAACTCCTGGATACATTCAGCCAGCCCAACACGCAGAAGTTTTCTACTCTTCTCTGCTTATCCACTTGCATTGGTACTCTGTTTTCAAGAGAGATAGAGAAGGTAGGGGCAAGTCTAAGGACCTGTTGTTTACAGGTCTAGTAAGTCTTTTTCTTGGTATGGTGGTATTTCGTAATAGTTCAAAATGAAAGCATTTGCTGGATATGGTAGAATGATTGGTAGTAAACTAATAAACAGACCTTGGCATTTTTGGTCAACATTAGTTTTCAGTGTTAATCGTTTATTCAGATGAATGGTGATCAAGTCACATCAGTGGCAGCTATTGACTCAGGTGACCTTATAAACTCAGGGTAGAATTAGAGCTGGATTAAACTGGGGATAAAATGTTTATGAAAATGCACGTGACACGTTTGGGCAGTTTGTTTTGTGTGATTGCCTTTCCTACCCTCCATGTAGTTATATTTTGCAACACAGAATACCAGAACTGGAAGGGACCATGAGAGGTCATCGAGTCCAGTCCCCTGCACTCATGGCAGGACGAAGTACCGTCTAGACCCATTATTTCCAAAGGCCAGACAAGTTCTACAGGGAAGCACAAGTAATATCAAAGAATCCTTAATGCATAAATTCTCACCAATTCATTTTTGAGGTGGAGGAGCAGCTCCCCAAGAGGTCTGATGGATGAGATGATGGATTACAGGTCTGGGAGTCCAGAACTCCTGAGTTTTTTCCCCTCAATGTCCCCAAAATACTTTGTTCACATTTCACAACAACATACTCCAAATGTTATTTCTCTAACCCTCAAAAGACTTCCAGAGAAGGAAATGAAGGCCCAGAGAACTTAAGTGAATTTTGCCCAAATTCCCTCTCTCTCCAAGTCCACTTGTGAAATGGAGTGACTTTTCTTCAGCAATCTGCCCTCTGTACATACTGTCCTCCTCGTGTCATAGCAGCTTCAGTGGGAGTTCTGAGAGCATCAAGAAGCCATTATAGGTCCTCTGAATGTTATAAAGGGAACAGTTATGCCTTCAGTATTTTCTGGTACAGAGCAATATGATGCATCCGGAGCTAATTTCCCCCGCACCCTGCCAGGAAACATAACTAGCCGACACGTAAAAAAGATTCACAACTGGACCTGACACAAAAGGTCACTGAATCTGTTCTAATTTCTTGGATGCTATAACAATAATGTCACCTGTATGCCAAGAAAAATAATTTCCCAACCCAACTAGCCAGGAGAGACATAGCTCTGTTACCTCTACCTCCACTGCAGAAGTCACATGTTAAAGGGTCCCATATATTTGTTAGGAGCTTCCCCCACTGCAGAGATTCTGACAAGGTGCACAGGCTTGGAGATGGGAGTGGATGGAAGACAGAGGGCTAGTCTTCACTGATGGCAGCAAATCTGCATATCTCCCGTCAACTACCGCCGAAATCCCGCCATGGTATAGACCTGCTCAGAGTGCTCTAACCTCCAACTGGGACGGGGAGAGAAACCTGCCACACATTGATGCAGAGGCAGCTCGGCAGTAGGTCCAACTGTGATTGGTTTGTTTGTAAAGCCAAAACCTTGTATATAATTCCCTACTTTCCTAACCAACAGGCAATAAGACATGAAACTGGTGCAGCAGAGGTTGTAGAAGGGACTCCCTATGCATATAACTCATCTACAAGAGTAACACCAGTCAGTCTCTGCAAAGGAATCTTCCTCCACTTGCGCACAACGAGCTGTCTATCATATAACACGGACGAAGGAATTTCCTCTACAAAAATAAAACTGCAGGG
The DNA here is from genome assembly GCA_007922175.1 of Pelusios castaneus. Taxonomy (NCBI): domain Eukaryota; kingdom Metazoa; phylum Chordata; order Testudines; family Pelomedusidae; genus Pelusios; species Pelusios castaneus. The sequence goes on from ML685818.1 coordinate 4,002,528, forward strand.
CTGACTTCCCTTTGGCTGCGACCCCATTGCTGCATTTGAACACAATCCATAGTTAAAGTGAGAACAAATCTGGGCAACGCAGGTCTGTCAAGACGGAGCAAACCCAATGAGTGTAAAGGCTGACCCATTTCCACCATCCCACTCACATAGCGCATGCACAGAAATCATAATATGTTCTCATTGAGACCTTGGAAAGGTGTCTGGGCCCTTTGGTTGAAATGTTTGTGTAAGGTGTGACAGCCAACTGTACCTTCTCTCCTGCATTTATCAGCACCTCACTGCAATTTGGGCTTACGACTGGATTTATTGAGAAACAGTGGCTAGCGCAGGTGTAACTGTACACAGACATCGTCAGCTTTAGATTGTCAGTCTGAGGCCTTGGTTACACACAGAGCTCCACTGGTTTCCCCAAAGGTGTGGTTTTAAACCAATTTAGCTCAACCAGTGGCAAAGTCTACGTAGACGCTCTTATTTTGGTTTAATCAGGCTTATTTTAGTTTAGGTTAAAGTGATCTGCAAAAGGTTTAAACTACATTGAAATAAATCACTATTATATCTGAATTAGTATCCATGTGGTCTTTTGAATGGGTTCAACTACGCTGGTTAAAATCATATTTGCAGTTAAACCAGCGCAACTTTCTAGTGTAGGCAAGCCCTGGATCACAAGAGATCAAACCTCGGTGTGTAACCTTAACGCTGAGAGATACCTGAGAGGGCCTGTCTCTATTTCGTATATGGCAACGCTTGGGGAATCGCTTATGCCAATAAAGTCTCATGGAGATGACCTGAATCTAGTCCAGATTGGTGGTGACCCAAAGCAGTTAACTCTCTCACGGTGTTTTGTGGGCGAAGTGGTATGTGAAATGTATTTATCCTCTCAGTACTGTTCCTTTGGACACGCCCATAGAATCACTGCCCTCCAGACTGGCCCCTTTTTTAGCAGCCTCAATAGAAAGGTCCAGGGCTGGATGGACATAGGTTCATCTCTAGTGGTTGTCCCTCCAGCTCAGGGCTATGACGTGTTAGTAGGGTTGGCCTGGGAAGTTCGTATACCTGTCCTGTGGACAGAGACCTGTCTCCAGCATTGTTCATTTGGCATCTTTCTTAAAAGCCTATTTTAATAGGCTTTAAAAAGCGGCTGTGTCTTACCCCTGGGGTTCGTGAGCGTTGCTTCGGTGCCTTTTCCCCCATCTCCGCAGCGGGTTTCGTCAAAGGGAAGGCACTGATCTCCAGTACCAGCCACCACCTCTGAATTCTTGACAACATCCTTCACGACTGAGGTTGACTTGATCTTATAGATGCGTCGGCTGTTGGTGTCCGAGAGATAGATGGAGCCAGTGATTGGGTCTGATGCCAGATAATATTTGTGTGCTGGGCTGTGGCTGAAAGAATACATATACAGGAGTGTTATTTTCACGGGTTGATTGCAGTATTGTTTCCCTTAGCAGCAATGCATCAGTGAACTGAGTTCACTGCTGCATATGCTTCAGCTAGGTACATCAGAAGCCAATTAAAGAGAAACCGCCTGGTCCAATGTATAAGACAGTGAAGCGGGAGTCACCGCGGTTTGATCTTGGGGAAGTCACTTTGCCGTTCTCTGACTCAGTTTCTCCATCTGTAAAATGACGGTCAAGAAAAATTAACTTATTCTGTAAAGTGCTTTGAGATCTAGGGTAAAAGGCCATCTAAGAGCTAGGTATTATGATTCATGGAACATTTGGTCCGGCTGTCATTGAACTCAATGGCAAAACTCTCATTTACTTAGCAGGGTCCTCAGAGTCCTATTCGCCGCCTGTGGAAGTAAGTGAGAGTTTTGCCATTGAATTCAATGGGAGCAGTGAGCAAACTCTTAAAAAGACTCTCTCAGAAGCTGAATGATTTGCTCAAAGTAACACTGCAGGCCAGCAGCAGAGAAGAGATTACATTCCAGGAACCGCAATGCTGGTCCGCTGCTCTAACCACTAGATATCACCGCCTCCTGAAAAACTAGAAAGCAGGTAGAGAAAAAACAGTGTGGACAGACTGAAAAACAATATGTTGTTTTATATAAATGCTCCTGAGACCAAAGACAGAAACAGAAATAGCAATAGCCTTTAACTAGAGACTGTATAATGGAATTAGACTGGAAACAGTAACAGACTTGAATCTAGACATTTATTTAAGCTGGGGTCTTTGGAGGAAACTATCTTCAGTATAATATTATTCTCTATTATTCAACTTAATTGTTTGCCAGCTACCGCATGAACCCAGCTCTAATTCCTTCTCGGAGTCACAAGATAACTGTCAGGACATGGCTGAAAATTTTCTTGTCCTGCATATTCCATTTTCTCTTTAAATCTCCAGATTAACCAGCTCCCCACTAAATTCAGAGGCAAATTTACAGGGTGTGGATTTTGCACTCACTGGGCATTAAGCCATCCTAATTATCAGTTATTCTACGAGCAATCAGTTGAAGATGTCTGTCTGGCAAGGCCAATTCCCACCCCTTCTCCCCACTAGGAATTGTCTTTCCCTTCTTTTAAAATACTGCATGATTCTCCATTTAAAAAGCCATAAATTGGTTCTTCATTCAAATTACTTAACACTTTGGAAAAAACCCTTTTTGATTTATCCTGGAATATCCCTTGTGATTTATCCTATTAAGGTCTGAACAGATTTCATCTCCACAAATGACACTGATTGGTGGTAAATAAAATGCTCTGACCTTCAAGACAGCTCCAACCTGGCAGTTCAGTCTCCATCTGTATTCCCTGCTAGTGACAGCAGGCTGGTAGGGTATTATTTCATTTACCTGCATGTCACTCACACTAAGGAAGTGGCTCCCACCCTGGTGGAAAAGGTGCCCTGTGGGAATCCACCATCCATTTTGATCAGGCCCCTGTGTTTTCCTCTAACTGCCTGTACAAGGCCCAGGTGAATGTCAGTCGGCATCTGAACTGCTCCCATAATCACTGCTATGTTTGATAAAAGGTGGACAGTGGAGGAAATTAATAATTCTTGGCAATTTTGTAGTGTCATTGGCCTGGGAACTCAGGAGTCTTGACTCCCTATCCCTGCACTAAATATTACCATTGTCATTTATTATTGGACTTCATAGCTGGCTCTGGTTGTCTCCAGCATGGATTGTCTTAGCTGTACCTTCCTCCCAAAGAGAGATGCCCAAATACTTCCGAATTTTAACCCGTGCATAAAATGAAAGCGAAATAGCAAAGTCAAGGCCAGTCCTTTTTAACAACTGATCAAAGGATCGAGTAGACCAGCAGGAAAAAAAATACAACATGCCATCTACTGTCCAAACTTTACCAGCCACTTTAATAGCTGTGCTTTCTCTGTAATATTGGTAACAGCTTCTGGTAACCCAAGGTTAGAGTTACTAATCTAGGTTCTCATTCTAGATTCCAGGAGCAAGTGCATCTTAATTCACAGATTATACATTCATAATTAAAAAGAAAAAATCGGATCATCTGCTGCGAGTGTTAACGCTCTGTAAATGCCTGACACCACAGTAGCATGGTTATAATTATTAATAATGTGAACTTCAGAGGGGTAGGACGGAGAGATTTATTTTAAATAAACCACTTACCAGATGGTAATCACTTTGGGTCACTTGGAGCCTGGTCTGGATTTCAACCAGTGTTCCAGCAATGAAAAGCTCCTCGGCCATCTAATCACCATTCTAAAGGCAGTTTTCTTGTTACTATTGCAAATGGCTTTACCCCACACACTGTCATTTCAGCTGCAATGGACTGGGCCAATGACTGGGAATGAAAAGCATCTAGCTCATTTTTATTGGTTCAAGTCTTAGTTCATCTCTCTGAGTCTTATGGAAGAGCAACAATAACTCATGGAGTGAGCTGTACTGCCAAAGACAAGAAAATGTGCCCAGCCTTTGAGCAGCTCATACCTGGGAAATTAACTGTGGCAAGCTGCTCTCAGCAGGCAGCATTAGGGCAGGTGGTTGTGGGTACTGTCATACCAGGAGAGCCGGCATAGAGATTAAGATCTACTTCATTATACCCTCAGAACCAGGATTAAATGGGATTTCAAGAATAGGCTTTCTGACTGATACCTGCAGAGGGAGGAGTTTGATCCATCAGGACTAGGGGCTGCAGTCAGTGGTGGCACAGAAGTTTGGTAGTAAAGGGGGTATCTTTACAGATGCCCTGCAGAGGATGAGATATCGCAGGGAGTGGCACACCTTCTGGAGCTGTCCAGGTGGAAGTAAGAGAAGATTGCTTACCTGTAACTGATATTTTTCAAGATGTGTTGCTCCTGTCCATTCCACTTAGGTGTGCGCGTGCTGCGTGCATGAGCCTGCCAGAAAGTTTTTCCCCTAGGGTACCTGCAGGATCGGCTGTTGAGCTGCAGGTGGCGCTATAGCAACCCCCTATATAAGCTCCAGCCGGCCCTGCCCTTGCCAGTTCCTTCTTGCTGGAGGTCATCAGGGGGGAAGGAGGGCGGGTGTGGAATGGACATGAGCAACACATCTCGAAGAATATCAATTACAGGTAAGCCACCTTCTATTCTTCTTCGAGTGATCGATCATGTGCATTCCACTTAGGTGATTCCCCAGCCTTACCATGCAAGGAGGAGGGGTCGGAGTTCATACGTTTGCAGAGCACAGGACTGCTAGGCCGAAAGCTGCATCTTCTCTGGTCTGCTGTGTGAGGGCATAGTGTGTTGTAAACATGTGTACTGAGGACCATGTTGCTGCCCTGGAAATGTCCTGGATCGGGACATTGGCCAGAAAAGCCGCCGATGATGCTTGCCCCTTCTGGAATGGCCCATCACTGCTGACGCCAGCTGAGGAGGTTGGAAGGGTACCCCTTTGCATACCCACCGTGGGTCCCGCCACCATCTGAGGGCACGTAGCAGGTGAGGCAGAATGGAGACCACCATATCCAGGCTGTCCCGTGAGGGGCGGTACGTCGAAGCCAACCACATCTGGATGGGACATAGCCATAGCCTGATGTATCGTATTATATATGTGCAGGAAGCCAAGTGGCCCAGCAGTTTTAGAGACATCCTCACTGTTGTGAGAGGACACCCTTGCTTCTGAACTCGTGAGGAACCTCTTCCACTGCTCCCACTTCGAGCAATGCTTGCAACTCTTGCAGAAGCAGTTATTCATGAGAGGGTTCCCTGAGAAAGGACAGGGCAGGAGGGAAGGAGCGAGGAGAACTGGAGAGAGTAGTTCGACCGGACCGTGCAGAGGACCCAGAGGTCTGAGGTCACTGTGCCACACGAAGGGTAAAAACGGGAAAGGCGACTGGAAATCAAGGGTTGGTTTGGATCCAGGTTTATGATTTGTGCGCCGTCCTTGAGCGAACCCTCAAAATTGTTTCTTGGGTGCGGTCAGCCAGCGCGAGTGGTCCTGTGAGCGGCCTCGGACCCGTCGTCTGGTGGGACACTCACTGAGTGGGTCGGGCGGGATTGTGACCTCAATGCTGTTGAATAGGATCGGCATGATTGGTCCCCTTGAGCTTGGTGACATGCCCAGAGCATCCAGAAGGGCCACTGTGGTGCCTGCCATTGCAGGGGCCACTAGGGTGGTGGGTCCTGGGATTCCCAGCAGGAGCTACACCAAGCCCTGCTGCTTTCAGAGATCAGAGACTCAGCTTCTGATTATGAAGACAGCCACTCGCTCTGGGGGGGAATAGGATGGTGCTGTGCCCCGCAGTGGCTCTGTGTTGAGCAGGGCTTGGTCTAGGCAGGGGTCTCGGTTTGCCCCTTGACTGCACCGATGAGGTTGATGGTGCCGGTGTAGTTGAGGTCCGGCTGTCTCCTCAATCAGCTCCCTTGCGGCCTCGAAAGTGTCCAGCGTGGAGGAAAGCTGCAGGTCCTCTTCCAGAATCTCCTGTGTGGGAGAAGGCTCTGGTGCCTGACTCGACGGTACCGGTATGGGTGCCAGAATCAACGGTGCCGCCATCTGTGCTGGTGTTGGCCTTGGCTTGCCTACCGGCTTCATCGGTGTCGGAAGCACTGTCTCTTTCTGGCCCAGGCCAAGCAGCCCACCTGGGGTCCTGCTGGGCTTCTGGGTCTCCCCTCCTGAAGAGGGGGCGGGGGTTGACTCTTTTCAGGCCTCCTCTTCTTATGCAGCACTGGAGACGCCGACCGGTGCCGCTCGGTGCCGTGGGGCCTCGCTGCCAGTGATGGTCTTCAGTGTCGTGGCTCTCTGGAACAGTCCTTGGGTGCCGGTGGGGCGCTGTGCACCAAAGCCGAAGTGCTGGGGCCCTCGTCCAAGGCACTTGGCAGTTGGAAAGCCTCTTCCATTAGGAGAAATTTCAGTCTTTGCGATCTTTACTTCTGTGTCCTCGGCTTGAAACTTCTACAAATTTACAACATTCACCGAGGTGGGACTCCCCCAGGCACTTCAGGCAGGCTGAGTGCGGGTCGTCCCTAGGCATGGGCTTCCTGCAGTGGTCGCAGGTCTTGAAGCCTGGCATCATCCCCTCTCCCTAGCCATGGACTGGGGAAGCAAATTAACTACTATCCAGGGAACTTAGAACTAACCTTAGAACTAACACTTAACTGGCTAGAGAAACTATTTACAGGTACTCAAGGGACGCTAGTCCCCACAGGGAATACTTGCGAAGCAAGATGAACCAGTCCCAGCAGCCATCACAGGTGGTAAGAAGGAACTGGTGAGGGGAGGGCCGGCTGGAGCTTATATAGGGAGTTGCTATAGTGCCGCCTGCAGCTCAATAGCTGACCCTGCAGATACTCCTAGGGGAAAAACCTTCCAGCAGGCTCATCCATGCAGCACACGCACACCTAAGTGGAATGCACATGAGCAATCACTCGAAGAAGAAAATATCGTATGACATGTTTCACAAAAGCTGTGGATAACTCAATTATCCGGGAGAATACTTCCCATGTAAATTACACCACGGGATAGTATCAGTTGGCTCAGTGTGAATTCAGCTCCTCGGTGCTGATCCAAAGCCTCTGATCTCATTGGAAAGGTTTTTGCCGACTTCGATAGGACTTTAAGTTGTAAGTTGCTCAGGAGAGGAATCACATCTTTATTCCTTATGTAAAGTGACATGAACCTCCAGGAGACTACGAACCAACATTAACACCAATCAAGGAGGATTTGCCCCAGTGGCTTTAGCCAAAATTTCCCAGCCCTCATTGTCGTGTTGTGAGCTACTCCACTATACTCCACTCCAATCCAGAACCAGATGTGCATCATTTTCTAGTAAGGCCTTGGATGTATACAGCTGTAAAAGCACTCTTGAGATCCTTCAGTAAGAAAGGCACTGAATAAATACCCGGTACATGTTATTATTATAAAAGTGAAAAACTACTTCCTTCCATCAATGAGAAGATGTGAGCATGGAGGCCGTGAAATTCCAGTTACTTGGCTTCTCTATTTTATTTAATGTCGCAATCAATAGACAAACCCAAGTAGCAAATTGGAATGAACTGAACTACAACTGAAACGATCTGCCTGGGGCAACACAGATCAGTTCTTTCCCTCTTTTCATCCTTCCTCATCTGTGTTATATAATGTGGCAAAACAAACAAGTTCTGAAATCATCTGAAGCCTAAATCAGTTATAGCCTTCTGATATTTATCCTGCACACTGATGCTGCCACTACTGTAGATGGGCTGACAGCAAGGAGCATGAGCTGATTTTCCTTTCATCTCTCCCCCCAGCAAATCTTGTTATTTTCAGGAGAAACCACGAAGACCTGCTTTGGTATTCTAATCCTCTGGGGCTGTAATCCACAGCTGCTGCAATCGAGTGTCTGGAATCGTAGCCAGGCTTTGGGAGATTCAATTCGCCAGACTGTATGGCACAGCATTGTGATGTCATCTCAGTATGTCACGTGGACACTGAGGAGCAGATCCTGAAACTGAAGTCACTGGAGCAGTGCCAATTTACACCAGCTGAAGATCTGGGTCCCCAAATGCAGCAAGGGAAGTATGTTTTCCTTTTTCAGCCATTGCAATAGTGATGGGTTAGGAACACATGGGGACAGAGATCAGGTTCATATATCCAGAGATTCATAGATTCCAAGACCAGATAGGACCATTGTGATCATCTAGTCTGACCTTCTCTATAACAGAGGCCACAGAACTTCCCCAAATTAATTCCTCTAGCAGATCCTTTAGACAAAACATCTAATCTTGGTTTAAAACCACCAGTGATGGGAGAATCCACCATAACCACTGGTAAATTGTTTCAATAGTTAATTACTCTGACCTTTAAAAATTTATGCCTTATTTCCAGTCTAGCTTCAACTTCCAACCACTGGATCTTGCTACACCTTTCTCTGCTCAATGAAAAGGCCTGTTATTAATTTTTTGTTCCCATGTAAGTACTGATAGACTGTAATCAAGTCACCCCTTAATCTTCTCTTTGTTTAGCTAAACAGATTGAGCTCTTTGTGTCTCTCATTATAAGGCCTTTAATCATTTTGGTGGCTCTTCCTTGAACCCTCTCCCATTTATCAACATCTTTCTTGAATGGTGGGCACCAGAATGAGATGCATTATTCCAGCAGCAGTAACATCAGTACCACATACAGAGGTAACATAACCTCTCTGATCTTACTTAAAATTCCCTTGTTATGGAGCCATGGATTATATTACTCTTTTGGCCATAGCATCACATTGGGACCTCATGTTCAACAGACCCAGAGTCACAGCTTCCCAAGGTAGAGTTCACCTCCAGAATCTTCTGTCTTCCTTTCCTCAGAGCCAAGGAGAATGCTTGGATATTCTTCTTCCTCATTACACTGCCAAGTTCCCTGAAGTCTGTGAGATATCTGTGAGGTAGCTCACAACACAATGTCATTAGCACGGATCCTTGTCTATCAACGTCAGAAGTCTATCCAATCTGAGAATGATGTCTAGGGTCTTGGCTCTGGTGTCCTTTGCAGAAAGTTATTTTTGTTCTTCTGAATACTGAATTCTCCACAAGGATCATCTTTCTAGAATGGCTGGAGGAATCTTTGTGGGCAAGCTTGCCCTTAGATCTACTGGATCTTGAGAGGTATGTTCTATATTTTTCAATGGACAGCACCAGATGTTTCACAAGAAGGTGTAAGAAACCTCACAGTGTGTAGTTAAGGGATAACCTGTACCTCAAGGAAGATGAGGCAGAAGGCTCTGGGCACAAAGACTCTACTTTCTTCTATGGTTTTCTCTCATATTTTCTCTCTTTTCTTTAACATTTGAAACAATCTCCAAAGCACTTGCCCTGTGCTAGTTCCTGACTCACATTTTCTCCTGTGCCTGTATTCCTAATGTGGCAGTGGGCCCCGCTGATGACAAAAACTAGCTGTCAACTCTAAAGTTCTGAGTCCCCATGGAGCAGGACTTCAGGGTAGCAGGTCTCAATAACTGCTGCACTGAGCATCTTGCAGGTCCCGGTGGGATGAATTCTACTGCAGCGTTTGCCATTTGTAGGGGGTGACACTTGATGTGTAACCAGGTGAAGGAAATGATCTGCTGCAGTAAACAGATTTTATGCTTTTGGTCCTTTCAGTTGGTCTGTGATGCCCAAGCTTTCAAGTTTTGCTAAATAGAAAATAAAACCTCACAATAAAGCCATTCATTTGCAATGCAGCATAAACTGTAAACTTGTAGATGATCCATAAAGGAGCTGATCCAACACATTCTCATGCCCATTGTGGATCAGACACAAAAAGGGCTTCAGAACTGCCACTGAGAGGTAAATAAACAAGAAGTCTGGTGGCACTTATAAAGACTAACACATTTATTTATCGCATGAGCTTTCGTGGGAGAAAATCGATGGAGAACTATCTTCAAGGGTCTGATGAAGTGGAATTTTCTCCCACGAAAGCTCATGTGATAAATAAATTTGTTAGTCTTTAAAAGTGCCACAGGACTCCTCGTTTGTTTTGCTGGACTAGACTGACACGGCCACCTCTTCGGAACCTGAGGGTTAAATGTTTCCCCATGATAAAGGAAGTTCACATTTCATGCCTGAGACTCATAGCCATTCTAATCTGGGACAAACCCCAATTCTTATAACAAAGATCACTGGGGATCAAGCCAGGTTAAAAGCATGAGCTCTTGAGCTTTAGCTACGCTGCCTTCCCGAGCTGGGAGCTATAGCAGAGCTGCTGAACTCTGGGTCAGGCATATACAAGACATGTACCACACACTAACCAATGGGTTACCCAGAGCTCCTTTTAAATTACACAGCAAATTGTCCTAATCTTGCCATTCACTCAATTGTTTGACAAAGAGCCTTCTTCCCTCTTCCCCCACATCATGCCTTTATACTCTATTTCAACTGACTATGACTATTTACAGATCGGGCAGAATTCTGTTATGACCCTGCCACATGATTAATAGCTTCCAGTTTGGATGACTGATCGCCTAGATCAGCTTTAATCACGCTGGCTTCATTTGCTGTTGAGTCATCTGGAAAGGGCACTTCTGGCTCACCATATAACAACATGCAACGAGACAGGGAGATGCATAAAATTCTCCACTTGTTGGCTTACCTATGTCTGAAATCTTTATTTCTGACGGAAAGCAGGGAATAGAAGAAAGGATGAGGTGTTAGTGGCTGAGTTAGAAGCATTATTAGCAGATTGAAAACTTGACAGTAACTGTACCATACAATGCAATAATAAATAAAGACTTAGCAGGCATGACACTGATATACTTTATATTGGGTATTACTTGTCAGTGAGCTCACTTATATACTGCTGCATATCACGAAAGAAGTATGATCTCAGCAGCCCAGAGGTACTCATGCAGGACATGGAGCCAGGTACACATCACTGTTTGCAGAAATATCAAACACACCCGCCCGCCCACACACTAGACATGTGCATGTATTTAATGATCTGTCATGAAATATATTCTGTCAGGACAGAAACCTGTTCCTTGAGTAAACTTTACAGCATTTTCACTGTTGGTCATTGTATTTCTTTCTATTTTACAGGCAATTTATTAACACCTTTGCTCTGGTCAGCTTCCTTTATGTTCACTACCTGAACCTCAGAAACACCATAGTAGAGAATTCAAGTAGGATTTTTTTTTCCCCATGGGCAAAGTTACATGCCAGATTGTAATGATCCGAAAACCACATTGCAGCTGCCTAACCTCTCCAGAAGAGCACTAAAAAGGAGATTGTACCAAACAGTGGGAGGGGTGGGAGGGAGAGAGTCTCAAAGGAAATGCTATTTGAGGAGGCACAGACACAATCCATTTAGACCAAAACAATGGCTTTCCCCCATAGCTTTTAGTCAACCCAATTAGTTTATAACACACGGGAGTGACAAAGTGGTTTTTGGATACTAATGGCTCCAGCAGGTTTAACAGGGGAATAAATTAAACTTCATGGCTCTTTGGAGAATCCAACAAGGCCACTCTTTCAAGGTTTCTAATTTGCTCTTTTGTAATCTAGCAATGCTGAAGTACAAAAAGAACCGAGGATGCGATTTTCAAAAATGCCCAAGGGAATAAGGAAACCCAAGTGCCATGCAATTATAATGGGGTTTGGGCACCTATCTGCCCTAAGCTCCTTTGGAAATCACAACCTCCACCACTAAAATGGCCTGTCTGCACTCGAATGATGCTATGCTCCTTACTGCAGCTTTCTGTGGAATCATTCCTCAGTTTTTGAGAGTCCCACTCCTGGTTTCTTAGTCCGAGGATGGCCACGTCTATACTGAAAAGTTTGCGTCAATCCACACGGATCAATGCAGCCAGTGTAGACCTGCTCAATCAATCCCAGAAATCCCAATCCTTTGACGCAGTAACTCCACCCCTCCAACAAGAGTTACACTGTGTCGAAGAGAGAGCATTTCCCATTGATGCTGGTGAGTGAAGACACCACGGTAAGTGAAAGTAAGTCAACGGGAGATACGCATTCTGCGGCACCTAGACTGCACAGCTCCCATTGACTTAGTGCCATAGCGTAGACTAGGCCGATGGCTCGTTCAGAGACGTGACTGCTGAGTAAGTAGGGGCCATTTTACATAGTCATTGGTAGCTCTCTGTGTGTGTTGCAGGGGTTTTCTTTGGTATGTTTAGATTTTCAAAAATGAAATGAATAGTTTCATCAGAAAAAAAGAGAAACAACAAGGTTAGTTTGTGTAAAAAAATTGCAACTACCTGTCTTTATCCCCATGCATGCAATGAGTGCTTGGAGCAAAGCATATTGCTGAACAGACAACTTGGCGCACATTTCCATGGAAAACTCCCAATACAGAAATCACCAGTGGACAGTTTAATCTCCAGTTTGGTTACAGACATGATGTATTAGGCCTGATCGAAAGCCCACTTTAGGCTCTCTGGCTATGTCTACACCAGGGAATTAAGATCGACTTTTAAAAAGTTGACTTTAATAAGTCGACTTAGAGAGTCCACACTGGACTCTTAAGTCGACTTAAAGGGGCCCTTAGTAAATTGACTTAGAGAGTCCACACTGGACTCTCTAAGTCGACTTGTTTGCTCCAGGGAGAGCCAGCCCC
>ML685818.1:4015393-4072700 GCA_007922175.1 Pelusios castaneus
GAAACTGCAGTGTAGATGCAGGGTAAATTAAGTCGACTTAAGCAGGCTTAAGTCGACTTAATTAACCAGTGTAGACGCAGCCTCTGACTTCACAGGATTTCATGTCAGGCCTTACGGCAGAGTCATTGAGCTTGATTCAGATGTCACTTACACCAGTTTAACTCTATTGACTGCCACTGAAATTAATCCTGGGCAGCCCCAACATGAGATCAGAATCAGATCTACTGCATTGTATAGGGCATTGTGTTTGTTATGAACTGTCTGGAGGGGGGGGGGGGAATATTACAGATGAGTCAAACAAATTTTGACTCAGTCACAATATAATTTATTTAATCAAATATGACTCATCTGTAATTCCTCCCCCTCCCGCTCAGATTTCCTTTTTTCTCCCCTTTTCTGAACATGCTGCTTCACAAACCTCCCTCTTCTTCCTAGAAGTTTTCTCTTCCCCTTTCTTTGTGGGCAAGGGTCAGCACTTCACCCCCTTCAGGAAAGATGGACTGAGTCTCTTTACTCAGCCCGTTTTGCAACGAGGGTCTGGATGCGGGAGTTCACTGTGATGTGTTTGTATGTGCATCCCAAAAAGCCCATGAGGAAGTCACGGACGCTGGGTGAGCTCACTGTCCTAGATGTGAATGTTCCTACCCACCAGGTATCATCATTAGTGTTATGTGTCCTTCCAAGTGTATATTATTCCAGGGCTGACTGTTAATTTTTAAAATTCCCACTAGTCTCTCATCAAACTGGGGGGGGACACAACAACTCAGTGTGAGTTAGTGGGAAAGATATGTGATAGACTCTTTTTGGTCTGTGACTCCATTCTGGATGAACTCATGAGGCCACACACCTTTTTGGTGTAACTCCAAGTCAGTGGATTTGCACCAGAGGTGAATTTGGCCTGATCAGAGCATTTTAATCTCATTTTCCTGCTGGTATATAACATTTCTGTGGAACCAAAGATGAACAATTGTCACAGGCTGCGAGCTGCTTGGTGTACCTTAGTTCCAGTATGTTGGTGACATTGCCAGAGGGAAAGATCCTTCGGATGTAGTTGAAGTCTCCAACATAAAGGCTTCCATCTGACCCACATGTCAGGGCAACAGGAGCCAGGAGCTTGTTCCCATCTGCAAGGCCATTACAGCTTGGACAGGAAATGCTACGCCTGCGTCCATTGCCCATAATGCTTCCAATGACAGGCGGCTGCTGGGAGATAAACTGGTTTTCCCCATTTCCCTTATACAAGATGCCTAGAAAATGGTAAAAGCAAAAAGAGAATTAAAGACAGATGTTGAAACTGAAGCACACAGAGGGCAAATGACTTGCTCCAAGTCCTAGAACCAATCAATGGCAATGCAGGAAATAGAATCCGGGTGTCCCAGATTCCAGACCCATGTTAGAACACCCCACAAAGAGTTCTGTCCATGGTTGTCCCTAGGTTTTGGGGGAAACCTGTAAAATATTAGATGTCTAAGGGCCTGTGGCAAGTTGCTGCAACTCTGATAGCAGAGAGTTTCTCAACCCCTTTTCAGTCTGGCGACCCCCTTATTCAAAATTAAACATTTTAAGCTCCCACCCTGCCATATTTACCATAAATATGTTCCGATGTTAACAATAATCAGCCCGTGTAATTTATTTGTGTGGGTGTGTCAAGGGGGTTAACAGAAATTACTTGACCTTGACAGGTAACAGTGAAGAGGAAGGTGGAGAATAAACTCTTCTTTGCTTTAGAGTGCAATAAAACATCCAGTGACTCACAATCCTCGGAGTGTCATTTGGGCCCTCCTTGGGGTTGCAACCATGGGTTGAGAAACACTGTTATGCCACAAGTGGATATACAAGGATCAAGATGATTCTCAGTAGTGAAGAGAGATTACATACTGGGGTTGTCCACTGGAAAGGGATATAGGAGATAGTTGTGGTTCACTTAAGAAAATCTGGGTGGAGTATTAACTGGGATAGATTTCATCAGCAGGGCCCAGGAGAGCCTACATGTTCATTGTGAGAAAACCCAGGAAGTTTTCATTAGTTGTACAGTCTGAATGGGGTTACTCGCTCAGTACTCTCTACAATCACACAGGATAGAGCAAACTTTCCATCCTTTGACCAAGTTCTACTCAACTTTCCAGCCTGTCTTCTGTAGCCTCCAGGTCCCCCTTCCTCCACCTGATATTGGAGCCTCCAACTTTCCCTTGCAATCCTGGAGCCCTCTCATTTCTGCAGCTTCCTGTGCCTCATGAACCACTTTATATCGGAAGATTAACTCTTGGTCTGCGTTAGGCCCCAGTGAGGCTGTCTCGCTTGCTGACTTGCACTGCCGTGGGCTGCATTCTACCCAGCTCACAACCCCACCTCTAAACACTGGGAAATGTAGGTGTTACAGTTTCAAAGAAAGCTAAGTGCTACTAGAGCAGGAGGCCACAGAAGTTGAAGGGTGGGAAGTCTTCTGAAGTCTAGTTATTAGGTTTCCTTGGGGAAGACAGAAGTAACATTGGATATTTTCCCCCAGGAACATTCCAAGTTGAGTTCTCACCATTGGTAGCGAGGGGCAATCATTTGCCTTTCTTTGCTGTGTGCATGTTTGTATTGGGTAGGTTTGCTTTCCATGGGGCCTACAAAGGGTGGATCCTATCAGACCGTACATACACACAGCATGTGCTTATGTAGGATTCAGTCTTGGGACTTTTTTCTATGAACACCAAAGAATTTCCTTAGATACAGAGCTGGGGCTGCACACTTCACAAAGATATACATACAATAGATTTACAGTAACCGATTTCTTTCAGATTTGCCTTCACAAAGCTCTTGCAAAATGTAGGTTACAATGAATAATTTGTTAGGGGTGTGTGTGTGTGTGTTTCCCCTTTGATTGAATGATTAATGGTGAAAAGCAACAATGAATTTCTGCATTGCATCACCCATCACGCTCACTCCATTTGTTACAGCCAACCCACCACTCTGTATGTTGAGGGCATGGTGTTTGTCCAGGGACCAGCCTCCAAGTTTGGAAGCATCAATTTCATAACCCTGAAGGATCGCTGTTCTCTTCTCCCACAGGATCAGGTCAGGACACGATTCGTATTCATAGCCCACGGAAACTGGAAGTAAAGGGGAAAAAGGAAGCCCATAGGTTAATATAATCAGAAATGCACACTTGGCACACAACTGAGCGCTTTAATTAGGTGGGGGGAAAGGCCATTTCTTACAGGCAAGTGCCAATTCTATTTAAAATACCACCTCATTAATGCAAAGTCTTAATATTCTTCTCTTTAAAGGTCACTCTGCATGAAAAAAGGTCAATGCAGCAGTAGATGCTGGACAAATGTGCTAAATATTCAAAAGGCACAACCCACAGACACAATTCAAAGCAATCGGTGATCCAATGGATTAGCAAAAATGGTCTCAGGACCCCAAAATGGTAGCATGTTGCTTCTGTTCATTACTTCCTTAGCTAAGGATGCATGCCAGTGATGCAATGGACCGAGGCAGAGAAACATGGCCCTGCTTAGAAAACGCAGCATAATCCAAGTGGGTCCAACTTGGAAAACTCCACTGAAATCAACAGACAGAGCAGGGATTAATTTGAGCTAGTATCATTAATACAGACAAAATGATTGAATGTGGGTTGTTTGTTGTCATGTCCCGGGAGTCTCCAGGCCTGATATAACTTCCTTTCATGGGTGCATATCAGAAATAACTCCACTAAATGTAATGGAGTTACACCACTGTAAAATCAATTTGAGTGAGAGGAGAATCAGGGCTGGTATTTTCCTCAACATCTAGAAGACAACTTCAGGTGAAACATGGACTCCTTGTGGTTTTTCTCAAAGCCAGCAAGACCCAAATCCCAGCTCATCACTAATACCTGAAGCAAAACAGGGATCTTCAGTTTTACACTGCTTAGGAGATAAGGGAAAGGCAGGATGTGGAACAACTCTTGGCAGGTAAAATAACAGTCTGATCTCGCAAGGGACCCAGGGTTTCCTGAGAAGCGCTGAGCACTGAAGGAGCTCAGGACTATTCCGAAGGCATTAGGCACTCTGCAGGATCAGAGCGAACAGGAGAAATATGCAGGACAGGGAACAGTCTTGCATTGGTAGAGAGATGAGTTGGATTAAATAATCAAAAAAGTCTTTCCCATCTTTTACTGCGGTGATTCTGTTTTCAGCTTTTGATGAAAAAACATATTTATCTGGCTATACACATCCTTGGCTAGTAATGTGGTATTTTAAACCTCTGTGAGCTGTTAGAGGTTTGTTGAATAATGTAAAAACACAGGACACAGAGACAAAGTGAAGGATGTCCAGTACACATCTGCCAGAAATAACTTTATTATACAAGAACAGAAACCTTTTAGGGCCTCCTTTTCAGACCCTGCCTCTAATTTCACCCCACCTCCTTTAGTTAGGTAGGGAAGTACCTACATTCTACCTGCAACTATCTGTGAGTGTGACATGGAGGGCCGGTTGAGACAGCAAAGGGAAGAAACCATAAGAACAGGATAATCTAGGATAAGGTTTGTGTGCTGCCATTTAAGAACTTTCCACACATAATACAGACAGAGAGGGACGTGTTTTGAGGTCAGCTTACCGAAAGCTTCTGACAGTCCGTACACCTTCTGGCTGTAGACATCCGTCTTATCCCAGATGAAATAATAGGAGAGGTCCGGGGCAGCAGCAAACCACTTCCTAAAGAGGCGTCCCTCTACGGCCACCATAAGGTGGACTTTCATGAGGTTGAAGGGGATGGTGGGATGGGTCATGCTGATCCTCAGGACTGACTTGTAGCCAGCTGTGCGGCTGCTCAGGTAGCTGATCTTTATTTTACTGCCTGCAACGTTAATCTCCTCTTGCAGGGCCTGAGAAGGAAGAGCCAGGAGGTGGTAAGTCACGTCGGAGCAGACACGAAATGGCCACAAAGTTGCAGTGAATCAGACACAAACATCTTTAAGAAAGCTCTTTGAGAAGTTTCTATGAGGTATCAATGATGAAATATACACCATTTATAGGGTTATTTGTGGAGGCCAAGGAATGTCTCTTTGGGTGATTTGTGTGTGTGTGTGTGGGGGGGGGGGACTACTAAAATTCTTATAGTGGGATCCAGACATAAAAAGTCTGTTCCTAGACTCTATGAGACAGTGAGCATCGTTTGTCCCTGTACCGCTGGGGCTGCTACCTACCTGGCTCCTGCCCATCCTCTCTCACCCACCTCTGACCAATGTCCCAGCATCTCTTCTCCTTTCTTCCCCTTCCATCCTCTGCTCCTGTCCTTCTCATCTTCCTTCTGCTCCTACCCTTCCTCCTCCCCACTCCCCTCCCTTGCTCCAGTCTATCTTCTGCCTCGGCTCCTGTTTTGTCCCCCACTCCTGCTCCGAACCCCTTTCCCTTGAGCTCTTGCCCTGTCCCCTCACCCTATTCCTTCCCCCTCTGTGCTCCACTCATGCTGCTTCCTCCTCCCCCATGTTGCTTGGTATCAGAGAGCCCGGAGAGAAAGTCTTCCTGCTTTCCCTCCCAGTGCCCACTACTTCTGCAGTTCCAGTCAGATGGAAGGAGAAATTTCAGAAAAAGCCCTGCTCAACCCTAGCTGGGGACTGAGCATGCTCAACAGAGATAGACTCTTCAGAGAATTTAGCTGTTAAACTCTAGCTAGTCTCGACTGAACATATATGAACTGAGATGGTTGGGTGGGTTATTCTAAAATGGGGAGCTTAGAGCAAATTTTCCTGGGGATCGCAAAAGGCACATCTTCAGAACTAGGGTGGTCACCCTGTCAAATTCCCAGGCCCAGCTCCAAATCACGGAGCTGCAAGAACTTCTCAGTGAAATGGCTGCAAGAATTTTTTTTAACATGGGCACAACGATGTATTTTTCCCTAACTATGTGCTTGGAAAAGGCTGAGCCCTCAGACAGAGAGCTGGCATGGAAGATGTATAAGTGACCGAAAATAATGAAAAACATTGGGCAATCTGAATATAACAATTCTTTTAGCACTTGCATAGCATACTGAAGGATCTGAAAAAAGTGCTTTATAAATAAAAATCAGTCTTCACAAGAGCTTTACCCATTCTATGGGTGGGGAAAAGGAAAGACAGAGGAGTTAAAAGGATTTGCTAAAGGTATCAAGTCAATAGCAGAGCCAAGAACAGAGCACAGGAGTCTGAACTTTATTTGAGACCACTGCTCTAACCACTAGACTTGACCCCTGTTTGTCAGATCTTTACAGAATCCCAGTTGTGCTGGGATGTGCCTCTCATACGTGTTTTAGTGATAAATAACCACCAATTGGGAAATCAAGCTCCTAAACGGGGCTGTTTTGGGCAATTATCAAAGACCTAGCACTTCTTCAAGTGGAAACTTACAACTTCTGAACGTAGCAGCACTTGACAAACTGCTGTACGCAGAAGTCAAAGTGCTGTTCCATCATGTTCATAAATATTTACTTTATCTAATGCAGCCTTTTCAGTTCACATACCCATGCATTTGCAAGGGTGAAACATGACAGAGTTGGGAATTTTAAAATAGATTTTACAAGTTTAAAACAAGCTAGACTGGGACCAGGCTCAGTCAGAGTCCAGCTGAGCAGTGCTGCAAAGAAGGTGGTTCCTTCATCTAATCTGTCTTCATCTACAACCCCTACAGGAAAACGCCCGCTGCTAATAATTGCCACTGAGGTGTTGTTTTACCTGGTTCAATCCTGTGTATGAAGTTTTTATTTCTTGCCACCATTATCTGTCTCTATTGACTACCATGTCAAACAAAAGATCAAATGAGTAGTACATACACATCAAACAAATACATTTAAAAGGATCCTGCCTAAAGAGTGGGTTCAAACAGTGAGGATCATGACCTTCCTTGGTGTCGGTCAGTCGTGATCGCACACCTACTCCACTGAGTGAGGAAACTCATTACTCTGGCCAGTTTCTTCAACATGACACCAAAACTGAGGTGAAACAAAGACATTTGAATACTGTCACTCTCCCTTTTGGATGACAGATTAAACCCAGGTCCTGCCTGCTTGGGAATTAGCCCTATGTCCCAGCAGAAATCCAGCTCAAAGAGATAACCATTCCGATTACCTACATTCTCTTCTCAGTTGCAGAACTGTCGTTCTGTGGTGTACAGCTAAGCTGTGGCAACGCTGTACCCCAGAGATTGCTGCATTTCGGTGAAAGAGCATTCGGTTTTCAGACTCAGGCAGGACCTGGGTTTAATCTGTCATCCAAAAGGGAGAGTGACAGTATTCAAATGTCTTTGTTTCACCTCAGTTTTGGTAGACAAAAGAGTCTTGTGGCACTTTTAAAGACTAACAGATTTATTAATCATGTTGAAGAAATTGGCCAGAGAATTGAGTTTCCTCACTCGGTGGAGTAGGTGTGCAATCACAGGGGGACGAGTAACTGTAATAGAAACGTGTAAGTCGGTTAACGTTTAATTGATCACCAAGGTTTTTCAACTTGTCACATGCAAAAATGGCAGACGTTGCTACTGACAGGAGTTCAAGACTGACTGACACCAAGGGTTAAAAGAAAGAAGCAGAGAGAATTTCTAATAAGTGGACAGAGCAAGCCCCTATTCAGAGTACTTCAGAATCCTCTGTCAGTGTGTCACGATTTTGCTTTGCAATACAATAAGCATTCCTATATCCAGGGGCGCACCGAGGGGCGGAAGGAGGGCCATGCCCCTAGGTGATGGTCCTGGAGGGGGCGCTGGCCGGGCCCCCCTCAGAGAAGCCAGCCCTCACTGTCACGGGTGGTCAGGGGCCACCATATTTTACTATCTCCAGCAGCTGCACCAACCACAGAACGAGCCTGCTGGTGGCCGAGGACTCCCAAGGTGGTGGGAGAGTGTCCTCCGGGCTCCCCCACCCCTTCCCTGGGTGCAAGGAGGGAGCCACAAAGATCCTGGCCATGCAGGGCCCAGGCTGCTAAAAGCAGGGCTCCAAGGCAGAGCCCGTCATGCCTCTGACCCGCTCTCCCCCACTACTGGGTGGCCCCCTCATACTTACATTTGCAACTCTCAGCCCATTGGTGGCAGCCCCTCAAGAGGGGGGAGGTCGGCTATCCCGTTTCCCACTCTCCCCCACTATGTTGGGCGCTGCTGCTGACTGCGGGGAGTGGTTGCGCAAATGTAAGTATTGGTCCCCAGGCGCCCGAGACCCACAGCACACCACTCAAGGAATAAATATGATCATGTCCATTATTGTCTACCGAGAAAGGTATCTAACAGACTTTCAAGCCCTTTCCCACCAGGATGTGTTTATAATCCATGTTACACAATGAAGGAAAAAGGCAGATCATGTGGCCAGGCCTTCACCCCACCAATATTCCCCTCAGGTTTAACACATTTCTTTGGGCATAAGCTTTCGTGGGCTCCAACCCACTTCGTCAGATGGTGCCCAGGAAAGCTTGTGCCTGAAGAAATTGGTTAGTCTTTGAGGTGCCACAGGATTCCCGTTGGTTTTGCTGTGCATAAACCAACACAGCTACCCCTCTGGAGTTTCTCAAGTCTGAAGGCTGAGAGTCATGTCCCCAAAGTTTGGGAAAGTTCAGGTCCAGAACTCTGCCTCTGAGCGGAACAGCAGCAATGGGTGCGGAAACGAATCCTAACACCCTATTACATCCTAAAACATGGCCCACGGCCACTCTTCTCCTCCAGGCAGGAGGTGAGGACAAAGCAGATCCAGTGTCTGTTTTCACTACTAATGAATAAGCACTTCGTGTCTATCTATCAGATATGAACAAAAACAAGAATTATGGCCAAGTGCCTATTTTTGATTTTTAAAAGTATGTAAATGCATAATGCAAATTGAGAAAGGCCTCTAGGCTTCTGGAGAGCTGCCAATGAAGCGCCAATCAGTGTCACAAAATGTTTTAACTAGTACAGAAACAGAATGTGATGCACAGTCCTGGATGTGTATCACTCTGTATGCATTGCTCCACTGGATTGCCGAGGGCAATGAAAGGTGCAAACGTTTCCTTCAGAGAGAAGATTCATACCTGGATTTCTGGAACAATGGGCCCTTTCTCTGAACAGGAGCTTGCAAATGCTGTCAGGGGGGATGGGGAGACCACAGGGTTGGGGCGGGCAAAGTTGCTGAGATCACAGCTTGGAATTTCATTCTCTTCATGCCTCATGACTATGGTTTCCATTACAAAAAAGCGATCCCACGGCAGCCAAAGAGTGTGCTCCTGAGTGATAAAAGGAGCCCGCTCGAAGTGCAGGATGATGGAAATCCCACCGTTAGTGACGAGATCAAAGCTGTTTTTACAAGAAAAATTAAAAATAAAACAAATGATATTGACAAGACTATAGGAACTTTCAAACAAGAACCTCACCGGGCAAATATTAAAGCATTAAGTCCCACCAAACCCCTGTGAGCAAGAGACATATTATCACCCCATTTTACAGATGGAGAGGCTGAGGCACAACAAAGTTAGATGACATGGATAAGGTCATACTGTAAGTAGTGGGAAAGCCAGGAACAGAACCCATGGGTCTTGACATTCAGTCAATAGATACAATCATTAAACCATAATTCTATCTTCTTTTTATAGCAAGGTTGATGTTCATTATTGCTTTGCAGAGTTATAGGACTCAAAGGTTTATTTATGATTTTGAAAAACGTGTTTAGGATCCAGAATCAACCATCAATCACATGGACTTACACATATAAATAAACTATTTGGAAAGCAGTTTCTCCTTCACTTACCTGACCAGATTTCAGTTCTGGTTTATGTTTTCCCTGCAGCCACAGTTGACCTTACTAACACACAGTTTCATTGACAACGCCAGCATCATCCATTAGGGCAGGGAGAACATGGATCAATAAGGAAATCACTTTGGGACAGGTGAATGGAAGGAGAAAGAGCTAATGTTTTAGTATCCAGGTTTAAAATGTAATGATTTTCACTGGCACTGGATGCACTCTGCTCCTACAAAGAGGAGTCCAGCATTTCCGAAAAGCAGACCCTGAACATATTTGGAACTTGTATCCCTAAATATGTACTCTGTGCTGCACAAAGATGGTGCACAGAGCAAAAAGATGGTCCTTGCTTCAAAGAGCTCATAATCCAAATTACCCTTGTTTTGCGTCTTTCTAAAGGTATGGAAGTGTTCTGGTTTGATTTGCTTCCTTTTTACATTAGAACTTCATGTCTTGCCCGTATTGGAAGAGTCTATGAGATGCTAATGAAATGATGACGTCACAAGAGCTACGAAAGTAAAGTAGGGTAATTGAAAGGGAAAGGATTTAAGGCAGGCTTTCAAGCCATTGGAGATTTTATATCTGTGTTTTAATATCTATTTAATGTCAAGGTCTAAATAATATTTTGCATAAAGGAAATCTTTGTTAGTCAAAACCCCTGCATCTTCAATAAAGGTGTCAGGGTGATGTAAAAATATCCTCACAACTTTCAGCGTGAGAGTAGAATTCAATAGGGCTACTCACATGCTTTGAGTTAAGTATGTGATTAAGGACCATCGTGAATACATTAAAGTGTGTGAAATCCCCAATACTACCTCAAGCAAAACCAAGGAAGATCAGACTCAGTGTAGCTATATTTCTAAAGAGGAAAAAAAAATCCTTTTTTAAACTAACTAAAATACTTGAAGGCCTTCTTCCCAGATCACAGAGAAGCAACAAAGAGCACAGCCATGTTTTTCACCATTAAGACTTACTTTTTAAACCATGCTCATCATTTGGATGCATCTTAGACTCTGCTTAGTGAATGCAGTTATGAAAAGAAAGTTATTCAAGTCCACAAAGTATGGGGAAAGCATTTAAAAAGCTTAAAACATGTAAGGTGTTTATTCTACAACTCAGGTGGGGCATCAGTTTGCCAGATCTACGTTACTTGGCTTTTAAAACCCTGATGGGTAGCTCAGCCTTGCTTGCCAGCTAGCTGAACAACGTTTGTGCTTTGATAAGGACATTTTTAACAGTCAATTAGCATTTGGCAAGCCCTGCTCCTAGAAGGGAAAAGCTCACTTCGCACGAGGCTGAGCACTAAAGAGGGGGAAGGAAGGAAGGGACAAATGTAATAAAACCATGTTCAGCAACTGTTGGAAAACTAGGTTTATTTATAGAAACGCCTCCACTTCTGTCACTGGCGAGCAGAGCTGTTAGGAGCCCAGGGCTCTAATGAGCTTTGGTTGGGCACGTTAGCCTGCAGGGGAAAAAAGCTTGCTTTTCCTGTGGACACGAAACCCAACCCAGAAGGGAAAGTATCGATTTAATGTCAGACTCAAGCAGCTGTGAAAACACAGCGGCTTGTATTGTACTGCAAGAGACACTGCCACTCATCAGGTACTGTTTCTCGAGTACATGGCTTAGCCTGGAAGGATATAACTACATAGCATTTTGGATCCTGTGGCAGCAAGCCTGGCCTAGGATGATAGACTTGGGTAGCGGGGCTTTGTTGTGTAGACCCAGCTGGAGCAGCCTGGGCTGGAGCTAAGACCCTATTCCATAGGGAGGTGAGTGGGCTGGAAGGCTATGTCTACACTTGAAAATTTAGGTCGACTTAGTGAGTCTACACCTAAATTTTAAGTCGACTTTGGGGGGAACTTACAAAGTCAACCTAGAGCGTCCACACTGGATGCCTAGGTCGACTTCTAGGGGCTAGGGGGACCTAGGGCAGGTCCACGGGGGGCAGGGGGGCACTCCTTGCCCAGTGCCAGGGGCCTCAGCCAGGTCTACACTGGCTTAAATCGACTTTAAAAAGTCGAATTAAGCCTAAAGTCGAATTAAATCTAGGTGTAATAAAGTTGACTTAATTTTCATTAAGTTGACTTAAGCACGTTGCTTAAGTCGACTTAAGAAAACTGTAGTGTAGACGCAGGGTAAATTAAGCGGGCTTAAGTCGACTTAATTTACAAGTGTAGACGCACCCGAAGGCTTGTTCCCGTGGGCTCCAAAATGCCGTGTAGACGTACCCCAAGTTGCCTAGATGAACAAAAAACACACCAGTGAAATAAGAGTATCAGCAAAACTCTCTTCAGGAGGAAAGCCGCTAACCAATGCTTTCAGGTGGACTGCTGAGCTTGGGGATTATGCTGAAAATATACTTCATGGACTTGGAATAAAATGTAGTTACCAGGGGCTAAAATATCTTAGTGACGGCCCATCCTAGCGGCAGGAAGCTGTTACCCCATGTCGGTTAGCCAGCGATGTAATGCAAGGCTCAGTTGTCTACCCTTGCTCCATCCCAAGGCTTTCAATGGAAAACCAACAGAGACAACTGCAAACAAGCAAAACCACTTGGAGATAAAAAAGGAAGATTGCAACAGCCAGAGAAATGTTCTCCTGAAAAATTGGACCCTGATTCCTGAGAGGCCAACCAGCTCTGCAACAGACTGAACTTTGAGGGGAGACGGGGGGAGAGGGGACCTATTTAATTAGATAGGAAAGGCAATTATTGACAAGTTCCCATTTTATTATTTTGTTTTATATTGTAACCTTTATTTCCACCATTCTCTTTTGCTCCCTGCTAACTCTCTTTCGCAAATATACCTACTTCTGTTCTATTCTCAGTGTTCACAATTGCTGTGTGATTTTACAGAAGTGGTGGTTTAAGGTAAAACTGGTAAACGGGTCCTGCATCTTTGGGAGCAAAAGATCTGGGATTTCTGTGAGTAGCCAGTGTCATGGGCTGGATATCCCAAGGGAATGATTGAAAGGGACTCAGGATGTGCGAGTGGCTGAGAGGCTGCTGATGTTAAGGAGCCGACAGCCAGCCACCATAGGTCATGACAAGTTGGGGGCGTGTTGTGACCCTATGGGGCACATCAGCCGACTCCTCCCAGGCCAAATCCAGCCATCTCCCCGCAAAACACTGCTGTGTGGCGACACAGTTGACTAGCCTGCTGAAAGAGTGAAATCCATTTATAGTAAACTAGATTATGGTGGAACTATGTACAATGAAGTAGAATTCAAATCCTAATTTGTTTCAGTTCACTGCAATTGCAAAATTGGAATTCCAGTCATAATGACACCCTTTTTAGTTCTTGTCTATACAAGAGAGTCCCACTGATTTAATTAGATCAGTTTAGAAACCAATTTAACTAAATAGGTAGCACGACTCCCTTGTGTGAACCTTCTTATTTTGAGAACACAAGGGGGTTGCATTTGATTTAACGAAATTGGTTTCTAAACTGATTTAGTCAAATCAGCTCAAATTACTTGTGTAGACAATGTCTTGGACTAAAACTGTTCTGCTGAAAAGTTGATTAGAAGAGGGTTCCATGGGTGTAACATATAGAAAAGCAATTGCTATAACACTACACATTTTGAAAGCACATCACATATGGCATTTAGTCCACAACACCCCAGCGAGGCAGGAAGGAAGTGTTACTTCCATTTTACAGGCAGATCAACTGTGGCATGGAGACATTAAGGGATGTGTCCCACTAGATCAGCAACAGAATGATGTCTAAAGCTTGAGATTTTTTGATTCTCGCTCTGCACTCACATCTTTATACCAATGTTTCAAATGATTTTAGAGATAGCCCTCCTGTCCTGCCAGTGAAAAATTCACTCATTTTTTGTTCTTTGAGGGAAGAATGCCGTCATCTGTTCATACACTACCTCCTTCAGTGCACGCAGATGTATCGTTGTGCCTGATCAGGCAAGAAAATAGATCAGTGAATGTCAAAGACAATTTTGGGGGGCCAATTATCTTCTCATTCTCATGTTTCAAGATACTCAATGATATAATCAGACTATTTGTTGAGTATCCTGTTCTGAAATGTTGTTAGCATAAAGCACCAGGCCTGAACGACAGCATCACATGAGCAGAATATAATGAGGGGAAATCGTAAAGGAGTAGGGACGACTGTGAGAGCTGGCTAACGCCACCCGTTCCGGGACTGGAGGCTCCAGCAGCTACTGATAGGCATGCTGGCCTGGTGATGGGACATATTTTCATTACGTACTTTATGTTCGGGCATCACCACCTATTTATACTTGAACTGAATTTAGCACTTGTGAGAGGTGCTGGATTTACAGCCCTTGCCAGTGTGCTCTGGGGTGCTGCCCTACTTTATACCAGCTGGCAATGGCTCCCTAAGGATCAACTGCTAACTGGGAATTGCTGGACGATGCTGGCACGCTGGCTAGACCTCCCCTGCCCTGCTACGGAGGTTGGGAAGGAGGTGATGGAAGAGTCATTAAGTCTAGCTTTTTACCAGCTGACTCCCCTCCATCAGCGACACTCTGCTGGTGAGATACAGCTGCCTGTGTGGTGCAGGCAAAGCACCATGTCACCTGCTCTTTCTAGGGGTGCTCCCTGTAGAGTATTATCGGGGTAGTATTGATGAAGCTTGCTCTGCTGTACGGCCTGTACTATATGTTCTGTAGGGGGCAAAAGTCGCGCCTGTCCAAGCCCTGTGCAATGCTAGTCTCATTATCTGCTAATAACCCTCCAGCAGGGCCCCAGAGTGCTAGATGCTGTACAAACACAGAACAAAGAGCCGGGCCAGGCCCCAAAGAGTTTGCAGTCTAAGTGGAAGACTATAGACCAGAAGTAACCAAACTGTGGGGCACTCCCCACTAGGGGAGCACAGAGGAACCTTTACAGATGGGGGGCACAGTCGGTCCTGGGCCAGCCCTCACGGGGATGGAGAAGCAGCACCACCCAGGCCCACTCTGCCCCCATCTCTGCTCCAGGCCCACCTTCTTACTGCAGCCCCAGCCTCAGCTCCTGGCTGTGGCTCTAGGCCCCACATCTGGTCACATCCTAGGCCCAGGCCCCTGGTAATGCCACTGGCCCCGTCCTGTCCCAGGCCCCACTCCAGGCCCCTCTCCTGGCTGCGGCCTGCACTAGGGCCCCAGGCCCACCAAGAGGTCAGCTGCAGTTACAGCAAGAGTGGAAAGGTACCCGAAAGGTGGGAGGCATTGGGTCAGCCTAGTGCCAACGAGATCAAGGTGATGTTTCGGTCAAATCTGAAGGTAATGTTCTGGCCAAATCTAAGGGTAATGTTTCGGTCAAATCTGACACCTTGATGGATGGAAATGTCCAGTGATACGCGGACCTACCAACTTTATGAGTGGCGTCAGAAAAGGAGTGCGCGAACCAATCAAGGTAAATTCGTACCCCAAAGGGGGCCGAGTCAGTAGGTCCAAGCAGGGTATAAAAGCAGGAGCCCAAGAGCTCAGATTTTGTGCAGCCAAAGAGGGTGACAGAGAGTCCTGCCGTCAGCTGAGCTGTTCCGTTGCATTGAGAGTACAGATGCTGCCAACAAATCTGTTGAGATAGATTGTTTGCTATTGTGCTACACTGCAATAAAGCCTCGCCTGGCACCTTTGTTTCTACAAGGATCCGTGGTCGAGTTGGTTTCTTTGATCGTGAGTGTTGCCTCAATTTACCACTTGCACACAGGGTACGCCTAGGATTAAGGTCACTGAGCTAACAGTTCTCACAAGAGACCTGAGCTAAAGGTAACCCGAAGTGTTAACCAAAGGAACACCTCGGTTTAGGATCACCAGGCTAACTCAGTTCCTGCTTAAGATCCAAGCCAGGCTCTAGATCACTGGGCTAACAGAGTTCCCACTTAAAGATCTGAGCTGGAGTACTACAAAGACTCACACATGCAGCCAAACACATCTGTGTCAGATGCATAACAACAGCAATAAGAACACCTGCCACCCAGCATCCCACAATCGGCTGCCTAACTATGGTAAAGTTTTTATAGCATTATTCATAGAATCATAGAACAATAGGGTTGGAAGGGACCTCACGAGGTCATCTAGTCCAACCCCCTGCTAAAAAGCAGGACCACTCCCCCTAAATCACCCCAGCCAGGGTTTTGTCTAACCGGGCCTTAAAAATCTCCAAAGATGGAGATTCCACCACCTCCCTAGATAGCCCATTCCAATGCTTCACCACCCTCCTAGTGAGAAAGTTTTTCCTAATATCCAACCTTGACCTCCCCAGCTGTAATTTGAAACCATTGCTCCTTGTTCTGTCCTCTGTTACCATTGAGAACAGCCTCGCTCCCTCCTCTTTGGAGCACCCCTTCAAGTAGTTGAAGGTTGCTATCAAATCTCCCCTCAGTCTTCTCTTCTGCAGACTAAATAAGCCTAGTTCCTTCAGTCTCTCCTCATAAATCACGTACTCCAGCCCCCTAATCATTTTTGTTGCCCTCCGCTGGACTCTTTCTAATTTGTCCACATCCTATTCTTCTTCCTTTTGTAGGATTTGTGCCAGGTCTTTACACTGCAGTGAATTTGACCTGTAGGGCCTGATTCTGATTTCACCTGCATCCATGCGAATCAGGAGTTGCTCCACTGAGGGAATGTCTACAGTGGCACAGCTCTGCTGCTGTAATGCAGGTACTTTCTACATTATCAGCAAGGGTTTTCCCATCGCTCTGAGAGGCCATAGTCACAGTGATGGAATTCTCCCACCTACCTCACTGTGTCTACAGTAGGTTAGGCTGACCTAATTACGTTGCACATGGTGTGACATTTTTCACAGTTCTGGGCGATGTAGCTAGGTTGACCTAAATTTTCGGTGGAGACTACGCCCAAGATTAACAGAGTTACACCAAAGCAGAGGCATAGCTACAAGTGATTTTTTGGCAGTGCCTGTGGTTGACATGAGCGGGCACAAGCTTTGTGTCACAAGGGAAACGGAGGCTGATAAAAATATGGGATGAACTGCTTAAAATCTGATTGGGTGAGCCTGCTTTCAGAGTGGGTGGGCCATGGCCCACCCAGGCCCACTTGTAGCTGCGCCGCTGCGCCACAGTGTAAATGCGAGAGATTCTGTATCTTTCCCGGGAGTTTCTAAACCATAACGCTTGCAAAACCATCAGCTTCTCTTTTAAGATATACTCATTTAACTGAGATCATCAGTTTTCCATGGAAATGTCCCTATTATTCAGATTCTACTGATGTGTTTTCCAGTAGATGGAACACTAATGAGAACATATCTCGAAAAGTTTTAGTGGTTAAGTGTGCACCAAGTCCCATGGGAATATGCCAAAACTATATAAAGCACACATCACTAGCAAGTATTCATCTCCTTCATTATCACCCTTTGGCTATTCTAGCCAGGTCAATCTAAATCCTTAATGCTAGTGTAGGACTGGAGAGCTGTTAAATCAGTAAAGCTGGGTCATGCTCTTCAAAGTGCTGGTGTTAATCACCACTAGCTAGAATACGTGCAGCTCTGTCAGTCAGAAACTTACTCCTTATATTTAGCTTTTACCCTTAAAAGAGAGCGTCCATTAGTACTGAAAGAAAAAAGATAAAATGTAAGACTTTCTCAATTCACAGTGATTTTTTTATAGCTCAGTGGTGCTGGTAAGATTTTAACCACTTGCCTCTAGCAATACTGTATCTTACAGGTTTAATTATTTTTGCCTAATAATTTCTATATAAAAATTAAGAATATGCCATTTGGGTCAGGGACCCTCATTTTTTGTATGCATGTACAACGCCTAGCACAACTGAGCCCAGATACTTCTGGGCACTTTTGTAACAATATCAGTATCAATATTAACAACAACAGTAGTGTTTTCAGGCTGCACCAGATGTGGCTGTGTCTTGGCTAGGAAAATCTCTCTCCAGCGTTCGCTGAGCTATTTGCAGCACTGAGCACTTACATACTATCAGATGTATAGCAGAAACCATACCTGCCATCTTGTCTGCTGATCGTGTATCCGAAAAGAGGATTGTTGACAAAGCTGATGTTCACTCCAACAAGAGGGGTCCCATCTGACGTTATCACCTGACCTCGAATCACACACGCATGGCTGCAGGAAGAAAAGAAATGAGAGGAAATGGTGAGTTGTGTCAAGAAATGAGGGAGTGGTCCCCAACTTACCCTGCTGTGAACGTCCGCATTCCGGGAGAACCTAACGCCACACGCAATAGGACGCAGTAGGCCAAATCATGCTCCCAGATGGAAACACACAGCTCTTGCTCACTCAGGTGCTGGGCACACACATCTGAAGTAGAATTTGGTTTTACCTTTAATCTACTTATTGGAATATTCAATCCCTGGCTAATATTCTGTTCTCTACCCTCTTCTCATTAGGGCACAAGAAGAAATCCTGACATAGCTGTAGCCTACTCTGCTGCACAGTGTCTGGAGTAAATTGGTCTTATGAAGGACAAAAACATGTTCTAGAACAGAGGAGAATGGAAATGTACTGAAATACTGCATGGGCAGATTTATGGCAATTAAGTCCTCTGATGATCAATGAGATCTGCTGGCCTTGATAAGTCAGATCTTTCACATTCCAGAAAGAGATGTTAAGTTATTGCTCGGGGAAAATATGATGACAAATTTGCCAGGATGAGATGGGATCCCTACAGAACGTTTCAGCAACTGAGCATGCAAAAAGCAGAACCATTGGTTGTTTGTAGGTTACGCATACTCCATTCAACTTTGCACATATAAGACACTTTTTACCAAAGGATCTCACAGGATCTCAACACCAATTCATTCTGTGAGGTTTGTATTGTACAGATAGGAAACATGAAGTCTGTTCAGGTTTTCAGTTGCTCAAGGTCACTCAACAAGTTGGTAGTAGGGCCTAAGACAGGACAGGTCTCTATTCCCAGGTCCAAGTTAAATTGGATTTGCACAGTTTACCATAGATCTATGCAACAGCTTCCACAAAAAGACAAAATCATGTATATGTGGTGGTGTATGAACTCTGTCTATCTCAAGGTACTTATTTTTCTGAGGGATAACAACAAATTGTGCTATCTTTTGCTGGCATAAAATGATGTGTGATTTTTGCAGGCAATATCATGCAAGCCAGCAGAAAATGGAAGCCAATGTTCCTACTGCTTTAGGATCAACGTTCCTACCGGTTTAGGATCCCATCCCAGGGGTAATTATCATAGCCCTATTTATAATCCATCTACTGGGAGTAAGAGAATTCAGTGAGGCCACACTGATTTACAGTTGCTGAAGGTCTGGCTCTCAATGCATTGGAAAGCAATTAGTCTTATTACCATGGAACACCACAGAATTCACAAGTTATTGCCTAAAGGGTGTATCAACACAGCAAAGATGAGAACCAATATTTGTACCATGTAAGGATTTCACTTGGTATTTATTCCACCACATAGAAGATAGACTTTTTAGTTGTCCTGCCAAGCAATTATAGCAGAATTCTCCAGAGATTTAAGTAGGGATTTCTGCATAGGTTGATGGCAGGACATGGCCCAAAACTTGGCATTTAGGTACACAGAAACAGATGCTTCTCAAAGTTCAATTCTAATATCCAGTCACTTGATTCCTCTGTTTCCCTTGGTCAGCACCAGAGAAAACAAAATATAATGAACCTGATTTTTATTTAATTTATTTTAGTTTTACCCTGGTGTAGCTCCACTGACTTCAGCAGAATTACTCCTGATTCACACAGATGTAGAATGAGAAGCAGTCTCGTCCTTAAAACAATACTACTTTCTGTAGTCCATTCCCACTTCCATCCACGGATCAAAAAGTACAACATTATCAATTCAGCTCTGTAGCGTTCCAGGACAGTGGGTAAACGTGAACATACCTGTTTGACAGAGGGGGAAACTAAGACACAGCGGACAAAACTCATTCCTATTGTAACCCCAATGAAGTTGATAGAACACCATGAGAAAAGTATTTGGCCCAAAGATTTGACCCAAATCTTTCATTCTGAGGCCTCTATGTTAACCACAAGACCATTCTTCCGATCTGCTTGATGGAGAGCTGAAGGAAAGTCTGGAATGGTCACCAAGTCCTTGAGCTTCTGATCATCCTTACATTTTCTTGAAGCCCAAGAAATTCTTGCTATGGGGAACAAGGGACTCAGTATTCTAAACTGCCATAGCACATTGAACCTAACACCAAAACCATTACTGGTGGCTGCTTGCTCATTTTAAAGTGGTTGAGCTGAAATACAAATAGTGCACATTTTCATGAGGTCACGGAGAAGGGTTGCTACCTTCTTCCACTGTCTCCCCACAGATTACAAGCAAAGAAAAGAAAAAGAGTCCAAATGTTCTAGATGCAAAAGAGAACTAACAATTAGGATGGTCAATCTCCCAGAGTCTAAGCAGATAAAGACTTGTGAATAAACTTGTAGTTAACACAGTGGACTAGATCCTTAGCTGGGGTAAAAAAAAGCTTTGCTGCTAAGCACCAGCTGAGTGGGTACCCAAAGCTTTCATGAAATCATGGGCACTCAGGACTGCAGTGACAGGCCACACAGTTACAGGCATAATAAAAATGTGCAAAAGAGCTAAACCTTAAGGGGCAATGTTAATAAACATGGCTGCACTTCTAGCTTCCAGAGAGAGACCCCCCCCCCCCACTTGAACAACTCTTCAAGTTGCCACACACAACTTCTTTTCCTGCTGATTTGGGCCAGGCATGGTCATCTTCAGTGACAAGTAACTGTCAGACAAGTCTACCTGGCCCCCAGGAATCCCCTTGAGGGCTGTAACAATTTCTTTATTCACACTCTATAGAGAACATTGTCTCCCAGAGGGTAGTCCTTCTTAAATAATGGTAATAAAAACAAGCCAGGGCAATGTGAACAAACATCTGAACTTAATTAAAGGAGGGATGGGGGAGGGAGGGATGACAAAGAAACTGAATCCCAGACTTTGCCTGATCAGATCCTCAAATTTTTACTTCCCCAGTTGATAAAATTTGCCCCATTTGGGAAAAACAATTAATGCTGTGCTTTGTAAGCAGCTGGCCTCACCAGTGTCAATGTGTCCTTTCTGGAGGCAAGATTGACTACCCACAATGCACCCAGCCCCCCAGGAACCTGGTTAATGCTAATTTAGTCAGCCATTTCCTTCAGAAGACCTTGGTCTAAATGCAATTACACTGCAAACACGTTAAGTGGTACTGCAAAGACTCTCAGCCCTGCTCGGAAGGTCTCCCAATATATTTACATAAAATTATCTCTCATGTTAAGAGGAAAGATTTATTCCATCAGCTAGTTTTGCCAGCACTGAAGATGTTTTCTATAGTTGAGAGAAATTGAATTTCTCTTTGCTGAAGACTTGCCTTTCCATTGAATTATTAATGGATTTCACTACTGCCTGAACTATTTTTTTTTGGACTGCGTTTACATGTGGCCTAGCAGATCCCTTGTTTTACAATAAGCAGTTCTCCAGTCTGGTTTTATTTTTAATTAGCCTTTCCCAACCCCTCTGGTCTTGTTTTTTCCTATAGATGTTTCCCTATAATTAGGGAACAGTAAATCACTGCCAAATTGCTACCATGTGGCTTGCTAGATGGCAAGTCTGAGTCAAAGTAATTTTAGACCATCACTTTGCGAAATAATTTGTAATCCCGAGAAGACTAAGTTAATGTCCACCTGCCTCCAGGTATGATCTAGGGCCCACGGCTATCAAAGGTAGAGACACATTCACTCTCTCCCTCCATAGCTATAGAGAAAGTGCTACTTTCTTTCGTGAGTCCTGTATTTATATGCCAAAGTACGCCAACAGTTCTGTATAGTATATTTCCTTGTCTGGTTTAATTTTAAACATCTCGGGCAATGGGATTTCCAAATCTTGTATTAGTTATTACTTGTTTAGCACTGACAAAATGTTTAGCAGTACACAACAGACAAATTAAAGACATTCCTTTTCCTGAATGACTTCCCTTGGGCAACTGTTCCCTGGTCTGACAGTGTCTGATCTTAGACTTGTTGAAATCGATAGCAACACTCTCTCTGACTTCAAAACGCTTTGGATGAGGTTCATAGGTTTCACCATTAGGAATTATTTTGTCCTATTCATGTTAAATTTTCCTTTTCTTAGGGTTATACCATTTATTACCAATCACAATCCATTGTATTACCCTTGTACCTTTTTCCCTGTAAGTTTAAGGGCTTCATATACATTTGGATGACTGGCATGATGCCCAACCCCTTAGGGTAGGTCTACACTGACAGGGGCAAATTCGCCACCATCAGTTTGATCTTTCCAGCTCAATTGAGCAGCCAGTGGAAGACCCGGTCAATTCATTCAGAAGTCAATGCAGTAAGACCACCCCCTTAAGAAGAGTAGTGCTAAGTCAACAGGAGGACACATCCCGGCGACTCGGAGCAGTGGAGATGCCCTGATAAGTAGGAGTTAGGAAGTCGAAGGGAGATATGCAAGTAATGTTACGTAGCTTGCATATCTCCTTTCCACTGCCATTGAAATCCACGTCCAATATAGACCTCACCGTAGCCATACTTTCACCGTATTATTCATATGAAATATTCTTAATCTGCACTCAGAAGGTCCTTCTTTCCTTTAATTGTTGTTACTCTTCTATAAGTCACTTCCAACTCATTTGGCATCGAGACGCCCAGCACTGAACATTCTAGTCTAGGTGTGGCTTCACCAGAATTGCACAGGGTGAATGGAGAGGAATGCTGTTTCTGTTGTTAAAACCCTCACATCAAAACCAGGAGATCTAGCTTCTATTCCTGGTTCTGTCACAGACTTCCAGTATGAACTTGGGCAAGTCACTTTCTGGGTCACGTATCCCTGTCTGCAAAATGGGAATAATAGCAATGTTCTACCTTACAGGGCCATTGGGAGGATACATTAAGTAACGGTCTATTCTATTGTCTTGTGCAGAGATTCTTACACTATTCTGGTATTGTGGCACTAAGTTCGTGATGGGCTCAGAAACTTTGGTGATGAGTGCCAGAAGGAAGTCCCACCAATAAACCAAATCCTTACACATGTGGTCTTGGATCACTTACACTGTCATTTTGCTCATTTGTAGCATAGCATGCTGTAACACACAGTCCCACTTTCCCCTGGAAGCTAGTGCTAATGGGAGTGCTGCCCTAGCGCCATTCTTGGTCCCTTGCCTTCCAGTTACGAGGAAGAAAGCACTTTACATTCTCTTCCTGCACAGGGTCAGCCACTGTCTGGCTCTCCCTGTTTGGTTTAGCAGTTGGGATAGTCTACATCTGAAAACTACTCAACAAATCTGTGGCTGTCACTTATGTCATGAAGCTTGCTCAGAAAATGGAAACAAAGGGTTCTTGAGCTGTTAAACAAGAAAAAGACTTACAAAAAACAAGGGAAAATTAAAATTAAAAAGTAGCTGTCCAGAAAGGCTCCCATACAGCCATGTCTAGCACAAGTGAGTTCCCGAAAGAGTTTGGCATATGTCAGGCAGCTGGGATTCAAAACAAATTAATTAGGGTAGGCAGAGAACCCTGCCAATAAATGGAGCACCAGAATGTCAGTGTCAGACTAAGGAGGACCTAAACATGTTGACATCCGACCAACTGTGCATTCAGAGATTTGTTAAGTGGCACTGACAGACAAAACCTGCCACAGCTTCTGCAGCTTGATTTGCTGAGGAGCTGATGGAGTGAGAGACACAGAAGAAAAGGAAAGCCAGGCGAAAAACAAAACCAACCCAACTCAGCAAAGGGAAGTTAAATCTAGACTGTCTGCCGGAACTAAATTTTATCAGTTCTCTTTTTTTAACCTATCCATTTAACCTAGCTACATGGCTCCATCACGTAAGTGTCGGAAAACGTTTGACGGCTCTGTTTTGTTTTAAATTGTTAGTATTTTGCAGAAGTGCTGTACCTTCGTCATTCATTCTACAAAAACACACCATCCCATATAACGTAAGCAATTC
This sequence comes from Pelusios castaneus, assembly GCA_007922175.1. Classification (NCBI taxonomy): domain Eukaryota; kingdom Metazoa; phylum Chordata; order Testudines; family Pelomedusidae; genus Pelusios; species Pelusios castaneus. The sequence goes on from ML685818.1 coordinate 4,039,002, forward strand.
ATCAACATGTTATATTCCAAGACCCCACTTCTGTTCAACAGTTTCATTAATGATCTGAAGGATGGAGTGGATTGCAGCCTCAGCAAGTTTGCAGATGACATTAAGCTGGGGGGAGTGGCAGCTACACTGGAGGGCAGAGACAGGATGCAGAGTGATCCAGAGAAATCAGAGGATTGGGCCAAAAGAAATCTGCTGAGGTTCGACAAGTGCAGACTCCTGCACTTAGGACAGAAGAATCTCATGCACTGCTACAGACTGGGGACCGACTAGCTAGACAGCAGTTTGACTGAAAAGGACTTGGGGGGTACAGTGGACAAGAAGCTGGATAGGAGTAAGCAGTGCGCTCTTATTGCCAAGAAGGCTGATGGCATATTGGACTGCATTAATAGAAGCATTGCCAGCAGATTGAGGGGTGTGATTATTCCTCTCTATTTGGCATCAGTGAAGCCTCATTTGGAGTTCTGTGTCCGGTTTTGGGCCCCCCACTACAGAAAGAATATGGACAAATTGGAAAGCGGATGGCAACAACAATGATTAGACACATTACCTACAAGGAGTGGCTGAGGGAACTAGTCTGCAGGAAAGAGGGGGATTTGAAGGCGGCTTTCGACTACATGAAAGGGGGTTCCAGGAATCATGGAAGAAGGCTGTTGCCAGTGGTAGTAAATGGCAAGAGTAGGAGCAAGTTGCAGTGGGGGAAGTCTCAGCTGGATATTAGGAAAAACTTTTTCAGTAGGGGTGTGGTGAAGCACTGGAATGGGTTACCTAAGGAAGTAGTAGAAACTCCATCCTTAGAGGATTTGAAGGTGCAGGTTGACAAAGCCCTGGCTGGGATGATTTAGTTGGGGTTGGTCCTGCCTTGAGCAGGTAGTTGGACTAGATGATCTCCTGAGGTCCCACCCAACCCTAATCTTCTATGATTCTACCACTACTTAAACATATTAAGGAAAATGGGGGAAGGGGGTAAAAACAACAGTATAATGCTGGGGTAGTTTTAGGAAAACAGATAATGAAGCTGGTATCTGAGATACCTCAATAAAACTATTACTCATCGAGATGCACAATAACAGCTCTAGATTTACAGTGTACTCTATTTGGTTTTCTTTCTTTACATCAAATCCATTATATCTGAATACCGCGCTCTAACTTGTCTTTGATTGAATTAGAAATGTAAGACTGGAAGGAACGGTGAGCGATCATGCAGTCCAGTCCCCTGTGCTGAGGCAGGACCAAATGAAGCTAGACCACTCCTCTCAAATGTTTGTCTAAACCAGTGGTTCCCAACCTTTTCAGTAATATGGCACACTTCAACGAGACAAACAATTCCACCAAGCACCCACTTTTTTCAGCTGAATTGATTGCTCATAAATGTCACATTTACTTACCTTTACTATGGTTACAGTCTTACTAGAGTGGTTTGCAACACAGTGCATATAACAAGCTAAAGAAGAATCAAATGCATCAATATTTCAAATCCACTGGAAAAAGTTACACATCATCTCAATTTTGTCCTTTGGCTACCTGCGTTTAGACTGTTCATGTTTTAGAATAAAAAAAAAGATACCTTGCTTTTAATTTGATAATTAATTTTCACGAGTTTTATAAGTTGTAATTTTGGTTAGCTAGAATTCTGTTCAAGATGAAACAATGTCTGTTTTACATTGATTTTCATTACCTTTGTACACAATTTCACGGCATACTTGGACAATTTTCATGGCACAGCAGTGTGTCATGGCACACTGGTTGAAAATCACTGGTCTAAACTGTTCTTTGAAACCTCCCATGATCTGGATTCCATAAACTCTTTTGGAAACCTATTCCAGAGTTTAACTACCCTTCAGGTCAGATAACCTAATAGCTAACCTAATCTCCCTTTCTGAAGATTAGGGATTAGAATTATTTCTGTCCTACCTTCTTTTCCTACCAGCAGAGCAACCCAATTACTTCTTGTCCTACCGTCAATGGAGTACTCCTGCTGAGGAATCACCAAAGACAAATAGAGCAGGACCTCCCTTGTCTTACATGTGACAATTCTGTTGACACACCCTAGTGATAATAGCCTTTTCTGCAATTGCATCACTTTGCTGACTTGTATTCAATTTGTGATCCACTTGTACCCTCAGATCCTTTTCAGCAGTACTACCACATAGCCAGTTATTTCACATTTTGTAATTATCCATTAGATTTTTCCTTCTTAAGTAGAATATTTTGCACTTATCTTTACTGAGTTTCATCTTGTTGATTTCAGACCAGTGCTCCAATTGATCAAGATCCTTTTGAATTCTAATCCTGGCCTTCACCCAGCTGGGTGTTATCCACAAATTTTATAAGCATCCTCTCCACTCCACTATCCAAGTCATGAATGAAAATATTAAATACGGTTGAACTCAGAACCGACCCATGCAAGATGCCATTAGATTCCTCCCCCCGGTTTGACCATGAAATATCAATAACTTCTCTTGAAGTGCAGGCTTTCAACCAGTTTTGCACCCATCTTAGAGTAATTTCATCTAGATCACATTTCATTAGTTTGCTTATGAGCATGTCGTGTGAAATTGCATGTCAAGAGCCTTGCTAAAATCAAGATACATCACATACACCCGAAAAACGAGTGTCCTGTGGCATCTGACAAAATGGGCTGCAGCCCCCAAAAGCTTATATCCAAAGAAATTTGTTAGTCTTTAAGATGCCCTGGGACTCTTGCTGTACACAGACTAACACAGCTACCCCCCCAGAACTTACCACCTGTACCGCTTCCCCCTTTACACCTGGGCAGTGACCATATCAAAGAAGGAAATTAGGTTGGTTTGGCATGATTGGTTCTTGACAAATCCATGCAGGCTATTACTTGTTACCCTATTATTCTCTGGGTACTTATAAACTGATTATTTAATAATTTGTTCCAGTATCTTTCCAGTCCAAGTTACGTTGACTGGTTTATAAATCTCCAGGTCCTCTTTATTTCCCTCGTCTAATGACAGTAAATATCTGCCCCTCTTCAGTCCTCTGGGACCTCACTCATCCTATGGGAGTTCTCACAGATATTCGCTAGCGGTTCTGAGATTGCTTCAGCTAGTTCCTCAAGTACTCTTGGGTGAACTTCATCAGGCCCTGCTCATTTGAATACATCTAACTTACCTAAACATTCTTTAACTTGTTCTTTCCCAATTTTGGCTTGTGTTCCTTCCCACTTGTTGTTAATATTAATTGTGTTACGTATCTGGTCACAGTTTATCTTTCTGCTTTTTATGTCCCTTGCTAGGTGTCATTCATTTTGGGTCTTGCTTTTCTATATATTTCCCTACATGACTGTGCTGTTCTTTTATATTCATCCTTAGCAATTTATCCATTTCCCCTTTTTATAGGATTTCTTTTTAATTTTCAGATCATTAAATAGCTCCTGATGTAGTCAAATTGGCCTGTTCCTAGTTCTCCCTTCTTTCTTCTGCATTGAGATAGTTTGCTGTTGCACCTTTACTGTTATCTCGTTGAAAAGCTCTCTGAACTCCGTTTGTATTTACCTCTCATGAGTAGGTTTAGTGCCCTGGCTAGCAAATGTCCCATTTTTCAAGCCCCGTGTTATCTATTTTTGCCATCATTCTGCTCAATGCAGACTTACACTGTAGACTTTATTGGGTAGTTATTAGTCATTCTCAGTTGACAAGAATCCGCTCCAACAGCACTGGCTACCACTCTGCTGGCAATATTGCCAGTAAGTTATTCATAACTGCATTTCTCCAAAATTAAAAAGGCATTGATAGTGCATGCCAGTTCAGTAAGAAAATAACATTATGTGAGGAAACAGTTGTATGCTTGCCATTTGTAAACCCCCATGATCACATACCCACCTCCCCAGAACTCCACTTAGATTCTATTGATGTCAGGATTTAGTTCTAAATGGCCCTTATCGGTTTTAGAATCCCATATTACATTTGGTCCTATTTATAACACCCAGGCTCTGTCTCTTCTTTCTGGAAGCACATCCTTTTCTCTCATCTGCCAAACAATCTGGCCGCTGTTGGATAGAAAAGCTTCTGTTCCTCCTCCTGCCATCTATAACATCTTGGATCTCTCTGCTTCATCAATTCACCATTTCCAGGGAAAAATGATTTTTTAGATGAGATTTGTAATGAGAAGAGGAGTAGGTGAGGCACAGGGATGCAGGAAGGATATTCCACAAAACTAGCATTGACTTGTGCAATTATATAATATTTAACTCGTACTATATTACTGAACCCTAAAAAAAGCTTGTTAGGATACAGTTTGTGTAGAAGTTCCAAAGGGGTGGCCGTGTTAGTCTAGTTCAGCAAAACAAACAAGGAGTCCTGTGGTACGTTTAAAGATTAACCAATGTATTTATTGTATGAGCTTTCGTGGGAGAAAATCCCACTTCCTCAGATGCTTGAAGATGGGGAATTTACAGAATTCTGATGAAGTAGGATTTTCTTCCTTGAAATCTCATGCGGTAAATAAATTTGTTAGTCTTTAAAAGTGCCACAGGGCTCCTTGTTTAGTTTGTATCGAAAGAGCGATAGAAAAAAATTATGCTGTGCTGTGATGTAAGGTTTAAGTGGATTCACTGCTTCCCAGAACACCATAGATCAAAAAATGATTTCAGAGCTGATTCTCCTTTTATTTACCCATTGTCTCTCTAAGAGGAGTTGCTCCTGATTTACACTTGTTTAAGTGGAAAGATAATCAGGACTTTAGGTTCCTAGCCCTTGAGAGTGCAGAGAGTTTCAGGAGCTCTCATGGAGCAAGCTCTTTTTGCATATAATGATGAGTTAATTTCATACCCTACAAAATATGATTCTATGAGCCATTATTTCTATAAGAGGTAATGACTTTGTGCTGTAGTAAATCTGAGAAATGAATGATACGCTTTTTCTTATGCCAGGTCTCATGAGGCTTGCAAACTCAACTTGTGGAGAAATTTGCCTACCTGACCTCAAAGATGATATAATTAGGATTACTAATAGTTATTTTTTCAGCTTTAGCAATGTGCTTAATGCTGTACAAGACACAAAATAAAAGCAGCTCCTGCTCACAGGCTGCACAAGACAGACACAATGATGGAGGCACTAAATGGGGGACACAAAAGGAGGAACACATTGTTTAAACATTAATGATGTAATTATCTCACTTCTTGTGGGCACTGCAGAAAAAGATTATTAAACTATCTACAGGCTGTTTGCTAGCTTTGTAATATACAATTCTGAGTTGCGGGAATTCTGAAGAGAATAGATCAAGAAAATATATATATATTTTAAAGGGAACGGGGCTGTATCATAATTATTTATTTATTTAGAAAGTTTGAGCAGGTTTAAAAATCATCACTATGTAAACATCACAAACAAAATGATAACCGTCACAACAGTTAGCATGAGCCTTTTTGTTCAAAGAAACATTATAGAGCCAAAACAAACAAGGAGTATGTCTACACTTGCAACCTACAGAACGCCGTGTCCACACTGGGTGCTTACTAAGTCAACTTAAGCGCTTCCTTAAGTCGACTTAATAACTTCCCCTCTTTAGGTCGACTTAAGGTTTAAGTCGACCTTATTAAGTTGACTTAAAGCCAGGGTGGACAGCTATGTCTACACTACAGGCTCTGTTAAGTCGACTTAACAGAGTTGACTTAGCTTAAAAAGCGTAGACATAGCCAAGGAATCCTGTGGCATTTTTAAAGAGCAGCAAATTTATTTATCGCATGAGCTTTCGTGGGAGAAAAATCCCACTTTGTCAAACACTTGAAGATGGGGAATTTACAGAATGGGAGAAAAATAAACGAAAGCTCATGCAATAAATAATTTTGTTAGTCTTTAAAAGTGTCACAGGATTCCTTGTTTGTTTGTTGAACTGGATTAACACGGCTACCCCTTTGGAAATTATAGAGCCAGGGAATAATCAAATCTTTCTGTTTAGCATGGTATTATGATGATACAAAGGGAGCTTCTTTAAACCATCCAAAAGATGCTATTTCTGACAATTTTATTAAATTGAGTGGAAGTACTTACTCTATTCATATTTGTTAAGCGGGGCATGTCTAGCAAACATTAATGTTAAAAAATGGGCAAGTGTATGGTGATTCTTGCAGGCAAATGTACTTCAAGTATCGAATAAATGGTAACCAATATTTATTTGTCCTCTACTTATTTTTCTGGGTATTCATGCATTAATTTTTCCATGACAACAAGTTCCCATATATTCTTTGAGCTACTTCACTAGCTTTTTTTAAACTATTTTTCTTTCCCTATTGAAAATTATCAGTAATCTACCAACTACTAGTAAATGAGAGCTTAATTCTCCAGGTCCATTCTGATAGGAAGCCCTAGGAGAATTAGCAAAGCATCATTGGTAATGAGTATCCAATTATATCCCGGTACTCTACACTGACTGGATACGTCCTTAAGATCACAGGATTTGTTTCTAATAACACTGAGCACTGCATTCGATTAAAGACTCAGCAAATTGGCAATGATCATGATATGGATCATTTTATCCATCTTATGGAAAGAAATAACAAAAGGATTGGAACTTCATCCTTGTTTTTATTTACATGAATTCTTCTCTACGTGCATATTTCTGCAGTAGCTTATTGCATGGAATGATTGATACTGAAATTTAAAAATCACAATGACGTGCAATGACACCATTTACTACATTTTTAACTTAAAAGAAAGGGTGAAGTCATAGGCACATACATTTATTGTTCTCAGGAAAGGAGAGAGCAGATTTTTTAAAAATATGTTCTATCTTTGCTTACGAGAAATATTACCAAAGTAAAAGAAACTATTTTCGACATTCTGATCTCTTCTTTGCCCTTTTCAGTTCCAGAAAATATGATCTCTAGTTATTAAGGAGTCCACTTAAGCAGAAAGCTACTAAAGAAAAAGTGTTCTTGGAAAGCAAGAAAAGATGATGATAAAGAGATGGTGTAAAAAGCTCTTATATTTTGTTTAAAACATAAAAATGTTTCCTTAATCTCAAAGCCAGGAATAGGATTTATTTATTTATTTATAACATATTAAATGTCCAATGTCCAGCCACTGAACACACCGAATAGATCTATATCAAAGTTTATTCAAATCTCTTAATGATGGTGCAGTTCAAGTAGCTAAGTATTCATCTTTAAACAAATCCTAAACTGTCCTGTGGAGTTGCTGTGCTCTGTTAACAAACAGCTTGTGTGTTTTACCCCAGAGATGGCTGCATTTCATTAGTTCCATGATACCCAGCTGTGACAAGTGATGCGTTTCCTGGGGTATGTCTACACTTCTTGCCAGGAGATGTCAGCTGTGGCTACCTTCTTGTCAGGACCTGTGCAGGTCCCAGGGAGAGGGCAGCTGCGGCCGCCTTCTTGCCAGGACCCATGTGGGTCCCAGGGAGAAGGGAGCCCCAGCTCCCTTCAGCCAGGGAGCCATGGGTCCCTTGTCCCCAGGAGTCCCCAGGGGGCTGGGAGCTGTGGCTCTCCGTTTACTTCAGAGTCTAGCATAGACTCTGTAAGTTGACTTAGGAAGGTTGACTTTATGTCGATTTAAGTCGACCTTGTTCAGTCGACTTAACAGAGTTGACTTAGTTTTTTAAGTGACTTAAGTTGACTTAAGTTTTTTAAGACCCCTGGAGTCAAACCAAAGCCATGGGTTGGATCAGCTGACCTCAGGAAGATTATCAGCAAAGCCTCTACAATGCATCCATCTCAAAATTGATCTCAGGCACAAGCCAGCTAGAGGATGCACCACTGCATGATCACTAGGTTTCGTATCTACATCAAGTTCTTCCCGAGGCAATGCGGCCTAACTCTACTACTTCGGGTTAAAGCCAAAGCAACAGAAGACAGTATGGAGACGTCATGGTAAGCAACACTCTAAACGTGGTGACTGCACTCATCGCTTTTGTTTCCGGCTCCTGCCTATAAAAGGTGCATTTTCTACCACAGGGTAACTAACCCGCCTGAGTTATTCCATAGTGAAAACACAGTGAAGTCAAGGCACTTTAGTTTTACCATGAGGTAAAGTAGGCAAGGTCAGTACTAAACATCTCCCCAGGGCTGACCTTCCCTATTTACCTCTCAGGAAAACCAAGTGCCTTGTTTCCACTGTGGTTTTACATCAGGACAGCTCCCGTGTTAGTTCCCCCTCTATACCTTTTTAGCAGTGAAGACAAGGCCTATGTGTTTGTCTGGGTGGCTGTTGGCCATCCGACATGGGGAGACGTGGGGAAAGCAAACAAAGCCAAGGATACCATAAAAGCTCAATGCAGGTCTTCATTTTAAATCCCTGAGAACTGAGCTGATAGGTTAACCATAAGATATGTCACATTATCTCCCAAACCCCCCTCCACATTCTGCTGCTCTCTGGCCTGGATCAGCTGATTGGCTTTGCCTCTAATAATGGATGAGGTACATTGTGCAAAGTAAAAATAAACACACCCACTATATATTATAAAATACAAACTATTGCATTTATACAGTATCATCTATCACAGGAACTCAAAATGCTTTTATAACCATTTACTAACTAGGCCTCAAACATTCCTCTAGGGTGGCAACATTTTATTTTCCCCATTGTATAGATGGGGAAACTGAGGCACAGAGGGGTGATGTGATTGGCTTCAAGTCATACCAGACATCAGGGTAGCAGGGCTGGAAAGAGAACCCAAGAACTGTGATCTCTAGTTAGAATTTTAAACTGTCGAACCTTCTTCCTTCCCTGTATATTGGCTCAAGATGTGATGGAGGGAAGACACTCTGTGTGAGTAGTATCAGAGGCCAATCCGCAGGAGGGCACTCAGACAACACTGAGCTCTTTTCCATAGGTATTTTCCTTGTTTCCCGTGGCCCATATAATTGTGGTGGGTTCACAAAAAGTTAATTATATGGACAGCACAGTATCATAGCTTTACACGATAGCTGGCCATAAACCACCAGGGGGTCAAAAGTAGATACTCTTTCAAAACACACTGAGCTCTTTTGAAAACATGCTCTAGAAAAAAGTCAGTTCTCTGTCTGGCTTCCAAAGGTGTACGCTGACACTTGGCATAAAAGACTCTGCAGGCCATGAACTGAGACTACTGTCTGACACTGTCCCCCAAGAGAGAACAAGAATATCAGGTGTCCCACTTGAAAGTCAACAACTTGACATCAGTGCATCCTGTGCTGCTGCTTTTGGTGACGGACAACTAAGAACGGCTTAAAGATACAAAGCAAACAGCAAGAGTAAGTGGTTTTGAAATCAATACAGGAATGATCAAGTGGCAGAAGAGCACTTGTTATCTGTTCATCAAAATGATGCAAAAAGATGTTCTGTGCATTCAGAATTTAATTTAGCTACTTCCTTCATCATCATAAATACTCATTTCAGTATGACCAGTGGTTTTTTTTTACCCAGACATGAATACTATATAATTGCTGGAATTTTGAAGGACAGACAGTTTTTACCTTTCTCCGTCGGGGTAATTTATCATTGTCTTTTTTTTTTCTCCCCCTTTTGCAGTGATGAGATGACATGTCAGCTCAGCTTGTTCTTAAAAAGCTAGAGTGTAATTCAATAATAAATTCACTCAAAGGCTAGCTGTCATGAGAGATTCGTTTATTTGTACTCCATTAGATGATCTGCACACTGCTGTTCTTCCTAAAGGGAAGCTAAGCTGCGTCTCTAAAACCCAGGGGATGTATTGTTATAGATATTCCATCAAATATTTCATTCTGCTGCCACTTCTACATAGGCCACGTAGGAAATGCAAACGTACTGTGTTGATAGGGTCCCACTAGGGACAATAAACACCTTTCCTCCACAACCAGCATTAGATACAAACTCAAGCAATACACAGACACTGAGGACTAGCCTGTGGCTTTAGGAGCTGCTGCTGTTAGAGGGAGGGGCACAGTGGCTGGAGGCACTCTCTCTATGGGTAGGGCCCTACAAAATTCACGGGCTTCCTGCAGCCAGCGGCGGTTCCTGGAGGTGGGTCTTTTTCAGCCCTGGGAGCTATTCGTGCAGGGAAAGAGGAAGTCCTGTCCCCTCCCAGCCGGAGATCCACGTACAGTAGGAGCCCCTGGCTGGGGTGCCCTCAGCCCTGCCCCTCCCAACTCTGAGCCCCATGCTTGGGAGTTAAAGGGGCCTTGGGCTAGCTCTGTGTGCATGTGTGGGTGTGACCATGGCATCCCCTTGGGCCTGGAGTCCTGGGCGTTGCCAATTTACCCGCCTGAAAGAACGGCCCCACCTCCCCAACATGTGACAAGCACCCCCACACCATGCCACCTTCCCCCTGCCTTCAGAACCAGGCTCTGCTCTCCAGGCACCCAGATCTGGGAATTCTGGCCTCCCCTACAACAGGCAGATTTCACAGGGGAGACCCCATTTTACTCAATGGTGCTGTTTTCACAGCTGTTAATTTGATAGGGTTCTCCTGATGGAGAACAAAGGTAGGCAGGCAGAATGCCTTCTCCTGGGTGCTGGAGACAGGGACTGCACACAAAAACCGCAACGGATACAAACTTTTAAAGGCTGCTGGGGGAACGTCCCCAGCACCTGCTCTCTCTCGCCCAACCCCAGGCCCCAGCCTGCTCCAGCTAGGAAATCTACAGCTGCTGACTCCCCCTGCCCTGCCCTCTAGGGCTATGTCTACACTGGCAATTTAGGTCGACTCAAGGAGGCTTAAGTAGACCTAAATAAAGCCACGTCCACACTGGGCTTTCATTAAATCGACTTAAGAAATTCCTTAAGAAAGCTTAAATCGACTTTGTTACTATCACTCATTAAGTCGACTTAGTCCACTTTGTTAAGTCGACTTTAATAAGGCTGACTTTAAGTCGACTTGTCTTTTCTAGTGTAGACATAGCCCAGGAGTGCTAATCTCTCCCCTGGAAGACGGGAGTTATCTGGATAGCACGGGGGGGAAAACAGGGGCCAGGACTCCCACCACTGCCAGTCCAGTAGACACCCTCTCCACACCCATCCCCATTGTACAGCCGTGCAAGCCAGGCTCGGCCATTTCTCTGGAAGGGAAAACAGAAACTGCGACGCATCATCCCATAGGAGCAAATGCTACCCCCGACTCACGCCATTAGCAGTCTCTTAGATCAGCAGTACTGTTACTTGCTTATCACAGCACAAGCATGGGGGAAGATTCAACAAGAAGCTCTGCTCTGTTTTTTCTGAATGTTAATGGTGAATGGTTTGCATAGGTGTGTTCCCCGACCATCCCTGTGCACTGCTTGCACACGTTCTCTCTTTGTAGGAATTACTGATAGCGCTGTGCTCAAGAGTTACCACCTCTGGGGTGACACGTGATAGCTTTTAATGGCACAACAGCAACACCACCCAAAATTTCAAGATAGTGAGTATCCAGTCAGTCCAGAGCATCCCCTCCTCTCCTGTGAAAAGTGCCCTGGGATCTTAAATGACCACAAAGGTTCAGGACCTGGGTTTTATATCTCAAAAGAATGACAATACTGGGTCAGGCCAATGGTCCACCTAGTCCAGCGTCCTGTGGTCCAAGAGTGGCCAGTACCAGATGCTTCAGAGGGAATGAACAGAACAGGTAATCAAGTGATCCACCCCATCAGCCATTCCAGCCTCTGGAAAACAGAAATGTGGGAGTGGTCCTGCTTTTTAGTACGGGGTTGGACTAGATCACCTCGTGAGGTCCCTCCCAACCCTATTGTTCTATGATTCTATGAAATCCCTGCCTATCCTGGCTAATAGACATTGATGGACCTATCCTCCATGAATTTATCTAATTTTTTTTGAACCCCTTTTTTGAGGACGTTGCGGCCATCACAACATCCTCTGGCAAAGAGTTCCACAAGTTGACTATGCACTGTGTGAATAAATACTTCCTTTTGTTCATTTTAAACCTGCTGCCTATTGTTTTCATTTGATGACCCCTAATTTTTCTGTTATGAAAGGAGTAAACAAGCATTTCTTTAGTTACTTTCTCCACACCAGTCATGATTTTATAGACCTCTATCATATCTCCCCGTAGTCACCTCTTTTCCAAGCTGAAAAGTTTCAGTCTTATTAATCTCTCCTTGTCTGGAAACTTTTCTATATTCTTACTAACTCTTCTTGCCCTTCTCTGTACCTTTTCCAATACATTATTTTTGAGATATGGCGACTAGAGCTGCACACCGTATTCAAGATGAGGGGTGTACCATGGATTTATAAAGAGCCACTAAGATATTTTCTGTCTTAATATCTATCTTTTTCTTAATGAGTCCAAATGTTTTGTTGGCTTTCTTGTCTGAATTTCATCTGCCATTTGTTGCCAGGTACTCAGTTTTCTAAGATCACTTTGTAACTCTTTGCAGTCCACTTTGAACTTATCTATCTTGAGTAGTTTTGTATCATCTGCAAATTCTGCCACCTCACTGTTTACCCCTTTTTCCAAAAAATTTAACAGTATGTCGAACAGTACTGGTTAAGTGCAGAACACACTGGGGAACACAACTATTTACCTTTCTCCATTCTGAAAACAGATCATTTTAATTCCTACCCTTTATCTCTTATCTTTTAAGCTGTCAGTGATCCAGGAGACGACCGTCCCTCTTTTCCTGTGACCGCTAACTCTGCTTAAGAGCCTTTAGTGATGGATCTGGTAAAAAGCTTTCTTTGAAAATCTAAGTACATTATATCCACTGGATCACCCTTATCCACATGCTTGTTGACTACTGCACAGACTTCTAGTAGCTTGGTGAGGCATGATTTCCTTTTACAAAAACAATGTTGACTCTTCCCCAAAAAATCAGATTCATCTGTGTCTGATAAATCTGTTCTTTACTACATTTTCAACTAATTTGCCTGGTACTGACGTTAGGGTTACTGCCCTTTAATTCTGTGATTACCTCTGGAGCCTTTTTTAAACACTGGCATCACATTCTCTATCTTCCAGTCATCTAGTACAGAAGCTGATTTAAATGATAGGCTACATAGCACAGTTAGGAGTTGTGCAATTTCACATTTCAGAACTCTTGGGTGGATTCCATCTGGTCCTGGTGACTTATCACTGTTTAATTTATCAAGCATAACAGTGTTCCTGACACTATGCTGGTGCACTGGCTTGCTATTTGCTCAGAGGAAAAAAGAGCTACCTATTGAGCCACTTATCCCACTTTTTGCAGCATGCGGGTTTCCCTTAGAGAGCTCCTATGCTATGGTTAAAGGTGTTTAACTTGTGAGATGTGATATCAGAGCTGGAGGTGGCATGTCTGGAGGTCATGTTTATTGAAAATCACCTACTGTTGATACTTAAAGAATAGCAAAATGTCATAAATCACTGATAAAACAAACAAGGAGTCCTGTGGCACTTTTAAAGACTAACAAATTTCATAAATCTGTTAGTCTTTAAAAGTGCCATAGGACTCCTTGTTTGTTTTGCTCAACTAGACTAACACGACTACCCCTCTGGAATAAATTACTGATGTGACTGCAGAGCTTTTCACTCTGAAAAGTGATTAAAGAGTAAGGCCAATTTACTAGATCTAAGGCAATAAATGAAAAAAAATCAGTTATGAACCTGTCCCATTAATTTTAATGTTTGCTTTCCCAGTTCTATCTTTATCTATCTAACTTTATGTGCCCGGGATGTATGAAATATCAACCTTTTGGATAGCAGATGTCTCTTTTGAGCTCTTATCTTCCAACACTAGGGTATTTACATACCTAGAGACGAAATCCACGCCTGAGCACAGAGCCTATAAACCACTTACGCCATGGTTTAAGGACTTAAGAGGCACTTAAGCAGTAACATAGATCTTGTGCTGGGTCTCTGCACAAAAACAAATTCACTCTCATATCAGCACACTATTGGGTAACTTCATACACTGTATGAAAGCGCCACGTACAATTCCCTGAATATCTGCTTGCTGTTGGAAGCAGAGTAGGCTCTTAATGAGCAGAAACAAATTGCATTGTAATACCTGGATAGTAGAATCTGACATTTCTTCGGTTGTCAGCAGGGAAGCTCATTAAACATGGACGCAATGTTGGCTCTACATGTAACAAATCTTCCTGCCCTTAAAAAATGTTGTTATACATGGATCTGACGTCAGAGTCCCATATAACAAGGCTTGTGATTGACACCTCAGCCTTGAGTAATGCTACCCCAAATATATCATCTTGAAAATGAAATTACTAGTATAATTTATTCCATGGTCTGGTTTGTGCTTTTTACTGCAATAACTAAGGATCCCAATATCCAGCAGTCCAAAATCTATTAAACTTACACTTAGGCATGAGTTCACACCATTTCGTATACAGCTACGCTATTTACATTCGTGTGAAGACTGACAAACACAATAACACTGTTTGCTACATAATGATTGCTTGGCTTTAACCCAAAGCACTGTAGTTAGCCTTCTTGGGCTCTGGAGAAGGTTGGCAGAGAGTCAAATCATGTACATCAGCATATCAAACTGACTCACAGGCACTGATGTACTTCTAAGAGACTCAAGGCTGAGGTGAGCTTCCAGGACTATTGTTGATGGTGAGTCACAGAGGGGGTGCTCAGTGTCACGGGCAATATCCTTTTGTCACTCGATCCACGGAACAGCCCTGGATCAGCTCCAAAAGGGCCTGAAGTGGGTGTGGAATTGCAAGTAATGAATTGGCCCTGTGAGCATGGCAAGTTAGATTTTACAATTCCAACACATTTCCATGGCACAGCTACATTTTCCAGGAAAGCTGAACATAAGGTATCTTTAATTCAGGGGTGGACAATACTGGCTCACAGCTAGGCACCAGCAATTTTACTTCTGGTCACCAGAGGGTGCTCCTCAATTACATTTCTGCAGTGGAGCTAGGCGACAGGCTACTAAAACTAGTCACCATGGTGACCAGAAACACATTTGTCGAGGCCTGCATTAATTAGATTGAATTTAAACTCTGAAACTGCTATATTTTATCAGAGGTTTCTAGGGCCCCTTCCCATAGTTTGGGAAAGATGTAACTCAGAACACAGTGAATTATCACTGAATGATCAAGAATTCAGCAAGGTACATAAGAATGTGCTTTACTATAAGCCCGAGCCACCCATGACTCCAATAGGACTATTGATGTGCTTAAAGTTAAACATGCCCTTTGCTGATTTGGGGCATGAACTACAGAAGGGATTCTTGTTATTTCCTGCTTCTGATGATACTGACGCTGAATGTCTCTGCACTAAAAAACCTTCAATCTGTTTTCTGCTTTATTTTACATTAAAAATATCAGGCCTTCTCTATGCTGCAGGACCTTTTCAAGCTCTTTGGAGGCCTTTAACAGTCACAAGTAACATGAGGCTGTAACTCTTGTCACAGCTCCTTTCCTCTGTACATGAGATGGGAGGGATGCTGAGTCTGGCAACTTGCGATTGATGTTTTCAGGGCACTGTTGCAGAGTACTCTCGGAAAACTACATTCAATTGAACAAGAGAAGCCAAACCATGGGCCAAGTTGTATTAATGGCACTCACTCACTGGCTGCTTTGTAGGAAAAGGAAATTGGGCCATTTGCACAGAAAGGAAGGGTCTTATTCTCCTGCTCTCTGGCAGTGTCCTTCTGTGGCAGGACAAGTGGAAGCTTAAGTGACTGCAAAGGAACCTTGATGTTAGGGAAAACACTCTGAGTGGGAAAACTCTTTTCGCCCGAGGTGGGCCATGAACACATAGCCTAAGTGGAACATGCTTCTGAATTAACTCTGAGGGGAACTGAGGGGAACTGTGCACGGTCTCACAAGTGATTTCTGACTCATGGGATATACCCTGTGATAAACATAAGGTAGAGATTAAGTTTCCTAAAAGGGCTGACTAACAAAGGGAACAGATGGACATAGACCCAATCGGGTGAATTAATTCCACTATTCTACAAAGATTAGCAGAGCCAATGGAGTCTTATCATTAGAGGAAAGAGTGGAATGAAAAGCTGAGTAGAGAGGATATGGATTTGATAGCACAGAAAAATGGCTCTGTCCCTTTAACTTCTCAATCTGTGTGTGTCTTACCCCTTGGAGGACCTTCAGAATCTTTACATTAGTCATGAAATTCTTGAGTTAGCTATTGCCCATAGGCAGGCACTTGGGATGTTAAGTAATGACACAGATTTTGTCCCTTGGATCTTTCCTTTTTAGTATGTCATTGTGCAAAATTCACCTCTCCACCTCTGACTGAGAACATAGGACATGAGTTTTAATTCTTCTTTAACTCTCCCGCCCCAAGCACTTACCCTCCATCAAATGGATTCTCTCCTGGTATGACGTGTGTGCTGTCCTTGCCAATCAGGAACTTGATTCGATCATAGAAAGAGTGCAAGTTCTGTTGGGATGTGGGGGCTTGAGTCTCCTGTATGATATCCAGGGGGTCAGGTGAGCCCAGGCACAGTGGGTTAACATGGCACAGAGGCTGCAAGCAGCAGTCTGGGTCCATACAGTCCATCAAGCCATCTGCAGAAAGAAAAGGAAAGCAAGATTTCAGAGCAGCAGTGACAAGGTATGTCAGAATCACCAAATGGCCAGACTCTTTGCTAGTGGACATGATTGAATCTTGACTGATTTCAGTGGAGTGACACAGATTTGCAGCAGCTCAGGAGATGGCTTGTTGTTTTAAAAGCCATTTGAATTGAAAAGAACAAGCTCAGACAAGCATATTTTTTTTAAAGAAGGAGAACTGAAAGTCTCATGGGATTGGTAATAGAATACAGAACAGTGGTTCCCAACCTTTACGGCTCGAGGGAGACAGATATTATTGTTACAGCTCTGAAGGGCCAGCACCCCTCTTCCATCCTTTACCGCAGCCAGACAGGCTGCCTCCCTCCTCACTAATCTCTTCTCCCCCCTGGCCACAGCAGGAAAACCAAGTGGGATTTCTCCCATGATAGCTCATGTGATAAATAAATTTGTTAGTCTTTAAACGTGACACAGGACTCCTTGTTTGTTTACTGAAGGAGACTAACACGGCCCCCCTCTCTGGAACTTGCACACATGTCCTGTAGCCCTGCATGGTCCACCTGGATCCTAGGCAGTGACTCCCTTCTGCAGCCAGGGGGATGGGAGATCAGGGCCATCCTCTCCCTGGCTTCAGCAGGAACATCAGCACCAAGGCACCCAGGTGAAGCACTTTGCTGTGCTCCCTGCTACAGCCAAGGGGAGGGGAGAGCTGATCTCCTATTCCCCGGGCTGCAGCCAGGAGCCTGCACCTTTCTCTTAGCCATGTGGCAAGGTGCTCTGCCCGGGTCCTTAGGCAGCAGCTCCCTTCTGCAGCCAGTGGGAAGGGAGTGGCGGGCCATATTAAAACCGCTCTGAGCCACTTTTGGCCCCTGGGCCACTGATATAGAATATTTCACCGTCAAATTCAGAGTAAGCTGGTAGCGAGTAAACATCATTGCCATCTGATAGCTGTTATGTGAAATGAGATTGGTGTCTCGGTCCATTTCCCTATACACAGGAATCTAAATCACAAACTATACCATCGCACCAGGTGCCATCAGTTTCATTCTCAGCAGAGACACTAAAGGCTAAGCAGGCCCTGGGGTCCAAATCCTTAGCTGGCGCAGGACACCATAGCGCCAGCTTAGTCAGTGGTGCCACTAAAGGTCTGTATTGGAAAACGGGACTACTGTCTCGCACTTGAAGGACTGGTCCCTGCAAGATTCAGTGGTGGGGAAAGGGATAAATCGGGTCTGTATGGAGTGGAGGAGTGGGGGAGGAGAGTGTGCCCTTTGTCTGCTTGTGTTGTACCTATTTTCTGGATCAATAGAGGGTTTCACACTGTCCCTTTCAGAAGCACTACATTTGCAATAATAATAGCACTAGCAGTTATGTTCACAAGGAAAGCTTACTAAGCGTATTTTGCTGGATTTACGTATTGCTACTTGCCAAACGGCCACATGTGTAAACCGAAGCAGCTATTTTACACAGGATTGTTCCTCTCTTCCCCCATACATTCTGTGATGCCACAGATCATCACAAACACCATGGTAATCAACAATGACGGGGAAGGAACTGCAGAAAAAGCGCCATAGCTCTGTGTGGGTTGGGAAAAACATTACATTAAAAATAAGGAATTAGCATGCAGTCGAGATGGATTCTTAAACCAGATTAAGGGACTATTCATTTGAGGCTTGGGTAATGGCATATGGAGCCCTTCCCTTCAAAGTCATCAGTTTAAAGAAGGCAGTTTGAGAGTGAATGAGACTTGTTATGTGATGACTGGTCAAAGGCCTATGTGAAAAACATGGGGGTCTCAGTCCAGTCCCTAGAAGAGATCTGCATTAGCCAAAGTACTCTCAAAGAACTGAATGCTCATGGAAGTGAAACTCTTATCAGAAGCTGGGTCCTTTGGGTGGCAGGACAAATATTTTCATATTTCCAAAAAAAAAAAAAAGGCAAAGTAAACTAAATCAGTTTGCCTTTTACTACAGACTGTGTGCCAGGGCCTTAAAAGCAATTAGACCAAATTCACGCCATTGTAAGTAGGAACTGTGTGTTTGCGCCTGTGTCTCACTCTAATTTGAGCACATTTAGGGCAACACTGAGTGTTTCTGAAAATCCAATCTATTATCTCTCTTTCTGTCCATACTTATATCTCTCACTATAACTCCTTCCAAATCCTCATGAAAATGCATTAGCTCACGCACAAAATCTACCCATCTGTCCTGTCTCATGATGACTGATGATAATAACGAAAGTACTAATTATATTTTACTTGCCCATCAAAAGCAGCAGATGATTGAGTTAGGACTACGAGGATTTTACAAGGTTGAATCTCAGTTGGAAGCTGGGACAGTTTAAAAAATAAAAAGCCACATAGCTGTAATATGCCTATCTACATCTACCGATTTAAAAAAAAAACCCCACCCATTATTGTAAAGATTACAGCTTCAAATGAGATGACACTTCGTCATTTGCTTCCATGCATTAATGTTTTCTAAGGCTGCAGACCCTGTAGAGAGAGGCTAGCAAACTTGCTGTACCAGACCTTTTCATTACCCTGTCTTTATTTCAGACATCAGAGCTGCAGTTTGGGATTTGAAACTGTAAAATGGCAAGGAACTTCTGTCTTCACAGAAAGCTGCAAATGCATGTTTCAGAAGCAGAAACACAGGAGAATATCTGGCAGATGCAGGAATGCTGGGAACCAGGAAACAGATTAACCTGTCTTCTAATACTTTTCACTCCTGTGTTTTCTAAGGGCCGGCCTACAGTGCCAGCAAAATTGACAGCACTCAACAGGAGTTACGCAAACTATGGAGAGTAACTTGCGTAACTCACACCATCTTCCTAACTCCCCTGTAGTGAGGTGTCTTCACCACACTGTGCCGACGGGAAACGCGTTCCCGTCAACACAGCACTACGTCACTGAAGGGGGTGGTTTTATTAAGTCGGTTTCTGGATTGACTGAGCGTGTCTTAACTGACCGCTCAGTCAACCCGGAATATCAACCTGACGGTGGTGACTCTGCTGCCGTCAGTGTGGACTTGGTCTCAGTTGGGCATAACTGCACTAAGGGACCTTGTCACTGACGCCTTAAAGCAGAAAAACTCGGATTTAGCAACTCAACACTCATTGACTTGAATGGAAGCTATAGTGCTAAATTTCTTTCATCTTGGAAAACTTAGGGGCTCTTGTGTTTGAGATGTCAGAAAGAACTGCAAAGAGTTAAACTGAAAACCAGATAATAAATAACGCTATGCAGCTCCTCAGCCAAATATTCTTTTTTTACAGTATAAAAGCCCATCAGTTATGAAAGTGCTGTCTTTCAATGAACAGTAAGAAGAAATAAATGATGTTGCATATTGCTGTGCCTCCTCAAATCCTGTGAGCTCTTACTTTCCCTGTCAATGTCTTAAGGATAAAGTGATATTTATGAAGAGCCCTCCCCACAAAGCAAGTTGCCCAGGGAGCTTTACAGAGGAATAAAAGCAAGGCTCCGATAATCCAAATGAAATGAAAACTAGTGAAGGGGGGCAGGTACAAAAAGAGAGGCAAAGAGGATCCAGGGAAGAAGGGGTCCTCCTCCAAAATGCCTTTGAAACTCGCAAAGGCTAGTGGGTTTTTTTAAAGTTGGGATGATGGACTGAGAGAGAAATGCGTATAGATGAGCTCTGTGTCCTACAGCCCTTTGCAACTAAGGCAGGATGATCTGAGAAGTATGAGAGAATTCCCAACAGGAGGGTGGTGGAAAGGCATAAATATCTGTCAGGGGGAAGCTCAAGGAAAAGGGCTCTAATATGATCCATGGATTTTAAAAGACCAATTTAAAGTCAATTCCTGATCTAGAGACAGCGTACACAGCGGCCACAGTTGCTCTTGGATCCTGAGCCATGTGGAGGCAATTACCATAATCAAACCATGAGGCATGCGTTGGTATCGAAAGGTTACCATGGGGTAATTAAAACTGCAGCCTGGGGAGACTGTGACAGCAATATATATTCTACCACATCCATAACATGGTGCGTTTCTATGGAGCGCGGCTTCAAAAGTAACACAGTTCCTCACTGGACTCTCCATCTTCAGATGAATCCCTTCAACAAGCGGTGGGTGTAGCAGTTTGTCAGCATGTGTCCCACCTGTAGGGCGCCTCCTGGTGATCTTGGGGAATGTAGCTCAAGCGGTCCCCTCCAGGTGGTCAGTGCTCTGCCTTTTTCACACTGGACTCTGTTCTTGAGTTCTCTCCTGGGATCTTAGCCCTCTGGCCGAGTCCCATAGTCCACCCCTTTCAGGGTACAGTCCGGCTGGCTTCACTCCTGGTCAGTAGTTAAAAGAGTCAATGGCCAACAAGCCTGTGCCACCCTGGCACCCATGCCGCCCCTGGCACACTGCAGTCAATTCCTGGGGTCGCTTCCCTGCAGCCCCGGTCGCCTGCGGTTCCTCGCCGGCCTGGAGTCCAGCCGCCGTCCACTCCCAGCTCCTTGCCCTCAGACGGCTGCTCCAGCCACTGCCACAGTCTGCTCCTTCAGGATCCTGGCTCTGTTCTGCTCTCACTACAGCACCGCACTCGGAGCTCTCCGGGGTGCTGGCTACTGCAGCCAGCCAGCCAGCCAGCCAGCCGGAGAACCTTCTGCCTCCAGCAGACTGAAACCATAGTCCCTGCAGCTTCCTTTTATACAGGGCTCCTGCCTCTGGTTGGTTCTGCAGACTAGCCACCCTATTGGCTGCTACTCCCAGGCCCAGTTAACCTCCCTGGATGCCATAGCGGGGTAACCACTCTGCTACAGTGGGCATGAAGGAGGAGCGAGACTGTCATAGGGACAACCTGCTCAGCAGCATGGCTTCCCTGGCACTGTGGAAAAGGCTGCTCCAAGGCATCCAGCTGGTGCCA
This sequence comes from Pelusios castaneus, assembly GCA_007922175.1. Lineage (NCBI taxonomy): Eukaryota > Metazoa > Chordata > Testudines > Pelomedusidae > Pelusios > Pelusios castaneus. The sequence continues at coordinate 4,060,296 of ML685818.1, forward strand.
TTCTGAAACCTTAAGGCCAGAAGAGACCATTACAATCATGTAGTCCAGAGGTTCTCAACAATCTCTGTGTGTCACAGCACGGTGGGTGGCTTACCCAACCGTGCGTGACACAGCGCCCCTGCCACCAAGGCGCCCTACCACCGCAGGGAATTTTGGCCACAGCGCTGACCTCCCACCACTGCCTCCGCAGTTCCTGGCAACTGTGGAAGCTCCCCCGGGCGGCGCAAGCTCCTGGCAGCCGGGAGAAACCCCACCACTGGAAGAAAGCCCCCGTTGCTGGAAGAAGACCCTGCAAGGGGAGCTGGATTTGAGTGGAATTGTTTTGGCGGTGGGGGGTGTAGTAGAAAATGAAAGCAGAATGTCTGTAGTTCTGCAAAACAGTCAAGTGATAAAGCCTATATTGGAAGGTAGTCAAGCCTGCTACGCAGCCAAGTAAGTCAGCATGTGGTAATCAAGAGCCTGGAATGGAAGACACAGTAGAACAGGCCAAGACAGAAGGCCTGGGGCTAAAAGAACTGTCAAATTGCCAGGAGTCCAGCTGGGCAGAAACTGGCAAGAAGTGAGCTGAAACTGCAGTAATCGCATGGTGAGTTTCGGGAAGGACCTAGAAGGCAGGAGGTGCCAGGTCAGCCTAGAGAGATAAGAACCAGCACCCGAACCACCAAGTGCAAGGGTGAGTAAGATCCTGAAAGTGTCATCTTGTAATGATAAATGATAAACAAGAATGCACTGATCAAACAGAAAAGGTAGTTCTGCTGCCAAGTAAACAAAGTCCACAGCCTGGGCAGTGTATAAAAGAGGGCGTCTGAGAGACCAGCTTTCATGCAGCCGAGAGGGTGAGGGAGCATCCTGCTGTCAGTTGAGCTGTTACGTTGCATAAGCAGCACGAATGTTGTTGCTGTACCTCTTGATATAGGTCGCTTACCATTGTGCTATGTTGCAATAAAGCCTCGCCTGGCACCTTTGTTTCTACAAAGATCCGTGGTTGTTTGTTTCTTTGATCATGGGTGTTACCTCAGACTACCTGCGTTTGCTGACCAGCAGCCTCAGACCACTGCACTAATCAAGTCCCCACGTGGTCTCTCAATCAGAGGTAATCCTGAGGAAATACATACCATGGGGACACAAGCATGCAGCCAAACAGTTAACCAATGTCAGACAACTCATAACGCTGATAACACCCGGGAATACTTAAATGCCCGATGACCGGGGGTTTCCACTGATCTAGTCTGACTCCCTGAATAACATAGGACAGATAATTTCACCCAGTTGATTCCTGCATAGAGCTCAATTAATTTCTGGCTGAGCTACAGTACAATCTTTTAGAAAAACATCGAGTATGATTTTAAAGACTTCAAATGATGGAGAATCCACCTCCTTGGGAAGATGTTCCAAATGGTTACTTGGATTAAAAATTCTTTGGGTTTGGAGCCATCTTTTTACTTATGCAGCACCTCGCATGATGGGGTCCTGGATTAGGAGTCTGGGCTCCTACATGCTGCCACAATACAAGTAATAGCAATAATAACAATCAACTTCATTATTAAACTTGTGCCTTATTTCCAGTTTGAGTTTTTCTAGCTTCAACTTTCAGCCATGCTTGGTTTTGCTACTCAGTCCAGGCTTTGATCTAATAAGAAGTAGGACTTACAAATGAAGATACACATGATTTCTCTCAGCAGGATCCTGCCTTAATAAGGCCACCAAGTGGGTCCTGTCAAGCAACAAAGCAGGTGACAAAATAGGAGTGCTTTCCCTAGGTGTCTCTCCAGCATGCTTCCAGCTTAGGTTGAGCACATCCACCCTACTGCTTACCAGGCAAAGACGTGCAGAATCAAGGGCACAAGTCATTTCCTTTTTAAAAAAAAATGTTTTGTCTGGTTTATAACAACATGGACTTCCCAGTCTGGACACCTGGTTAGCTGGACGGAGCACTTGCACACATATGACAGGGGAGAAACCTGCATTTTGATACCCTGCCCTTCCCTCTGAAGCATTCAGGAAAGAAGTTGAGTAAACAGAGATGCTTTGTGGCTGTACATTGCCTGTGACCTTCCCTCTCTGGACTCTTATTTCTTTCAAATCCCCCATTGCTGAGATGGGATTAAGGGTCCGAGGTGCAAAGCTGGGCATTAACGTCTAGGAAATGATCTGCCTATTGGCCATTAGCGCTTATATGGAGAGGCAGACTTTTCAACTTATTTCTAAACTTTGAGGACAAGTGTGAAGTATTTTTTTCCCCAGTTCTAAACTTAATTGTCACATTCACACCTCTGAAGGCATTGCAGGGGAATTCATTTCAAGCAACAGTGGGCCTCCTCTTCTTGAATTCTTGGGGTCACCTCAGTGTTTGCTGGCTGCAAAGTGCTCCCAAGAGCAGAAGGACTCTGTTTCCCTTTTCACACTTTCCCCACGCAGAAAGTGTTTGTTTCCAAGACACACAGCTTCAGCGTTCAACTCCAGGATTAGAGTTTTATACAGAGAGAAAGGGCTGGTTTTGAGAGACTGCTTCTGCTGTAAACAAGATCAGCTGAGAGCTAATAAAATTTCAAATTAGCTGTGACTTTTCATGGCCCCAGAATTGTGTTGGGTGATTTAATGGTAATGTCTTAGCTCGCCAAGATTGAATAATGGAGCATTTCTACAGAGTTATGGATGCTGCAACAAAAATCTGTCATGCTAACATCAACAGCAAAATGCAAATAACCTTCAGCTAAAGGTGTTATTATGTGTTTAAGCATACTGTGATGGGTGCTGCATGGAACATACAAGCCATGGGAGGGCACAGAACAGTATCTATGCAGACAGCATATTTTGGAGCATGACATCTATAATCCCAGCCAGCAACCATAAAAACAGGGTCTTTTATGTTGAAAGAGAGTACAAGTTCCAGATGAACCGTGACTCTGTAATTCTGGAAGAATGTGTGTGATAAATTCAGGGCACCATCCTGCTCCCATTGAAATCAATGGAGATTTTGCCGCAGACTTTCAATGGGAACAATGATTGAGAAAAACCTTTTGTAATATACTAAGCAACATAAATCCGTCAGCTTTTCTAATGCGCAAAGGAGCATTTCCCTTGCCTGTCTGTCCATCACTCAGTAGAAGGACAGCATGATTCCTTTGCTGGTGACATCATCTGTTGCAGTCATAATTATTTGCCCTGTAATGATTTCAGATTTATTGCATGGACAGCAGAGAGATGGAGATTTTTAACATGTACCCAGAGTTAACACAGTTGATTATTCTTGCTGCTTATGACCAGAAGGGACCGTTATGTTCCTTTAGTGTGACTTCCTGAACAGAAGAGGCCAAAGAGGTTCGCTCCTGTGCAGAGGGCCAGCACAAAGCTGAATTTTGCCTACAAGCAGGACTCAGTGTATGGACTGCAGCATCTGGCCTTACATTAGAATGGTCTTACAAAACAGGTGAGGTGTCAAAGGAAAACTAAACCCAAACATAACAGAATGATGGAGAATGGTCCTTTTTCCCCCGAGTAACCACCTCATCTTATTATTGCCACCTCGTCCTTCCCTGCCCAACTCAGCTGCCCTATTTCTATTTGTCTTCTGATGTCCTAAGTTAGATTCCAAATGGTTTGAGAACAGGACTATGTCTTTACATTGTTCTTTGAATTGCCCAGTACACATTTATGTCCTCAAAGTACTCAATGCTATTTGTGTTATAGCAGCCTCTGAAATCTATGAAACTGGAAGAATAGCCCATTTAATTCCTCCAGAGGTACCGCTTTCGAAGGACAGGAGCCTCGCTCTGCTAGGTGCTGTACGAAGACAACCTCTACTCCAGAGAGCTCACACTTCTGTTTATCACAGAACATGAAGGGGGGAGGAAGGGTTAACAGTTAATATTTAATAGCTGCCAGGACTGTTCTACCTGCCTAAAACACAAGTTAATTATTGGGGTCGCCTGTTTAGCCATCTTTATCCTATTATTTCCTCTTTGTGATGGATGTGATGGTAGTAGCGTGATGTGAACTGGGGATCTCTCCATTTCTTCAGCTGAGGCTTGTCTAGAGAAGGTTCCCCCTTCCTTTGCCTTACTGTGCATAACAGCCATGTCATTATGTTTCCTTTCTGAGGTAGAGACAAGGGCTGTTCTATAAGTCTGCCAACAACAGGCGTCTTTGGTAAGGAACAGCCGTAACTTGTGAGTGAGACAACCAAGGTCACTCCTAGGCCTTCAATTCCCTTCCTGCAATACAGCAGTCAGAGAGACGCTCAGTGACATCCGTTTCTGAGTGTCCTGATGTATGGATTCACATCACACGCACACTCCCAAAGATGACTGCCTACAGCCAAGACGCTACAACCGCTGCTGTCCCACCAGAGAGTCATAGAAGAAATGAAAGCCCTGAAAATGTGAGCTAATGATTCTGCTCTCTTACTTGAGGGAAGGGTGATTCACAGCCCTCCTCAAAGACAAAGAAAGAGAAGCCAATGATTTATAAGAAATTACTGTGTAACAGCTGTTAGATCTTTTCAGGGAAAGCTTGTCATTTCTTCCTCTTTTGAGCAATTTGTGGTTCTTCCAAGATGACCCCATTGTCTGATTGGATGTACTCAGGACGATAAATGTTAATTTATGATGGCTGTTTTCCCAGATGCAGTCAGATCTTAATACTTCCCTTACCCTTTGTAAATTTAGCTAGCACATTACTGAATCATTTTTTATGGGTTCAGGGAATTGGAAAGCTCTCCTCCATGTCCAGGAGACAATCTTCTTGTGCTATAAAAGCCTTGCATGCATTAAGCAAAGGTTCTAAACAGCATGCAGGAAACAAAATACCTGAAATCGCTAAACATCGCAAAGCCCTTGTCACTTTGTCCCCGGCCAATCCATTTGTTTTGAGATTCTGTCAGTTCCTTTACACTGTTTCTTTTGCAATCCTGTCATTGTTTTCCCTTCTGGCCCTATATACTGTGAAAATTTGAAGTGTTCTGAATACTATGTGTGCGCCTCGGTTTCCCCTAGGTATTACTGTATCTGGGTGAAGGGGTAAGAATGTTTGATTGTTGCAGAAACCACTATCGGGCAGGTATGGCTGACACTAGGTAATGGCTGGAGCCCATCCCCTGCAAGAAGCCAGATGGAGGTGTTGGAGAGAGAGCGACAAGTCAGGTGACCTCCTTGTCTGTTTTGGGGGGGGTGGGGGAGGGAGGACAAAGGCAAGAGGAGGGTGGAGGGCTGTCTAAGGCTGGCTGCTTGGATATGAGTCAGTCCCTGTTTAGGGGGGTGCCTGAGGGGAGAGCTAAAGGTTGGGCTCTGGTCCCCCTTAGGATGGATTTTGCTGTAACTACCGGATTTCTGTGCTAACAAGCTCTCTTGTCCATTGTGTTGCTGTCAAATAATAAATCCTCCTGTTTCCTCGCTGGCTGTGAATCTCTTTTGAGTGCAAGGTCATGTCCGTGGACCCTTTGGGGCTGTGTGAGACTTCCCCAGACATCTCACTCAGGGAGACTCACTACGGGGAAGCTCACGGCAGAACAGGGATGCTGAACATGTAGAGGTCAGATCCAGGGGGCCCTGAAGCTCTAGTATGCGCGAGCACTGAGCAGAGACCCACTCCTCTAGTGTCCCCTCAGGCTTCCTCAGAGCGGATCCAGAGCCCTGTGCTAAGTCCATGTGCCAGCTCTGCCAAAGAGAACACTTTTGTCTACAAACAAAAGTATGGAGCTTGGTAAAAAAAAAGAGGCCAGATTCCTCCTGGCAGAAGAGGCAAAGCATTTCAATTCCCTTCTTCTGAGCATGGAGACTGTTCAGCCTGCCAAGGGGCTCCCACACCGTATTAAGGGGCAAACAGAATGATTCAGGGAGGAATGCCCCTCTCCCATACATGTTGGCTGAACTGGTCTGTCTCTACACAAAAGAACAAACGGACACAAATCAGACATCAAGAATGGTGATATTCAAAAACCAGTAGGGGAGCACTTCAATCTCTCTGGACGCTCTACAACAGACAGGAAGGATATCATACTTCAGCAAAATCTTCAAAAACAGACTTCAAGATGAAACTGCAGAACTGCAATTCATTTGCAAATTTGACACTCTCAGAGTGGGTCTGAATGGGTACTGGGAGTGGCTAGCTCACCATAAAACAAACAAGGAGCCCTGTGGCAGTTTTAAAGACTTAACAAATTTATTTATTCCATGAGCTTTTGTGGAAGAAAATCTTACTTCATCAGACGCTTTGAAGATGAGGAACTTACTCCCATTCTGTAAGTTCCCCTGGTATCTCGGGCCAGCAGTGGCTAATTCCAAATGTCTCAGAGCATGGTGAAAACCCAAAATGCAACAGCTCAATTGTTTGGTGCGCTGCAGTTTAAAAGAGAAGGAGAGAATCTTGTTCTGCTAGAGGGAGTTGGAGGAAGAGGAGGTAGGTGTTTTCAGGCTGCAAGCTTTTGGGCAAGAACTAGTTGAGTATATAATTGCACTTGGAAAGACAAAGGAGTACTCTGGAACCCTGCATTCTCATGGGGTTACACTGCGCTAGAGTCTCATGAAAAAGACAAACTGAGGAAACAGGGTTGGCTATTTCAGTTGCTGGAGAAGACAGAGAATACTACGGTGCCTTTTTCACTTCTCCAGAGGGAAAATATCTTGCTGATATGCCAACCCCACTGATACTGAGAAGGCATTTGAGAAAAGAAGATCAGCAGGCCTCTTTTGCGTGCTCAATAGCCTGGGATGGGCCAGGGTTATCTTAATTGAAGAAAGATATTTCTAAAATGTCTTGCAGACACCATAATCACTACCGAGTGCCTTTCAGATCTGTTTAAATTGGGGAGAGACATCACAGATCCCACACTAGTGATCATGGGACTTATGCTGGAGACTCGAGCACATTTACCTCTTTCATTCATATGAAGATTGAGACGTAATATTATAAATAGGGTGTTATATCTCCATTGTGGTTTTTATCCTCTTCCACATTTTAAATGTGCTGCACTGGAATCAGTTAGTTCACCATTCTCTGGATTATAACCAGGGGCATAGCCAGCCCCCATTTTCTGGCCGGGCCCCCGGGTGTGCAGGGAGGCCTGGCCACAGGCAGCTTCCAGTCATGTGACCGAAAGCTGCCTGAGATGCTCTATTGTTAGGCAGCAGCGCTGAAGTTCATGCCACGGTTGTGGGGCTGCTGGCTGGCCCCACAGTCGCAGAGGCAAAGTTTACGTCGCTGCTGGACACTGCGATGAGCAGGCCTCATTTCCAAGTGGGTGAGCCCTGGCCCACTGGGACCCACCCATGGCTCAACCCCTGATTATAACACAATAGCTATTTAACACACCCCAGCCAGGCTGCACACTACTATAAGACAGGAAGTGATGAAAAATTCTGCATGTAATTGAAACTGTAAGGGGAACGTAGGTAGGAAAATACCATTATCAAAGTAGGAATTAGGAATGGACACTGAGGAATAACAACAGCTCCTTGCCAAAAATATTATAGGACCTTTAATAACCATAAGGGGTCAGGACTTCGATTTTATCTCTTTTTTAACTGCATCTAATTGTCCCTTGCTGGGAAACTGGTTAAATATTGCCTTTAAAGAGAGCCACCTACCAAATAATCAGCACCACGGCTGAGCCTAGAGTCCTCCCTTCCAGGTACAATCTAGCTTCCTGAGATAAATTCAGGACTAGTGATAAAGCCCTCAACCCAAAGTTAACAAGTGAATTGGACAGGATTTTCGGGGAAAAAAGGAGACATCTAGCTTAATATTGATAGTTCTCCTAAGAATTCAGAGCACTATCTCCTAAGAATTCAGAACACTAAAGGATGTATAGACAATAAAATTGCTAAACTGGCCAAACATTTCTAATACTCCAGCTGGTAAAACCTTGTCATTCAGATAGGGGGAAGCTTCCCCCAAAATAAAGAGTGTTGAAGCTGCTTTGCTCATCTGTAGTGTATCTGCAAGTAGGGTAGGACATTCCTCCTGACATGATCCTTGACAGAGGTGACTGCTGATAGGAAATCTATTGTCAAGAAATGAAATGGTCCTTATTATCTCCCTTAAGGCTCAAAGGGAGGTCTTACGAGGGCCTTTAAATCTACCTGCAGGTCCTATCATGGACTAATTCGTTTCTTTGGCTACGTAAGTCTTCTAGGTCTGCACGGTTATGAGTGTGTGACAGGTTACTCTGCAGGTGGGTTGCAGAAGAACTGCACTCAGCTACCAGTGTTGCATTCCTGAAATAGAGTGATTATATAACACAGAACAATGGCAAGAGAGTCACTCAAGAATCTTCCTCTGCGCACATTTTTAGATAACTTCTGCAGTTTGCTGTAATCAATGTTCTGACTCCTTGGGTGCAGCCTGCAAAATCCTTGTAACCTTAACTGTACTGGATCATTAAAGGTGAATCACCCTCTGCTGTTTTCCCTCTGCTGATCCTGGAAAATAGACCTACCCTGGTGTAAAACCTGAAGCAAAGCCACTCCAGTCAATGGACTAACTCTAAGTTTTACACCAGTGTACCTGAAAGTGGAGTTAGATCCACTGTGTTGAAACAGTACCTCCAGCCCAGCACATGGATATCTTTCTTGGGATTTTTCCTGGCATTCTCTTTGTTCTGAGATAAAGCTTCTCTTTCATGGAGCACATCTCTGAATTACTCCTGCCATAGCTTCTCACTGCTTCTCTGGGGTCAAACAGCCTTCCACTTTACTGAAAAGGTTCTGTTTTCTGTCTCCCATGGAGTGTGACTGCCCAGAACCTGACGAAAAAGATTTTAACTCCTGCTCCCTAACCCTAAGGAATTTCCAGTGGCAGTAATACAGATGGTACCATGGCACTGGAACCAGCTGGTTACAGTTGGAATGATGAATTTGGGCTGAGTAAAATGCTACTTATTGTGAACAGGTGGCAAAGCCCCAAATTGTTTCAGTGCAAATCACAATCCCGTATGAGAAACTTCTGCTTCTGTAGAAGTTCTTCTGGGAATAAAGGGCCAAATTTTAAAAAATAACATTTAGATGCCTAATTCAAATGGATTCTAATGGAAGTTAGGCACTAAATACCTTCAAAAATAGGGCTCAAAGTGACTACTCATTTAGATGAATGCACAGATGTATAGTTAAAGGCTAGACTGAAAGTAGCCCTGCACTGGTGTGTAACAAATGGGAGAAATAAACCACTGTATTCCTCACACCCCAAGAGAAGATAAGAACAGCTATACTTGGTCAAACCAATGGTCCACCTAGTCCAGTGTCCTGTCTTCTGACAGTGGCCCATGCCAGGTGCTTTAAAGGGAATAAAACGAACAGGCATTCTTGATTGATCCATCCCCATTACCCACTCCCAGCTTCTGGCAGGCAGAGACTAGAGACACTAAGAGCATGAGGTTGTGTCTCTGACCAACTTGGCAAATAGCCATTGATGCCTCCATGGATGTATCTAATTCTTTTTTTAAACCCTGTTATAGTTCTGGCCTTCTCAATATACCTTGACAACAAGTTCTACAGGTTGAGTGCGCATTGTATGAAGAACTATTCCCTTTCGTTTGTTTTAAACCTATTGCCTATTGATTTCATTGGGTGACCCCTGTTTCTTGTGTTATGTGACAGAGTAAATAACACTTCCTTAATCTCTTTCTCCCCTCCATTCATCATATTATACAACTCTATCATATCCTCCCTTAGGTGTCTCTTTTCCAAGCTGAAAAGTCCCAGTCTTTTTAATCTCTCCTCATATGGAAACTGTTCTACACCCCTGATAATTTTTGTTGTCCTCTGTACTTTTTCCAATTCTAGGACACCTTTTGGAAATGGGTTGACCAGAATTGCATGCAGTATTCAAGTCATGCCATGGATTTATATACTGGCACTATGACATTTTGGCTATGTCTACACTACAAAAAGTTAGGTCGACTTTAGGTCGACCTAACAAAGTGGTTTCCCTGAACGGGGACTTAGTAAGTCAACCTCACTGCCCTTAGGTCGACCTAATAAAGTGGACTTAAGCATCCACACTGTGCTTAGGTCAACCTAAGGAATTGACTTAAGGGTTAGGTTGACCTAACCGGAGGTTCTTATTAAGTCGACCTAACCTTTCATTAAGTCACTTTAAGGAATTTCTTAAGTCGACTTAACGAAAGCCTGGTGTGACCAGGGACTAAGTTAGGTCGACTTAAGCCTCCTTAAGTTGACCTAACTTGCCAGTGTAGACATAGCCTTTCTGTCCTATTATCTATCCCTATACTAATGGTTCCTAACATTTTGCTAACTTTGTTGACTGCCACTGCATGTTGAGTAGATGTTTACAAAGAACTACCCACAGTGACTCCAAGGTCTTTCTTGAGTGGAAACAACTAATTTTGATCCCGTCATTTTATACTGTCAGGATTATATTTTCCATTGAGAATCAGCGACATTAAACTTCATCTGCCATTTGCTGCCAAGTCACTCAGCTTTGTGAGACCCTTTTGTAACTCTTCACAGTCAGCTTTGGACTTAACTATCTTGAATAATTTTTTACCACACAAAAATGTTGCCACCTCCTTGCTTGCCCCTTTTTCAGATAATTCCTATCCTTCCTACAGGTGACAGGGCCCTGGCACCCCCACACTCTAGGTGCCAGTGCCCTGCTCCCAGAAAGGCTGAAGCAGGGGCCACTCTGGCTCTTGGCGGCATTGTGATAGCCTGAGGCAAAAGCCCTCTGGGATCTCCCACTGGCGTAGTGCAGGTTTCTTTGCCACTGAGAGGGACTCCAGAGCCACAAGCCGTTAGCGTGAGTGACTGACCATCTTTTCCTAGTTATCTTGTGGAACAGAGCAGAAATGATTTGTCAAGTGGCAGGTTTAAAGAGCATGGGTCCAATCTATCACTCCGACTGCTTAGCCCCATCCCAGCAATGCAGAGCAAGCTAGAAAGCTGGTGGATCTAGCCCCAGGCAGCCATTATTGTAGCTCCTATGTCATCCTCTCTCCCAGCTCCTACTGCAGGGGGTATCTTCAAGTTAGGAATCTCCAGCTGGCCCCAGTATGAGGGAGAACCAATGTGTCTCAACACCACCTGTGTCTCCAAGTCTTCTCAGTGACACCAGAAGAAGCTTGGATAAAGCCCAGGATCCAGTCCCATGTATGTAACATTACCAAACCCCAAAGAGGTTCCAAAGTCAGCAAAGCTTGTAATCATTTTGCACCTTAGCTGCATAGCGTCCTCGGCAATTGCATCGTAAGATCCCAAGATCGCTGTTGTGTCCATCTGTCGTGGCTGTAGGCTGTAATGAACTGAAGGGGCTGGAGTTTTATTTTCTAATGTTTATCGCAGGATGTAAACACAACACTCACCTACACTTCAATCTACATCTGTTGCCCTGTTGGCAGACAAGCTAATCAACATTTCCTTTGAAATGGAAAACCCAGGGAGTCACCACATAATAAGCAGACGCCTCAGACCATGGAATCTCTGACCAGGTGGTGCTACTACATCCCACGGAGACAGTCTGATCACATGCTTTTTGATGTTATATTTATAGGCTCCATTTGCTCTGGGCTGGATTATCTCAGAGATTTTTTGCCCTCTCTCTAAGCAATGACCATTATTTTCCCACAGGAGCTAGGATTATGCTTGGATATATTTACTATATTTTGACACATGTGATGCGGTGAACCTTATTGGTGCCTTGTGTTAGATATAAATAGAAAAACTAATACAGTGGAGTTTGGTTTCGTGTGAGGGAACAAGTGGCCTCTCTTTTACCTACAGCTTATACTCTTTTTATGGGGCTATGAGTTCTCACCCACCCACACATCTTTTCTAAGGGGACAATTTGGTCCATTTACTATGCCAGGTGTACAAAAGTATTTTAAATATTTTATCAGAATCCAAATCTTCATGAAGCTGATAGTCACAGGCTGTAGGTTTTTTGTGGGGGGTGGTTGTTTGGGGCTTTTTTTTGCTTTGTTTTGTTTTTGATCTCCACTGTTCTTAATACTATAAAACAATACATGTGCAAAATGCTGTCTGCATTTCACAGTCTGGCTCCTGGCCTGGGCTGTGGTTAACAGAGTTTTTTGCTGAGTGACAACAAAACAAATTATATAGTCTTCCTTATGCCTCAAATTTAATATCTCATCTCCAGTTCTCTAATTCAAAGCTTCATACTGTTCCAGGGTTTCCTTTGTAATGAGGTAACTCTGAACATTAACTTTGCATTACGCCGAGCTATTATTCTCATGCTTGACTCATTACATGTGGAACTGGAATCAATAAAACATGGAATAAGAGGGACTAGATGGTTTGGGGATATGTGTTTCTAGGTAGCTGCTTGACATCCATTCCAGTGAGTCAGGGCCGTCCTTGGGGTGGGGGGAGGAGGGAGGCGAAAGGGGCTATCGCCCTGAGCCCTGTGGTTACGTGGGCCCCACGCTGTCCCAGC
>ML685818.1:4072710-4216579 GCA_007922175.1 Pelusios castaneus
TACATTCAGATAAAACATGACTGAATTAGTCTCGCAAAGTTCGCCAGCCATTCTCCAGCAGCTCTCAAGAAGAAGGGTTTTCTGCACCCTAGAGTCCTCCCCGCTGGCGATGGGCCCTACTGAAAGAAGCAGAATAAGGCTCTGGGCAGCTTGAGGAATCACACAGACTCTCGTCCTACCTCCATCGTTGTCCTTTCCATCGCCGCATGCTGTCTCCATGGAAGTCTCACAGCCCGCTCCTCTCCAGCCTAGCTGGCAGACACAGTGCCAGCCATTCATGTCCAGAGTGCACCGTCCATTGCCATTACACAGCCCAGGACAACCCTCTGCAAGGCAAACAAGCACAAATTCTAATGCAGTTGAAGGTGTTAGGAGGACTAGGGACAGAGAAAGACAATCTGGGAATGTGACCAGGGATCCTCTCAAAACAGCTTTTTCCTTTGCCTTCTACATATCTCTCCTCTCCCGTGTATGTGGTTTCCTGCCTCTTTTGCCACCAGGAATCAGTGGGGACAGTAGACTAAGAGAAGGGTGCGATATTCATTGCATTACCACTTCGAGCTTTGATGATTACTACTCAAGCTCCCCAGCTCTACCGGAATGATGAATTTCTGGGATGGAGATGCAATCTGCTTCCCTGACTCTTCGGCTGTGCTGATGGCAATCCATTCTGTCCTTTAGGTTACCCTGCGAGACCAGGGCTTGGAGTAGCCAAACTCTGGGGTAGAGGAGAGTTCTCAGCACTCCCTCGGAAGCAGTGGGCTAGGGAAGGTACAGCCAAGAGTCTCATTGTGGCAAGTTGGTACAGTGACTTGCCTGTGGTCGCACATCAAATCAGCAACTGAACCGAGACCAGAACTTAGGTTTCCTGAGTCCCATTTTAGTGCCCTCTCCATTGGGCCCCTCTGCCTCTACATACATATGTATGTACTTACCCATCTCTGGAGAGAAACTACATGATGGCGGGATGCACTCTAAAGAGTGGATTGACATGACTTTGGGATGAATGCATGGCTCCCAAGAGGCAGGGCCCTGAGTGAGTAATGCAGATCATCCCATACAAGTGCTGGGAGAAGATTCATACCACACCACACCTTCATGTATTCTGTGCATGTTCAACAGAGTACAGAAACACCATTTCGGTTTGTAAAGTCTGTTTTCAAACATTTTTACTGAAACTGTTTTTTCTGTACTTCTGCTTTCAAAGGCAGTTGCCTTAGCTTGTGTGGGTCCATTTGAACAAGCATCAGAGGGAACCAGGAAAACTCTTTTAAAATTACGTTAAAGAGTTTTTATATTTATATACACACACAGCATGTTGCTGCTCTAAAGTGTGTGTGCTTGTATGTTATTACAGGTGGAGCTGGGAGTGTTGCTTATAGTCAAGGCTGCTTGATATTTCTCATGACAAAATTGTGTCTTCAGCAGCTTATAACACTGCCAAATATTAGACACATGGGTTCAAATTTTCCATGCCCATTGTCTGTCTGAGGCTGGATTTTTCTTTCTCTTTCTCTTTTTCTTTTTAAAAGTTTCAACTAAAGAAGTTCAGCAATTTCCAAGAACAAGATTAGCAAATATGTTGTTTTCCTACTTTAAAAAAACCCCCAAAACTTACAACCATCGCATTGACAAACTCTAGTATCCATATGCTTTGGAGTACTGACTTCAGATTTGGCAGGCATCATTGCAGTGTCAGAGATGTGAATTTTGCCATCCCTGTGAAAATCTGCCCAAATTTGTCCAATTTATAAAGCTCTGAGAACCGCCCTCCCTCCCCCCCCCAACAATTTGCAAATGCTCAGTAAAGTCTGGCAGCTAAATTTTCCAGAGATTCTGTCCCACTGAGCTTACTGCATCCTGTCACAGCTCTTGTGTGTCAACTGAGAGTGTCACAGAAAAGACTGTGAGGAAATTAATAATTCGGTATTAAGTTTGGGGTTTGGATTCTGCACAGGAAACTATGAATGGACCCACACACTGAACGATGAGGATAAAAAGAAATAGTTAATAGCTGTTCATTTGGTGAGCACAGTGTATTCTATGCACTGAACGAGTCGGGGTCCTGTGGAAAATATAATAGATGACTATTATATATATATAAAACCTATTTTACATCAGCTTGAATGGATTTTCATGCTTCCCACTGAGCCTTGCCTAGTTGAATCTAAGGAAACCATAGCAAGTGGCTTAGAAAGAAGATGCACAGAACCCAGTAGAGAGAGAAAGCGGGTGTGTGTGTGTGTGTGTGTGTGAGAGAGAGAGAGAGAGAGAGAGAGAGATGCACAATGTCAGTACTCTAAAATATACTATTGTGGGCTCTATCAGGACCAGGAGCATGTACTCTACGGCCCATTCCTGATACTGGGAATCTGCCTTTCTAGCCCTGCGGAGCTGTAAGACTTCAGACACTGAAGCTGGGCTGTTTTAACATGCAGAAAAGCTGTTGGTAGTGCAGGAGTGAATCCTCTCCATTCTGGACCACTGCCTAGGAGGAGGTTGCACGTCTGAGGGGCTAAAGGGGAAACATTTCCCCGCCAGATTGGCTTAAAAACAACCAACCAACCAAGCGGAGCTGCATGCTGGGGTTCGGAATTCTGGAGTGTTGGACTAAAACCCAGAGGAGATGGATTCATGGGCAGCGGATAGGCTCAAAAGTGCATGATAAATTCTATTTATTATATGTCTCCATAGTTTATGATGTGGCTACAGTCACCATCACACCCTCCTGGTGCATTATTATGCATTCCGCAATACATTATTATGCATTCCGCATACATTATTATGCATTCCGCAATAGCCCTGCCTAGTAAAGAATACTAAGAAATGACAACACAAATGAACCTTTTCAAGAAACCCAGCTACTAAAGAACAGGATAATCCAGTGTTGGAGAAGTACTTCTGACTCTCCACAGGACTGGAATATACTTGAACTTCACAGCCCTTCAGATCCAGGCCAGCATGTTTGGCAAGCTGTGTGATCTTGTCTGCTTGTTTTTACTAACTGTAAGTTGGGTGGAAGTGAGAATTTAAAAAGTGAATGGGGCTTTAGGAAAAAAATCTTTTAAGGATCTATTTCTGCTGTCCCCAAACATGTTGAGATCTCATTAGAGTCATCTGAGTAGGTAGTGCAGGACTGAGTCCTATGTGGGTTTCTAAATGAAATATTTGCAGGTGCCACTATAAAAACAGGTCATGGCAGGGGAGAGGCGGCTTTGTCAATCTATGGGGACTTCAAGCATACTATCTAAAAAGCAGCGTAGACCAGGAATACACTGGGAAAAAACAGACGGTTCAACTAGACAAAAATGAATGTCGTACTATCACAGGTATGTCCGCCAGAACTAGCAAGAGACAACCCTGCTATTTTAAGATTGGTAGCCAGAACAACCTCCCATTAATGATCTGAAAAATGAAGGTCCCCTAATTAGTCTAAATTATAAACTAAATGTAGCTGGGACTTCCTTCAAGTTAAGCCTCATTGCCATAAAAATTGGGCTTCAGGGATCAGACTTACTCAGGTTTGATCAGCAAATGGCGCCAGGAGAATTATTTTATTCTCTTCTTTGTCCTTCCTCTATCAGGCTGTAAAGAAGGGACTGACGCACCTCCTGGCGTGTCTCACCAGACCTGGTAGTGTTCTGAATCCAGCTGACTACAGCTGGAGGCAACTCAGAAGAACGCAACAAATGGTTGCAAACAAGAACAATAATTTTTAAATTACCTAGAAAAGTTCTGTGTGCTCCAAGGGAGGGAATGGCCTAAGCAGATCTCTTCATACTAGGGGAACACAGTAAAATGTTTTGAAAAATACTCGACCAATGTGCCAGCAGAGTGGTTTTAGTGAGAGAGGGATGAAGGAGACCTAAGTCAGATGGTTCCTAGTATATTAACGCAAAACTGTGCTTGTCTCACTCATGTAAATACAGCCCTTTTAATTGGGCAAATATGGCAAGTAGGATTTAGCAAGTGATTGCACTGGGAGTGGAGGTATCTCAGCACCTCTCAAACTTGCATGCACAGAGCTATGCACCAAAATCAGTGATCTGACTTTCCGAAGACCTGAACACACAATAAACTTCACTTCACCTTTGAAAAAATCCGGCCATTTCTTTAGAAGCCTTCCTGTGGATTTAGGTGGTTAACTTTTAGTGTGAGAGTGATTCACCAGTAACCAGGTATGAATTATCCTGAGTGATATTATCAGTTACAGTGGCTTTTAGGACAGAGGGAAGCTCTCTCAAACCAGGAGAATCTTTCACAACAGAGTGAACTTTTAAGGGAGACCAGTATAAGTTCTGAAAAAGTGGCTTTGGTCTGTTGGGCCCAATGCTAGTGATAAGTTGACCTGACTTCAATATAGGCCTTTGTTAGCGATGAACTACTTGATTTTAACCATGTCGAAGCTTGCTCCTGAAAATTGCTCTCCATCTTTGAAATAAAACAAGACTTGTTCTACAGCCCTGACTGGTTTACATTAGAATGGTAGGAAAGCCCATCGCCAATCCTATTCTCCCTCACCAAGCCAGGCTTGTTGGGGAGGGATTTCAATCGGAAAAATGATAATAATTAAGAAAGTCAAACTAGCATGAGAAATGTAATTTTAAAACTGCACATCATGCGTTTAGCCAAGTAAAAGGCATGTACATTAAAAGATTCAGCTATTGCTAATCCTTCCAAAGGAGGGAACGCAACATAAACTGATCGCCATATTTGGGGTCGGGATGGAATTTTCCCCCAGGGCTGATTGGCCTGGGCTCTGGGGGTTTTTCGCCTTCCTCTGTAGCACAGGGCATGGTTCACCTACCAGTGAATTCTCTGTATCTTAAGTCCTTAAATCATGATTTAAGGAGGTAAATAACTCAGTCATAGGTTGGTGGCCTATTGCAGGAGTGGGTGGGTGAGGTCTTGAGGCCTGCATTTTGCAGGAGGTCAGACTAGATGATCGTACTGGTCCCTTCTGACCTTAAAGTCTATGAGATTTGATAGCAACCTTCAACTACTTGAAGGGTTGCTCCAAAGAGGAGGGAGCTAGGCTGTTCTCGAGGGTAACAGAGGACAGAACAAGGAGCAATGGTTTCAAATTACAGCTGGGGAGGTCAAGGTTGGATATTAGGAAAAACTTTCTCACGAGGAGGGTGGTGAAGCATTGGAATGGGCTATCTAGGGAGGTGGTAGAATCTCCATCTTTGGAGATTTTTAAGGCTCGGTTAGACAAAACCCTGGCTGGGGTAATTTAGGGGGAGTGGTCCTGCTTTTTAGCAGGGGGTTGGACTAGATACCTCGTGAGGTCCCTTCCAACCCTATTATTCTATGATTCTATAAATGGTAAGGGATTGGTTTATTCATCATAAAATGCTTAATTCATTACCCACTGCAAAATACAGTAAGCACTATGTGCCCTTATTCCTGGCAGTTTGAATCAGTCAAAAGGCTGTCCCCAGCAGGAAGGACAAGAGTCCTGTGGCACCTTAAAGACTAACAAATTTCTTCGGGCATACACTGTCGTGGGCTCCAACCCACTTCGTCGTCAGTTGGAGCCCATGAAAGCTTATGCCCAAAGAAATCTGTTAATCTTTAAGGTGCCACAGGACTCTCGTTGTTTTTGATGTACACAGACTAACATGGCTACCCCTCTGGAAATTGTCACAGAGCAAGAAGGCAAATTTACAGAAGACATTTAAAAAATGGGACAGCACAGGCAGCTACACATTCATTACCTCAGTTCCCTGAATCTCAAGGAGATAAACTCTGCAAGATGATTTTTCATCTTCTGTTTCCCCTTGGTGCTTATCTGTTACCTTTTGATCCAATCTTTTCCAGTGCAAACAGAGATGAAAGGAAGGAATCCTGAGTTTTTGAAATGTAAAGTTCTGACATGAACAACATTAGCAAGAGTTTTTGATCATGGTGCCGACCTATATATTCTTTTAAGGTGCCACGACTGTTACTCCAAAAAGAAAAACAAAGAGGCCCTGGTCCTTGATCTAACAAAGAAGGGTTTGTTGTTTTTTTTTTTAATTTAAAGCAAGGCAAGGGTGTGTCACTGACCCTATGCAATTAGAGAAAATTAATTGCCACTGAATAGACAGTCAATCTAAAGCCATATATTCAAGAACAGACACTGCTTATTGGTGCAGCTCTCTCTCACAAAAGGACTAATTAGTTGTTAAAACCATCGACATTTCCTTATCATTAATATTTGTCTGGCCACTCCAGAGTCCCTTTTTATGGTTCTGTTTGAACGTGCACCTTCATATCAAATGAAACGGGAAACAGATATTAGATCATAAATTCATCTGGAGAAGTGCAGCTGTCGGGACCACCATGTTCCTTGTCATACAATGCAAGTCTGCAGACAGACACTTCATTTTAACCTTTCACAGGACCAATATTTTGGCATATTGTCCTTCTCCATGAATCTCTAAAGGTTGGTTGCCATTTCTGATGGCTTACACCATAAAGGAGCTTGAAGTTGAAAGACAGTGGTAAAAAGAGCTTCCCTTGAGCTGATTTTTTTAAATGGCAAATTGATTGTTCAGTGTGGTGTCATCAGACATCTAGAAGGACGTTTGTGCTCAACTCAGCTGTCTGTCTGTTACACTAATCTGGGAAATGTTGAGCGCCTCGGCACCTTACATAGTTATTGCGAATTTTGGGATTGCAGTCAATATTTCTAATTAAAAGCCAGTTTGACCACTACACCTCTAATTTCATAAATTACATTAGCTAATAAATTGCAGCCTTGAGACAGTAACTACTGACTGTTTGAAGAAGGAAATTTGGTGTGAAAACACATTGCACTGGTTTTCTAACAGCGGTTTTCCATTTCCTTCTGATTTACACCAAGAGGAGACCAGAATCAGGCCCCAGACTTAGTTACCAATAACAATAGGCATGCAGGGCCCAGCAAGTGTAAATCAATGCAACTCCAGTAGCTTCAATAAAACATTACTGATTTACACAACTGGAGGATTCCACCCAAAGATCCTAGTATTTTCATATAAAGAAAAATATCTTCTCTTAAGTACACTGGTTAAGATTTCTCTTCTAAAGATGAAAATTTGGAGACTTCATACAGGAAACACACTTACCTGCTTGTTACCATATGGCTCATATACATTTAAGAAAACAAACGTTGCATAGGGCCCCTGCTGTATTGACAGACATGGGTTTTTTCCTCCTGACTTTGATTACCTGGCTGGGTAGGGTGGGGATGAGAGATGTTGTGAAGAGAAGGGAGAGAGGAAGGGAACACTGATATAATGTTAGCATGAGATCACGGCATTTACAAAGGATGAAGCTCCAGAGACATTTCTGACTGAAATGCCTGGAATGTTCACCCTTAAGGAGAGATTTGGGGCAATGAGTAAAAGATGCAACCTCAAGACAACATGTTCATGGTGCTTTTTTTAAAAAAAATAAAATAAAAACCACAAAGACAACAGGAAAAAAGAGGAAGGAAGACCATACCTTTCACTACCTTATCCAGATAGTGAGCTTGGGAGATAAAAGACAGGACATTTAAGGTAGGATTGAATAAGTGCATTACAGCTTGTATGAGACTGTGCAGGCGCTAGAGAGACAAAGGAAAGTTTGCTATGATATTAAAAGGAAAACTTTTATTCTGGGGAGAGGAGAAAGAAGGAAAGGATGGAACAAAACTATTCTCAATCATAGATTTGAGGAAGGCTGTGTTCAATCATCCATTTAGCCTGGTTGCAAGTATTCAGTAAGATCAGCCAGAGAAACAGGAAGGTACAAATAAATTGCAGAAGACTGGAAGGTTCTGATTGCTTGCAAGAAGCCACCTCTATAGTAGCAGCTCTTGGACTTTGTTTCTGGAAAATCAGAGCCTTTCTAAAATTCTTCTACCTTGCCTGACAGTGATGCATTTTCTTAACAAATGTGCCCTGTTACCCTGTGGCCCTATTGGAATTGGAATTCTTTTACTTTTGGATCTCCTTAATGATTACACATTGCATTTATACAGCCAGATCTCCCCAATGCTTTACAAAACTAAACGAACCTCACAACAGCTCTGCAAGGAAGGAAAGTGTTAACTGCAGATAAAGTGAAGCCCAAAGAGGCTGCGTAGGAGGCACACAGGGCAGTGAGGTGCCCAATTTTCATTGCAAATCAATAGGAGTCAAGTGCCTTTGAAAACCACTACCTATCCGGTCTGCTCATGGTCACGCAAGAAGCCAGTGGCCAAAAACAGAACACAGAAGTCCTGATTTGCAGCCGACTGCTCTGACAAGTAGACAACGCTCCTTCTCGTAACATGAGCTGATCTGTTAAAAAAGCTGCTTTGAGGGAATTTTTTTCTCTCTCTTTTTTGCTCCCCGTCTTGTTAAATGTTATTTCTCCAGTTGAAGCACTGTTCCTACGCTCTCTGTGATGTTGCTCTCAGAGGAGTTCTTGCACCCTAAGCGGGGGGACCGTTCCTCATTTCAGATGGGTTCACAAAGACCACCCAAGTAGAGGGTCACAAACCTTAGCGGGATTCCCTGCCCTTTTCATCTAGACTCCTGTGAGTCGAAAGGGTGGGAGCACCAGGCCAGTTTGTAAGCGAGCTAAGAGGGCCTCAGTTCCCAGAGTGAGAGGCCGAAGCAAGGTTCACAAACCGCTCCCGCTCTGAAGGGCTGACAATGGAGCACAGCTTTGCTCCTAGCCCCGACGGCTGTATGGCTCCAGGAACGGGTAATTCAAGTTTCAAATTTCAGAGCAGACCTCTGTGCAAAACCTCAGCCAAAGTTTTGCTTCACAGCTGAAATTTTCAGATATGCAAATGTTTACAGGGGGAAAAAATGAGGCAGCTACTGTGCCTGCTATGTGTTACCTTTTAACTTAGATGGCTTGAAGCACAATGCAGCCTCATATGAGAATAGCCCAGATGTGGCCCCAAACTTATGCCACACCACTAGATTCAGACATACATTTTTCTCCCTGAATGTATATTGGTCCCAGGCACATGTTGTGTTACTGGCATCAACACAGCATTTTATCACCCGTGGGCACTCCGCTGGCAAGGTGCAGAGGGAAGCTGTGCATTGGGCATGCAGAATGAGCATAGGAAATTAAGGAGTTTTGGAGCAATGGGTGCTCTAATATATTATGTGGCCTGACCCTGTTCCGCCTTTCCCCAGTGTGAATCAGGCACAATGTCAGCGAAGTCACTGGACTTAAAAGTGGACTCACGTAGGGTGCGTCTACACTAGTATATTAAGTCGACTTAAGACTTAATTTACTTTGCGTCTACACTGGAGTTTCCTTAAGTCGACGTAAGGAAAAAGTAAGTCGACTTATTAAGACCTGCTTTTACTTCGCCTTACTGCTTAAGTCGACTTTATTAAGTCGACTTAAGCCAGTGTAGATGCCGAGTAGCCCTAAGTCGACTTAAAGGGCCCCCAGGGCTCCCCCACTGACCTCCCTCCCAGGGTTCCTGGCACAGCCAGAGCCTGGCATGCTCACCCAGAGGGCACCCACCATGCTCCTACACCCTGCCCCTGTCCTGCTCAGCCCCATGTACCCTGGTACAATGGGGAAGATGCTGAGCTCTCTGGCACTTTTGGAGGGGTGTCTGGGGAAGGAGGGCACCTCCATGCACCACTCCCAGGTCCACCTAGCCCCTACAGGTCGACTTCGGCATCCAGTGTGGACGCTCTAAGTTGATTTGGCAAGGTTGACTTTAAGTCGACCTAAATTTACAGTGTAGACATGCTGAGTCGACTTATTTGAACAAGTGTAGACATAGCCATAGGTTTAAGTGACAGCCCTTATGTACTTAGTAAATGTTGGTAATATGAGTATCTGCTATTATGCTACGGAGAAAGGCCATGTTAGCCCTGAAAGCTGATTCAGCTCAGTTTCTACTGCAGATAAGGGCAAATACTCTACCTTCTCAATCATCTGAACACCTATGGTTCTGGTCTGACAGCAGCCGAGAACTTTTGCCCCATGCTAAAGGGCAGTTGGTTTCTTATTTTATATTACACTGCATATTGCCCCAAATGGTTGGTGCGTTGCAGCAGCACAAAGTGCTCCCGGCACGTTTGAGAGCCTAGAAAAGAACCCTGCCTTAATGTGTCTTATTTAGATACCAGCTGCTCCGGTAGAAATTGAGAGGCACTGATGACAGCGCAGACTGTTCAGAGGGTGTGTGATTCTTTAGGCAAGAGCCCTGATGCAAGCCTATCCCAAAGGATAGATTTCTAAAAATTAGGAGTTTCTACAAAACAAAGCCCGACTGTGCCATGAGCAACAGTCTACACTGGGAGGTAGGACGTCTATTTGTCTGTCTTTCTAGATACGCATCTTGACACTCATCACCATAGACTCTCACTGCTTTGCAGAGATGATGCAGCTTTCAGGTGGTCTCAAGTCAAAATTACAGAGGGCAACATGTGCTCCTCTTTCCTCCCACACTGGCCTATCTCTGCTGGCTGGGGCAGAGAAGGAGCCATCTCCCCATGAGCTATGGAGAAATCAGAGCTGACTGTGGCTCTAAAGTCTTGTGCTGAGAGCCTGCAAGGACTGTGTTACAGGGGCATAGCCAGCCCCTGTTTTCTGGCTGGGGCCCTTAAACAGCAGGATGGGCCCAGCCAAGGGCAGCTTCCAATCACAAGTGGAGCTGAGGGAGGGGAGAGGTGGCGTGATGAGGCCCGCCCACCACAGTGGCCAGCAGCCGCGACGGGGAAGTTCACGTCGCTGCCGGGCACTGTGGGGGCGGGCCTCATCGCCAAGTGGGTGGGCCCAGGCCCCCCCATGGCTACGCCCCTGCTGTGTTCTGAACCCAGTATGGGGGTAGCAAGTGGAAGAGAGACTCAATGTGCCTTGTTCTCCACATGTGCACCTAGGAAGGGTAATACGGAGTCTGCACCAAAACCCCAAAGCTAATTTACTTGCAAACAATCTATGGAGTGGTCCAGTGAAAAGCCAACCTGCAACCCTGGCCCTTTGGAGGCACAGAGAGGGATTTTGCCTTCAAACTCAAGTTCCCCTCGAAAACCCTGAGGTCCCAGAGGGTGGCAGATGTGTGGTGGGGCCTAATAAAACAAAGTTTAATTATTGCAACTTTCCTGTGGCAAAAGTAAATGTTGTAACATACTGGAGACACCCCCATGTGAGGGCTGCATTGTATATGTTCCTTAGTTCTTGTCTTAAGAATACAGAGTAAATAAATCAAGCCATTCTGCTGGGTGCAAAGATTCCTGTAGTTACATAATCAACTTTATGTTCCACCCTCTTGCCTGGATGAAGCAAGGCTGCTGAATTAGGATGAGGAACACAAGCTTCTGCCTCTATTTCCTGATAAGGAATTAACTGGGGTTGCTCTAATGAAACCTCAGAACATCAGCAATCAAGCTACTGT
Organism: Pelusios castaneus; assembly: GCA_007922175.1. Lineage (NCBI taxonomy): Eukaryota > Metazoa > Chordata > Testudines > Pelomedusidae > Pelusios > Pelusios castaneus. The sequence continues at coordinate 4,084,085 of ML685818.1, forward strand.
ATGTGGTGATGTAACTCTTTGTATGAGCAAACAAAATTAATCCACTGGGATTACAGATCCCTGGTAGGATGAGAAAGTGCTTCCTACTCACTCCTTCCCAGTAAATGAGAAAATAAAAGGAGTTCTTACTCTCATATGTTCTCAACAGGAAATGGAAGGAGAAACTTCCTTTACTTGTATCATCCATTTCTACCACTGTTACCTGCACACATGGCAACATTATTAAAGAATTACTTCAGCAACAGGGTTGTATGCGTCTCATTGCTAATGCAGGCTGGGCAACAACACAGACATATGAGGGATCACTGTCACCAGAACAAGTTGCCATGCAGGGAAATTACACAAGGACATGGGAGATGCTTACCACACACTTAATGTAATTCCAAGTCAATGTCCTTTCATCTGTGCCAATATTACTAGTTTATTCCCCCTTCACACAGTATTCGGTTTCCTTGGCTATTTATGGCTTTGTCAAATCATCTTTATATTCTATACAATTATCAGTGAATATTCTTTAGGAAATATGGTTTACAGCTTCTGAGGCATGAGTATCATGGAAAAGAAACCAAATTACTTCTGCACTCAAAATAAAGGATGGCTCCTAAAACCCAGACAGCTGTGCAATGGGAATGTAGTGCCATATGAAAGTACAATGGGTGCCATTAAAATCTTGTTGCTTGCTGCCTTCTGGTGTTTGCCTTTCCCATGATAATGCAGACTCCCTATACTCCGAATGAGGAGTACTGCAAATAATGTGGACACTTTAATTAGCATGAAAGGTAAAACCAATTTGAAAACAATCTTGCTACGCCAGCTGCAGATTGAAATATCATGCACTTTCTTTGTATTACTAGTATTTGGGGTTTGCCTCAGCATTAACAGAAAGAGAGCCACAGTATGAATTGGCTACTCCTATGTATGAATACAACCCAAGTTAAATTGTCCTCTGGATTTGGGACATTTCTCTAAAGATATGTATTTCCCCCATGGATAATGATGAATCTTTGTTGCTCTCCATCACTTCAAAATTGTATAGTTCAGTGAACAGAGCACTGTAAAGAGAGCTATCAAATAATATCACACAACCATGGCATGTCAATTAACACATGATGACTTTAGACTGAAAGGAAAGCAATTTATGAGGAGGATTTTCACCGATTGTTCATGGGAAGAGCTGAAAGCTGTTAGGCACAGGGAAGAGAAAACAGAATGTAATTTCTAATGAGTCATGGGGAGTTTTTGAGAGCCAGTTATTTTTCATCAAGGATGTTTGCAAAGACCCTAATGTGGTAGAGTGACATCAGCATAAATAAATGATAAGCCATGGTTTGTTGCATTACATTGATGCAGGTATTAAAGTATTTGTTATTTCAGTTACTGACAGTATTTGCATGTGTGAATCTGCCTCGTGGTCAAGGCTGATTACTTGGATGCTTAGCTATGTTCAGCAATGAACTTTAAGAATCACCAATAAAAAGAGAGGACACATTCTGCACTCAGTGACATTAGCATAAATCTGGAGTGACTCCTTGAGAGTTAACGGAGCTACTCCAGATCCACACTGGTGTCACTGAGAGCAGAAAGAACTCGCCCCTTTACTGAATTCTAGTGTAGGCTGGATTTTACTACTATTCGTGGTTGTGAGGGAACTCCACTGAACTGGGATCAAATGGGCAAAGTTGTGATATTCAGAAAGAGGAAAGGCAAGGTCCAGAAGGGAGTAAAATTAACTCAGATGAAGAGGCAACATAAATCTGAACCACATCATTAATGAGCACACAGATGCCTTAAGGCAGAGACAATGCCGCTTCGTCTGAAGTGAAGCACATTGATGGCACCTTATAAATAATAACGATCTGTATGGCACAAGTTCAGAGCTGGAGGTAACGGCCAAGTGCATTAGATATATGAAGATGGTGAGAAAGAAAAGGGTGATGACTACCGCGATAGCGAGACAGGGAAAGAATTAACAAGACAGCGTTGAAAATCAGCAAGGAGTTTTCTGAATGTAATTCTCCTTGTCACTGATAAGCTGTACAAATAATGAAGTGAATCAGGGAAACAGAAACTTAAAACAGGCTGCATGTTTCTGAACAAGCTGTGATCACAGTACAGTCTTGTAGGCCAGCAAAAGGACCTTTTAGAAGAGTCAAAAGATGGGCATTTTCCGAAGCATCTACGTACGCTTTGCCAGCTTGTGTCTGAGAAATCAAACACTGTATATGTATGTTTCACTTTGGATGGTAAAATATATATATATATTGCCATGTCATTGCCAAATGAAAGGACATTTTGTCTTGTTCCCACATGAAAATGTATGATGTCAGAACTTGAAATCCAAGAACAAAGGTGCTCATGCTACACTGTCACATAGATTCAATTAAGCATGCTTCTTTTTTCTCCTGTCCTCTCCCTGCTCCTCAATTATTCTTTTTAAAGGATTTTCTCCCTACCAATAGTGCAGTGCTCTCCGTTCCAGCCCGGGCTGCATTCACACTTGCCGTCCCGACATGTCCCATGCTCATTGCAGCGTGGGTGACATGCTCGCTGATCACAGGCTGCGCCCATCCATCCCTCTTCACAGCGGCAGGTGCCTCCGACACAGATGCCATGTCCTCCGCAATCCGCTGCACAAATCTCTGTGGGAGAGGAGAAAGAGAGGGGGTCGGGTGGGGGGAGAAATCCAGAATGTTATTGTTAAAAAAAGCAGCCACACATCACTACCTCGCCTTATGGGGAAATGAAAGGAATTCCTGCTGCTCATAACATTAATCCTTTCTGACAATAAGAATCTAATAAGTAGATTACAAAAAAGAGACGGACATGGATTGCAGAGGTCTGTTGCGATTGATCCTCCTCTTTGCTTTCTAATTCTATCACACCCCTCAAGCTTTTGTGCTGGCCACATCCAAAGGGGAAGGCTCTTCCAACAAACAGAACAAAAGTCAAATTTAATTAAAAACTGGTTAAGTGTGAAAACAATGCACTGATAAATCACTGACGATAAAGTTAAGTGCTGGCAAAGTTTATTTGGGTCTTGTTATCCCATGATTCTGGGGCTGGGATTCATTAAATCATTTTTTTTTCCAGTTAATGTTAATAAAAAGCATTTTTATGTAGGTTTCTCTGTGGGAGAACCAGGGCTCTATTTCCCCTCCCTAAGTCATTAAAAATCACCTTCCCTGCACTCCGAGGAGCCTATATTCTTATCTGATGAGTTGTATGGGCTGCTACTTGTGGGGGCACTGTGAGTCTTCAACTCTACCCGATTTCAATGTAAGTTGAGGATGCCCAATGCCTTGGCATTTGTCCCCTGGCAGGATCAAACCCCACAGGCTTTATTTGCAGAGGTGCTAGGCACCCATAGCTCCCACTGACTGTGGGGTGCTTGGCATCCCTGAAAATCTGGCCCTAAAATCCTAAAACCTGAATTAGGAGCTTCGTTTCTTTCACCTGTATCTTATTTTATTATTGGCGTGGGGGGAAGGGCTGGAGGGGACTATGCATCCATGATGCAGATAGTAAGTACCAAGATCTGTTACTGCCATCAAGATGGGCTTTTAGGAAAACAAAACCTCAAAGTGGCTTTCCACATCAGATGACACAAAATGCATCCACTTCTGTGTCAGCACACTCCAGACTCGTCAATTGACTTCCTACCCTTGAGTTGTGCAACACAAAACACTCTCCACCTTTCAGTGCACGGGGTGAATTCAGTACACTTCTTCCCAGCCTGAAGACTCTGGCAGTTCTGTGCAGTACACATGGACTGGGATGAATGAATCTACCCAGCGGTTTAGTATTCCCTGTCCCTGTTTTATAGAGCTGGCTGTTCTAAAGACACGGCTCTCTCCCCTATAACCTTCACAGGGGTGGAGAGGAAGGAGGTCATGGGAAGAAGGGGCAGGAGGACTCTTTCTTTCATTGCTGAGCAGGACAGGATTCCAGCCAAGGACTTCACAGGCAGCAGGCGTTAAAGCAAGGGGGAACGCACTGGAACTCAGTTCCGGGGCCCCCAAATTTGAGGGGCCAGAGTTCCAGGGCCCCTAAAAATAGAAAAATCTGGAGGAACACATGTTCTGCCCTGCCCTGACTGCTGGCAGGTCCTACGCCCCACCATTGTCAATCACAATACTTATTGTGTTATGCAGTGTTTGCTAGTTTGTGACAATAATTGCTATAGACGTAAATGCCATATAAAATCTTAAATATTTTTGTGGAGCGATAACCGATGCATGTAGTACTGAGAAGTAGTTGCAAATGCCTACCTGGGCTGGGGCCCACACATGCATGAAGGGGGCCCAGACAATACGGGAAGGGGGCCCGGAGATTAGGAGGGTTCCGGGGCCCGTCAAATTATACTTTAACCACTGCAGGCAGGTGAGTGTCTAGTGCACTCACTAGCTGGTCACATCCGAGTGGGGAAGGATCAGCTTTCTTGGGGAGTTAGGAAGCTGCACAGCGCATGCAATGTATGCTGTTAGCAGGCACGAGGAACCTTGCAGAACACTCTCATGTTAAAAAGCACATTTCCCTCCTGCTCCCCAAGCCATGCTGCTGTGTCCCAGCAGGATGGGCTCAGCATCAATCTCTCTCCACTTTGTGTGCCTCAGCAGGGCTGGCCCAACCATATAAGTGAACTAGGCGGTTGCCTAGGGCGCCAGGCTTTAATGGGCACCAAATTAAGTGGAAGATAATTTTTTACCTATGTTCTCTCTTATAACATGTGGGAGAGGGGGTGCCAAAATCATAGGGTGCCGGCCCTGTGCCTCAGTATATCAAGGGTAGCCCTCGAAGTTTGTGGGCGAGGAAGGGGTTGGTATTATACGAGACATTTGCTTCAGGTCACTGACTGTGAATAAAAAATACAGGGCTGCTGAGCCTGCATTTGCCTTGCACCTGACTGAAATTCATCCACAGATGAGCTCGCCTTCATCTTTTTCTAATACTGCCAGGGACAGACACAGAGGGACTTTGATGCACTTCTGCTATGCTTGGTGGGGCTGGTGTGTTAATTTTGGTTGGAAGAAGGAGATTTTATATGTCCATAAAGCAAGGCACCAAAGGTTTTATGACCTTATAGCTGAATGGACCCTTTTCTTCAAAGCTCTTTACGGATTGTAGGTACTGTAAGAAATGGTAATGTTTAGCATTTGCAGAACACACCTCATTCTCAAAGTATTCGACAAACTATCCAGCTGCTTGCCACACACTACAATTTGTGTGCTCTGAATCATTCTGCAGGAACAGAAGTATATAAGAATAGTCATATTGGATCAATGGTCGATCTAGCCCAGCATGCTGTCTCCTGGCAGCAGCCAGTGCCAGGTGCTTCAGAGGGAGCGAAGAGAGCTGAGCAATTTACTTGGTGATCTGCCCCTCTCATCCAGACGAATCCCTTCATTTCAGTCACTCACAGCACCTAGAGGTCTCTGTGCTGAATCAGGCAGACTTCAATTTCTCATAATGTACTTTGGCTACAATTTTCAGAAGCACCTAGATGACTCGTGAGCATTAGCCCCGTTTTCCAAAAGTGATTTAGGGTCAGAGTTTCTAAAGGATTCAGGAGCCTAATAATATGGGTAGGTTGCTAGTGGGATTTTTGAAAGCACCTAAGCCACAGGAGATAGGTGCCTAACCTGGTAAGGTGCTTTTGAGAACCCCATTAGGTGCCTATCAGTATCTTTAGGTGCCTAAATACCTTTAAAATCTGTCCCCCCGGAGCCACCGGAATGTAGGCTCTGATATAGCCAGGGCTGATTTTTAAAGATATTTAGATTCCTAAGTCACTTCCACATTTTTGACCCTTTGTGTCTGGATTTAAGAAATCAATCCCCTCGGCTCCCACATGGCACTGTCAGTATTGTAACCTCCCTGTACACACTGGGGAAAATGAGACACAGGCCAGTTAAGGGACGCACCTCAGACCAGTGGTACAGCTGGAAACAGAAGCGAATGGTCCTTATTTGCTGACCTCCGCTCTAACCAACAGACAACATCACAGCACATCTTAGGCCTATTGGAGTATCATCAGGCTGCATTAGTTATTCAAATTAACTAAGGTAAGAGTAGAGACGAGCACCTTCAGTGAAAAAAAAGAAAAAAGCTGGTTCTCCTTGGCTGACCTGTGAGACAAAGTCAGGGAGAGAATAAAGTAAACAGAGTAAAAACTAAACAAGTTATGGTACAGTGCCCTCAACCAGAGGGGGAAATGCCTTGAGACTGAACAAATCCAGGATGTTTTGCATTTAAATTGAGAGTAAAAAAGCAATGTTACTTTAGTGTGTGCTGTGTCACCCCATGGTTTAGCTAAAGGGTTACTCCAGTCCTGGAATCGAATGACTGAAACATCCCCTGGGATGCACACTATGAGTTACTGAGCACCCATTGATGTCCTAGGGCAGCGGTTCTCAACCTTTTGCAGGTTGTGACATACTTGGTGGCGTATTGCGATCCTACAGGACACATGAGCCGACCCCTCCACCCCAGCCCCAGGCCAAATCCAGCCATTTCCCCAGCTCTCCGCGACACATTTACTGCTACGTGGCGACACAGGAATGTGTCCCGACACCATGGTTGAGAACCACTGCCCTAGGCTATGTCTACACTTATAATTTTAAGTCAACTTTAACTAAGTCAACTTAACTAAGTTGACTTAGTGTGTCTACACTTAAAATTAAAGTCGACTTAAAGGGGAATTTACAAAATCGATCTAGAGCCCAGGGAGTAACCTGATGAGCCATTAAGGACATAAGGAATACAACCGTTGTGTCCTTAATAGCTCATCAGGTTACTTCCTGGGCCCATTGTACCTGGCAGCTTCCTTAACATTAAGGACACAATGGTTAGAGACAGCCGGTCTCGGGTGTTTCCACAGAATCACACAAGTTAAAGTATAGATATAACAACCATATTCCTGACTTCTAATACAAATACAATTCCTATACATGAACTATATAATCATTCCCAGCAAATTACTACCTTTCTATTGATACCAAACATGACATAGTTCCTATGGAATACAGCATTTATGAGATATGAATAGAAAATAATATCATAAATGGTTCCCTAAATCCAGACAGCGTCACACAGGGCTCTGCCCTGCCCTTTGGGGGGGGGGGCATGACAGGCTCCCTCTGTGCCCCCCCCAGCAGGGAGGGCATTGGTGTAGTCCTGGGGTAGCCCTAAATCGACTTAAAAAGTCGAATTAAGCCTTAAATCTAATAAAATCTAGGTTTAATAAAGTCAACTAAATTTTCCTTAAGTCGACTTAAGCAAGCTGCTTAAGTCGACTTAAGGAAACTGTAGCGTAGACACAAGGTAAATTAAGTCGACTTAAGCAAGCTTAAGTCGACTTAATTTACAAGTATAGATGCAGCCCTAGGGAGGGATATTGATAGGGTTTGGGATGAGGCCTCTGGAGGTTCAGTTCCTGGCCTGGCCCTCCATGATAGGCATGCTGCTTTCTCTCTCTGTGCTTACACTCCCTATCTGTAAAAAGGGGGATAACAGCATCTCCCTGGCTCACAGAGGTTTTTTGAAGATTAAATACATAACAGATTCATAGACTTTAAAGTCAGAAGGGAACACCAGGATCCTGTAGCCCAGTGGCTCTCAACCTTTCCAGATTATTTTCCCCTTTCAGGAGTCTGATTTGTCTTGCATACCCCCCAAACAATTGGAATATTAATACTGTATTTACACTTCAGTGTAAAGTATAGCAGTATAAACAAATCGGTATGAAATCGTAGATTATACTGATGTCACTAGTGCTTTTTATGTAGCCTGGTGCAAAACTAGGCAAATATCTAGATGAAATGATGTACCCTCTGGAGGATCTCTTTGTACCCCCACGGGTACGTATGGCCCTGATTGAGAGCCGCTGCTCCAGTCTGACCTCCTTCACATCGCACGCCATAGAAGATCACCCACCTACTTCTGTTCAGGACCATAAGCTCTGCTTGAGTTATCTAAGCCTTCAAATCTTGACCTAAAGACGTCAAGATCCAGAGAATCTACCTTTCCTCTTGTTCAAAGCAGCAAGTGATCCGTGCCCCTGGCAGCGGAGGAAGGAGATGGGCTCAAACGGTAGGGTGACAGGCCAGTTACGTTCCAAGACAGAGAGGGAGTAGATTCTCAGTATCTTGTGGAATTGAAGCCTTTGTTACTGCAATGAACTAAATAAATATCTGGATGCCTGCCATCCAAGCATCTAGCATTCTGACAATATTCCTGTGTGGGGTAGGTAGGCATCACCTTCCTTTTCACAGACATTGAAAATGAGACAAAGAGCAGTTAAGTGACTTGCCCATGGACATGCAAGAAATCTCTGGCCGAGATGGAAAGAGAACCCAGATCTCCAGACATCCTATCCTGTACTTTATCTGCAAGACTGGGAGAAAGGAGCCCTTAACAGGTCAGATTGCTACAGAAGAGCTGGGAAGAAATGAAAGTGGGGACAAAAAGAGGCTATTATGAGTCTATCTTGAGAAACTGACCAGAGTTACTTAAAGGTGGAAAGTAGGAAAATGGAGTGACATTACAAAAAGGGTGAATTTAGATGTCTGTTAGGGAAAAAATGCCAAAGGTGAATCTCCATGGATTAAGTCTTCTATGAAAAAGGGTGGAAGTCCCACCATTGGGGCATTCAAATCTCAATTGGAACATCCACTAGTATTGTAGGGAACAATTCTACAGTAGGAGAGGCATATACAGGATGATCTAGATCACTGCCTTTTATGATGAGGTGACTGGCTCTGCGGATGTGGGGAAAGCGATGGATGTGATGTACTTGACTTTAGCAAAGCTTTTTTATACGGTCTTCCACAGTGTTTTTATTGGGCTGCATTAGTAGGAGAGTTGCCAGCAGACCAAGGAAAGTGATTATTCCCCTCTGTTCAGCACTGGTGAGGCCACATTTAGAGTTTCATGTCCAGTTTTTGGTCCCGCCAATACAGGAAGGATGTGGACAAATTGGAAAGAGTCCAGTGGAGGGCAACAAAAATGATTAGGGGGCTGGAGCACATGACTTATGAGGAGAGGCTGAGGGAAGTAGGCTTGTTTAGTCTGCAAAAGAGAAGAGTGGGGGGAGATTTGAAAGCATCCTTCAACTACCTGAAAGGGAGTTCTAGGAAGATGGAGCTAGGCTGTTCTCAGTGGTGACAGAGAACAGAACTAGGATTACTAGTCTCAAATTGAGGTGGGGGAGGTCTAGGTTGGATATTAGGAAAAAAATTTCACTAGGAAGGTGGTGAAGCACCTAGGGAGGTGGTGGAATCACCATCCTCAGAGATTTTAAGGTGTGGCTTGACAAAGCCCTGGCTGGGATGATTAGCTGGGGTTGGTCCTGCTTTGAGCATAGGTTTGGACTAGGAGACCTCCTGAAGTCCCTTCCAACCCCAATCTTCTATGATCTGAAATAGATGGCTCTAAAGCTTTTTTTACACCAGAATCTCCTTCTCCACATCAGAATCCCTTCTGTGACCTCCCTCCAATCTAGCTGGAATCAGGGCTTCCTCCCTTTTAGCGTTACTGCAAGGACATGGCCATTTTGGCTATGTCTACACTTGCTAAAATTAGTTCGAATTATTTAGTTTGAACTAACTAATTCGAACTAATTTTAGTTAGTTTGAATTAGCTTAATTCGAACTAACATGGCCACACTGGAATGTTAGTTCAAACTAAGCAAGCACTTGCTTAGTTTGAATTAGCGATCCCCATTCATTTCAATGGCCGGTTAATTAGGTTAGTTAGTTCGAATTAATCCTTTAGTTTGAATACCCTATTCGAACTTATTAGTTCGAATTAAGAAAGCCCTCCTTAATTCAAACTAATTTGCCAGTGTAGACATAGCCTTTGTGACCTTCACATGGAGAACTCATGATCCAATAGATTTTCTCCACATCTAGTGTAGAAGAGCCAAATTCTCAAATGATGTTGATATCAATGGAATTTTTCTAGGTAGGAATTTGGCCGTAGGTATCTAGGATTCTAGTCTCAAGGGGTACGTCTACACTGGCAATTTAGGTTGACTTAAGTAGCCTTAAGTTGACCTAAATTACTTCCCGTCCTCACTGGGCTTTCATTAAGTCGATTTAAGAAATTCCTTAAATCGACTTAGTGAAAGCTTAAGTCGACTTAGTAAGAACCGCTGATTAGGTCAACCTAACGCTTAAGTCGACTCCTTAGGTCGATTTAAGCACAGTCTGGACATGGATTAACCCTTAAGTTGACTTTATTAAGTCGACTTAAGGTCAGTTCGGTCAACCTACTAAATCCCCGTTCAGGGTAACCACTTTGTTAAGTTGACTTAAAGTCGACCTTATTAAGTCGACTTAACAAATTTGACCTAACTGTTTCTAGTATAGACATAGCCAAAGATCCTTAACAAAGAATCTCAGCTGACAATCTATATGAATACCTGTGGGGGAAAAATACTTTAGACAGTCCCATTACCATGTAATTTAATGATTCCTGACAAGGAGAGCCAGGCATTTGCCAATCTAAATCTTCCAGTTAACTGCCAGTTTAAATATAGCTGTGACCTGGACTATTTGGCACACAGCTTGCCAAACATATTAACCAGTCCTTTATAACCTGGTCTTCTTATGTTCATAGGTTTCTAATGGATAATTAAGTAGCCAGAGCAGCCTAAATTTTTAGGAAGGCACTTAGAAACATGATCAAATGGGATTTGAGATTAAGTTTCCTTTTAAATACAGGTGTTTGCAGGCAGTCTGAAACAAGTACGGTTGATTTACTGAAGAGGACAAGTGAATTGTCATTTCATCATTTGGACTGAGTGATAGAATATGCCATCTCCACTTTTAATAGACACCACATTGCTTTTTAACTTTCCCAATTCTGTTGTTAAACTGTAAGAATGTGATTAGCTAACGTCTGAGCTGCATGAGTGAATCAGTAGAAGAAAAGCTTTTAATTCTCCTGTCACAGCATCCACAGCTGTGGCTAGGTGTATAAAGCTGTTCCTGCCCATTTTAGCTTAGCTAGAAAATTCTGTTTGGGAACAGAAACCCTACCTATTAACAAATATTTTCACACCAGTTGTCCCTAAAATGTGGCTACATATTTCCTTTCATCTTTAATGTCTTTTACTGTTTGTACAAATAGCTTAGCCATTCCCTAGCTCATTCCTAGGTGCATTGTATATTCCTACAGTCCTTGCCATACAATTTCCTTTCCTTTTTTGCTGTCACGGATGCCCGCAGCCCCTTCCAGGAATTCAAATGAGCTTATGGACTATATTTGAGTTTGCCAAATTGCAGGCTAAATTCTGAGTACGAATGGGGCTCCCATTGGCTCCGAACAGTCCATGCACATCTCAGTGGAAAATCTGACCGACTTCCAACCGTACCCTAGGAATGTGCTCGTGTCCCTCCTCTCTGGAATAGAATAAGACAATGAAAACAAGGTGGTGGCTGGCTCCCAATGCCTGGCTACTGCTGGGTGAAAAGCACAGGTGCTGGCCAAGGAAGGGTGGAATGCCCTCCAAACATCTGCAGCAGCAGGAAAACAAAGAAATGGAAAATAACTTTGATCTAGAGCTTCAGCCAGTTCTGACTGACCAGCGTGGGGCAGGTAGGCCATAACACTGCATCTTCCTCCCCCACATGAGCTGCACTACTTCGCATGAACCAGCTGATCAGCAGAGGTTGAGTTTACGTAGGGATTGAGTTCATTTGATTTTACATTATTGAGGCACTTGGTGATTTCTAGCTCCACTCAGAACCTATTCAATGGGTTTTGGGGTAGACTGTCTGAGGCACTATTGGGTACATTAATGGGGTGTGAGAAGGGGTTGTGCGCTATTGTGGTTAAGCAAAAATTACTCCCGGGAGGCTCCCAGGCAGTGCACAAATGTGTCAGCTATACCCACCCACAGGAGGATCCAGCCTCTTTTAGATCTACTCTGGTTTTCACTGAGGCAGGGGGGGAAGCAGGATCTGTGGTTCTTCCCTCATCTCGCTCTAATGGGATTCTGGCTATTTCTTGCTCAGCGTGTAAGGGAGAGAACATACGCATGTTGTACCCACCTTTATTTTTCCATACTCTCCTAGAGGCTAACGAAACTCTCTACCTTAAAAAGTAAAGTTTGGGTTCCCTGCCCCGATGCACCACAAGAACGAAAACTGACTAATGTACTGATCTAACTGCGGAATGAGTCTTTCATGACCCCTTTTAATTGATATTACCTACACAATAACTTACCGAGCAGCATATGGCATAATCCTGTGTTTCAACACATTACAGAATCACGTTGGAAGGAAAGGGGATAACAATGCCAATTTTTGCTTAATTTGTTGGAAATCGGTTTCTACATATTTACAAAAATAGTGTCTAATATGGACATGAGGGAATTTTACACATTTCTAGCTTAGGAAGGCGCAGTACAAATGAAGGAAAAAATGTTTAGCATTCATGTGAAGCAGAATTAGAGATTTAGCCACTTCTGACCTACTTGCTAAATCCTTTAATAAGTATGGATTTAGTGCTAAAATATAAGATCAGGTGAAATTGCCCAGAGCTTCTAGAAAACTGGGGCAGTTCCACTGACCTTCAACATATTAATAGAAAATTTAATAATTAAAACCTGCCTTAACTGGGATTTTTTAGCTTCAAGTTGGCTCATCTCAGGCAATTTCCAGGGCCACATAGATTTTTCCAGAAACAAAGCATGGAGTCGTGCAGTATCGTGTACTGTGCTTGGTGAAGGGAGAAGGGCTGTAGAAACAGCCTGTGTTCATTTTACAGAGCCAGCAGTGAAATAAAGTAGAAGTATGATAGATATTAAAGGGTGCAGGTGGGGGAAGAGAGAGAAGCAGGCTTTATAATTAAGATTATTTGGCCCTCAATGCAATATCAAAGGTGTTCCTTTGTGTCAGGAAACTCCCACGATTTGATTGTGACCTATAGTGAATGCAGGATTTTGCAAGGCATGAAACTAATTAGCCTTTAAATGGCGTTACCTTTTAACTTGTTTAAAACGGAGTTCAAAAACCTTTCGAACCGTATAACAAAGCAGAATCCAATAAAAGAGCTTTAGAGGCCTTTTCCTGGCTGTTGCAATACCAAATGTGCAATGTGAAGTCTTTAAAAAGCACTCCACCCCACTAATTACTGGATAATGGCTGCATGATTTATGCTAATGCCATTAATTGAAGGTCACATGACTTTTCAATTAGAGCTGATGTAGTAGAACGCATTCCACATTCCTGGCTGTGGTCCTAAAAGAGCTCCCCATTCCCTTGCTTACCGCAGCCTCAGTCTTCATCATCCACAGTCAGCTTGAACTGACAGGAAAGAGAGTGCAGTGTGATATGACGCCAGAACGATTCGGAAGCACAATCTGTACTATTCCAGGTTATCCGAAGCATTACCTCTTATAACAACACAGTAACTTGCACTTCTGTAGCACTTTCCATTTGAGGTTTTGGAACATTTTTCTCATCTCAATGAACTATGAACTAAACCTCATAGTACACTTGTGAGAAAGGCTTATTTCCTTCCATTTTACAGAAGGAGAAACTGAGGCACACAAGGTCACACAAGAAAACCATGACACAGCCATTTGTAGGTTCCACAGCTCCTAACTCTCATGCCTGACTAACTCCAAGACCATCTTACTGCTCTTCACAGGGAGGAAGGCTGGCCTAGTGGTTAAGGTGCTGGACTGTGATGCAGGAGATCTGAGTTCAGACTTTTTACATGACCCTAGACATATCACTTCATCTCTCTATCTGAAAAATGGGCTAGGGGGGTGAGGATAGCAATTCCTTCTTCTGACTACCAAGGTTAGAAACTCTTTGGTACAGGAATGATCTCTATGTGGACAATCAGCACCTAACACACCTACTTGGGCCTCTAGATGCTCCAACAATACAAACAATGATCATCATTCCCCATGATGAGAGAAAATAGTAGATTTAATGTTGTAAGCCAGTCTAGTAAATTTTATATAATTGCATAACGTGCAGTCCTACCAGCTGACACCATGAGGATGGTCTCAAAAAAAAATTCGCATTTCCAATAGTAATTTCAACATGCTATTTATATGCATAAAGAAGAGCCCCCAACACCTGTCTGCAAAGCTATAGCCATGGCAGATGACATTCCTTTAAACAGCAAGTCAAAATGTGCTGGGTTTTGGTTTATCAACCTCTAACTTCTGCAACATTCCTAAGACTCTCCACACTCTAATTTTGTCCTGACCATCATACAGTCTAAAGATTCTCCCATATGGCTGTGATTTACTTCTGCCCCATTGTCAATCTTTTCTATATTTATTATTCTGAACTTTATTTTAAATGGTCACTTACTGTTGGATAGCAGGGCATGAAATGCCACATCTCTGTGGATTTTATTCCTGGGGCTAAGATTCGTTGAATAAAAATAAATATCCCAAACTGCAGGATTATGGTTTAGCCTTTGATGTTTAATTGGATCTTGGCACTTTCTGAGATGCGAGTTAAAGCTTCCCAGAGAAGGAACAATTCCTACCGCATAAATGAGGCTCCTAACAGAAATTCTTTTCTGGGTTGAATTTAATTTCCTGCCCCTGTCCACAAGCACAAGACAACTTAGATAGCAGTAAAGCATTTGGCTACCTCTTTCTGTCATTAATAAGAATTGCATTTTCTTCCCTTCAAATTCCAATGCAATTTGGTTTTATTTCATAAATAAATTTGAACAAGCATTTTCAAATCTATGCTCTGATGCAATTGCTATAATTTCATTGCTCAGATCTCAGTACTGTCATGCAGTCCGTCCCAACTTAGTTAGAGAGCACTTTTTTTTTTTGGCAGGGAAATCTTTCCTCTGTAATTTGGAGCTTTTATTATTATCACTGTGCTCATTCTTCATGTTTTGTTCAATAAATCCATACTGTGAATTTAGCTTGGGTGAAAGCTGGTGGTGTGGTACACCTACAGACTAACCTCTTGAGTCCTTTATTTACTCACACAGCTGGTATATACCAATAGCAGCTCTGAAAACCTCCCCTCACCACCTCCCATGCTGCTAATATCCCTCAACCCTGACCTAGAAAAATCACCTTTAGGATTTCTCCAAGGCCCATTCAAACATTGACCTCTCCGCTAATATTGTTAAAAGGGTACCAATTAGTGCCAACTTTGATGGTGGTTTTTAGAGTGTGGACATTAATCAACTGGTAACTGGTCAGTGCGTGCTATAATCGCTTCAAATAGCTCACGAAATAGTACTTAATGATTTTTGGTCATTAATAGGCAGAACTCAAACCCTCTGGCTTTACCAACTGTGGGGTGTCTTCTCCTCACTCACTGAGTGCCCGTCAGCTACGAAGGCTCCGGCATCAAACACGTACGCTAACTCGATATGCATCCATGGGAATTACCCCAGCAGAGGAATAAAAGTATTTTGAACAGCTGATCAGATTTAAAGTATACTTTCATAACGCCATTTGTTTTGTTTTATGATTAATAAAAATGTGCTTATTCAAAAAGCTCTAAGTGCAAATACAAATTAAATAATAAAGCCTCTACGTAGCATTAATCTACATGGCCAGAAGGGACTATTTGGGTCATCTAGTCCATCCTCCTACATAATCCCAGCCAGAGAATCCTGCCTAGTGATTTGTGCATTTAAGCCAACAATCTGAGACCCAGCTCTTACACCACCTGAGTAAACAGATGAGTCTTTTCCTGTGTGTGCCTGAAATCTCAATAGCATGGCTGGCTGGAATTTCTCCAATGGAAGGTTTGTCTGTCACACAGTGACATTCATTGAACTCAAAAGGTTTCACAGACACAGTTTGATTTGAATGAAGCTGTGGTGGCATGGCGGGTAGGCTGCCAAGGAGCTGGGATCTCAAGCTGCCAGGCTCCTTTCTTCGTGGGCTACTGCAGAGAAAAGTCCCAGGGCTTCCAGGCTCCTCTTTAGCCCGCTAGCCAGTCTGATGGACAGCCTGGAAACCATGGAAGCTGGGGCTCACATCTCCTCCACAGCTTGTCAGGAGGGCTGAGGAGGAACCTGGACGCCCAGGGAGCACAAGCACCCAAGCTCATAGCTCCACAGCAACTTGGGTTTTCAGGGTCCATGGTAGCCCATCAGGCGGAGTTCCCCAGGGCTTCCAGGGTCTTTGGCTGTGGGGCAGCCAACCAGGTATGCTGTCCTGGAGCTTCCTTCCCTTTCACTGAGAATTCTCAAGTTTTTGGTTCCAAAAGAGAACAAAACCACATTTCCAAATCCTGAAATCCACCGAGAGGCAGAATTACCTTCCTCTGCACTGCCTGAGCCAACAGACTCAAGCGCTGGTGACCACTGAGCGAGACAGGCAGAGGAGCTGGCCTCTGACAAAAGCTGGCAGCTGTCCAAACAGAACACAGGAAAATGCTGCTTGATGCAACTGACCTGCCCATCGATCACTCGGCGTCTAACTTCCCTTTGCTGAGTAAAGTGAGTGGGGTGCTGGAGAAAAACTGTCTCAAACTGCTCTTGGACCCATCCCAATTGGAGATGGCAGCAGGGTAGGTCACAGAGTTAGTGCTGGCTGCATACACATACTAAGTTTGCCACACGGCTCCAGAGAGCTCTAGAGAAGAGAGTTCTGAGCAACAGAGACCAACTCTGACTCCAGAAACCAAGTCACTGGTGGGTCAAGATAGACTTGCTCCTCACTTGCACTGGTCAGACGTTCAGTTGCAATGAAGTGACCTATTTGACTTTTAAAAGGCAGGAAAATCTCCTGCCTTTGTGAGAACTACTCAGGTTGCAGGTTATGGGCCAATTATGTCCCTGTAATAATGGGGACAGATGGTGCAGGGAGCCCTAAGGTTCTTCTCTCAAGAGCACCCACAAAGGACACCGCCACAACTTGGTTGAAAGTGCAGAGAAGCACCTTTTCAAAGTTATAGACAGGCCTACTGGTCCCTATGATGCACGGTGTTCACTTTTCCCCAGAACAGCTCTGCCTCGTTAGTGGTATAAATTAGCCCAAGGAATTTATCAGCTTGGGGGAGGTAGTGCCACTCAGAGCCAAATATAACTTGGCTGACCTCAACCTGCTTTGTTCTCTCAGGTGGAGATTTTGCTTCGATGCTCACAGTCAAACAGGAATTTCAGAGCTACACAAATCAGCAGATCATGATTATGTAAGGCCTAACTCTGAACTCTTGTCCGCTGCGGAACACTCAATGAAATCGATGTGACTTTCAGCTAACAACTGAGTACGGTCTTTGGGGTAGGCTTGTACTGTTACTACACCGGAACCAAAGCTGACAGAATCTTTCAGGGCCCGTCTCTGAAGCCCTTTTGCAAGCAGAATCCTATTTCCTTCATTGAGTGTCTTACAGGCAGAAAAGCTGCCAGGGTCATGAGATGTTACAAGCTGAAGGGTGATTATTTAAAGAGGTTTCTGAAAATGCAGCGGTGCCTGAACTCTCCTTTTTAAGTCATTCAGATCTGAAACGAATGGAAGTTTATCAATTTCAGGGGCTATAACTCAGGGTTTCATTTTCTCGATTTCTCCAACATATCTTGGAGCCAAGAAGAGGGAAAAAGGCAAAACAAGTGCCCTCCTGGGCATTGCATGAACAGCTTTGCTACGCAGTGATGTGCAGGCCTATTTTATGCGACAGCCGATGCAACATCCATCTCATACAGACACGTTCTCATTCCTTAATGAAGGAAATGATGGTTTAAAGGTGGAATTACGCAAGCATTTTCCAGAGATGGATTTTTATTTTGGTGGCCTTGGGCATGATGTGAATTTAACATGAGGTTTTGTTTTGTAAGGCTGACACCAACGAGCCTGGAGGAATCAATTTTTATCACCTATGTTGTGTTAATCCTGATGCCGTTGACCAAAGAGGTATGACATTGTCTGATAAAATGTATTAGAGCTGCTGATATTCCAAGAACACACGTGCGTGCACACAAAATATCACTCTGTGATAATCTCTTGAACAGTCTCAGATGGAAAAAACCATTAGAGAAAATAAAGAGGCATTTGATTTTCTTCTCTTTTTTAAACTTTTATCTTTCCTGTTCTCCATTTCTCCTAATTGGACTATATAGAAGGTATGTATTCAATAAACCAAACAAGTCAGAGATAAGTACATTTGTGTCACTACGGAAGATCAAAGTTTCAGGGAAGGAGACCCTCAGGCTGGAGTGGAAAGAAATGATCCCACAGTCGGGACCCTCCTTCTAGAGGATGTCGTGATATCCTCTCACACTGAGGTTACGCCTCCAGAGGAAAGGACCCCTGTTATTAGGAAGAAACAGGTAAAAGTAATGAAGAATTCAATTATTAGATTTCAATTAATATATAGATAGTTGGATTTGTTATAATCAAGAGATCCTCTTGGTGGTCACATGCTGGGTGACCTCTAGAGAAATCTATCTGCCGTGCTAGGTAACAGACTATGACCATGGTTCACATAGGTGCCAATGCCAGAGGGAAAGGTAGCTGAGGTCCTGGAGGCCAAATTTAGGGTGCTAGGTAAGAGACTGAAGTCTAGAACCTCCAGGGTAACGTTTTCTGAAATGCTTCTAGCCCCACGCACAGGGCTTCTTAGAGAGGCAGAACTGCAGGGGCTCAATGTATGGATGAGATGATGATGTTCTGCAGAGGGATTTAGGTTTATAAGGAACTGGGGAACCCGTTGGGAAAGGAGGAGCCTGTATAGAAAGGATGGGCTCCACCTGAAACAAAAGGAAAGCAGATTGCTGGCCTGTAAAATTAAAAAGATCTTAGAGAAGTTTTCTAAACTAAGGGTTGGGAAAAAGCCAATAGTTGCAGAAGAGCGTGCGGTTCAGACAGAGGCATCCCTTAGGGGAGGACTTATTAAAGGGGATCCTCTATATTCTAGAAAAGAGAGCAGGACAGACTTTGATAAAGTACAAGTGGGAGCTGAAGAAAAACAGCTAAACACAGAAGTATCCCATTCATCTACACTGCATGAAGCATCACAGAAACTTGGTGGAATGATGATAATCAATAGGAACAGTCATACCAAGATACAAAATATACAGGAATGACAGAGTAGGTCAGGCTGGTCCGAGAGTGGCACTCCGTGTGAAAGAAAACAGACTCAAACATAAAATCTTAAATAAATCAGACTGTACCTCAGAATCTCCATGGCAGTGGTTCCCAACCTTTTCTCTGACGTGGCACAGCTTCATACCTTTCATTATTTTGAGGCACACCACCATATAGTCTCCAAATGAACTCATGAATATCAGCGCTGTCCCGTGGGGGGAGCGGGGCCAGGGGCCAAGTGGCCAAAGCGGGGCCCCACCTGCGGGGGGGAGTCGGAGCCGGCTGCAGGGGAGGGAGCCGGCTGTGTGGGGCAGGCCAGCCCAGAGGCTGGGCCCCATGTGCTCTGCCCTTTGGCCAGCCTGCTCCACCCTGGGGGTGGGGAGGGCCAGCCCAGGGGCCGGGCATAGTCCTCCCATCCTGCCCCACTGCCTTCGGCTGGGTGCCACAGGCAGTGGGGCAATGGTGGGAGGAGGGGTTGCGGCATGCGCACGGGCCCCGCACTGCCTTGCTGGGAGCAGGACAGCGCGGGGCCCATGTACCCGCGGGGCCCGGGGTGATCACCCCGTTCGCCCCCCCCCAGGGACAGCCCTGATGAATATTCATGAGACAATCCAGAACTCTGAGTAGTTTTTCAAAAAATTCCATGGCACACCTGCTCAGACCTGAGGGCACACTGGTTGGGGAACACTGCTCTATGGATACAAATTCCGTGCTTGAATAAAAACACTACCGGCAGTAGGAATACGCTGCCAACCACCTGAATGGGATAGTAACTGTGCCTGGGAAATGTTCACGGAGATGAGAGAGGCTACTAAAACAGAAAACCTAATAATAGGAGGAGATTTCAATTATCCCCTTATTGTCTGGAAACATGTCACCTCAGGATGGAATGCAGAGATAAAATTTCTGGACACCATGCAAAAATGATTAAAGGTCTGGAACACTTGGCTTATGAGGGAAGATTGAAAGAGCTGGGTTTGTTTAGTCTGGAAAAGAGGAGACTGAGAGGGGACACGATAACAGTTTTCAAGTACCTAAAAGGTTGTCACGAGGAGGAGGGAGAAAAATTATTCTCCTTAACCTCCGATGATAGGATAAGAAGCAATGGGCATGAATTACAGCAAGGAAGGTTTAGGTTGGACATTAGGAAAAAATTCCTAACTGTCAGGGTGATTAACGACTCGAATAAGTTGCCTAGGTAGGTTGTGGAATCTCCATCATTGGAAGTTTTTAAGAGCAGGTTAGACAAACGTGTGTCAGGGATGGCTAAGAGTGCACTTGGTCCTGCCATGAGAGAAAGGAACTGGACTCAATGACATCTCATGGTCCCTTCCAGTTTCTATGATTCTATAAATAGGCCACTGGGTGATCGAGGTTCCAAATGAGCACTCAAGGCCAACAAGACCATTGTAGAGAAGCTAAATGAATTCTCTGCATCAGTCTTCATTGCAGAGGCTGTGATTGAGATTCCCACACCTGAGCCATTAAATTCTTTATAGATGCCAATCTGAGGAACTGTTCCAGGCTGGAATTTTTGGAACAAAATAATAAATTACAGAGTAATAAATCACCAGGACCAAATGATATTCCCCCAAGGGTTCTGAAGGAACTCAACTGTGAAATGGCAGAACTACTAACTGGGGTATGTAACCTCTCTCTTTAATCAGCCTCTGCACCAGATGGCTGGCAGATAACTAACCTTACACTGATTTCTAAAACAGGCTCCAGAGGTGATCCTGGCTGGTAAGCCTGATTTCAGTACCAGGCAAACTGACTGAACCAATAGTAAAGAACAGAATTATCAGGAACATAGATGAACACAATATGTTGGGGAAGAGTCAACATGGCATTTGTGCAGGGAAATCATATCTCACCACTCTATTAAAATTCTTTCAGCATGTACACAAGGGTGAGCAAGAGGATATAGTGAACCTGTACTTTCAGAAAGCTTTAGGCAAGGTCCTCCACAAAAGGCTCTTACGTAGGCAGTCATAAGAGGGAAGGTCCCCTCATGGATCAGTAACTGGTAAAAAAAATAAGAAATAAGTCACACACACAAAAAAGAGGAGGTCAGAAAACTGGGTGACTGAGCAACAAGATGGCGGATATCATTTAGCATTAATAAATGGAGAGTAATTCACATTGAAAAACATCATCCCAACTATCCATGCAATCTGATGAGGTCTAAATTAGTTCTTACCACTCAAGAAAAAGCTTGGAGTCATCGTGGACAGTTCTCTGAAAACATCGGCTCAATGTGCTACAGCAGCCCAAAAAGCTAACAGGAATGTTAGGAACCATTAAGAAAGGGATAGAAAATAAGATCAAAAATATCATGGATTTATACAGTGACATTATGATATGTCCACACCTTGAATACTGTATGCAGTTCACCTCATCTCAAAAAATACATTAGAACTGGAAAAAGTACAGGAACGGTCAATGAAAATGATTAGAAGTTTAGAAGAGATTCCATTTGAGGAGAGAGTAAAAAGACTCGGACTTTTCAGCTTGGAAAAGAGACACCTAAGGGAGGGATATGAGAGAGGTCTATAAAATCATCACTGATGTGGAGAAACTGGATAAGAAAGTGTTATTTACCCCTTCATAAAACAGAACTCTAGTCATCCAATGAAATGAACAGGAAGCGGGTTTAAAACAAATGAAAGGAAATACTTCTTCACACAACACATAGTCAACCTAACAAACTTATTACCAGGGATTGTTGTGAAGGCCGAAAGTATAAGTGGTTTCAAAAAACAGCCAGATAAGTTCATGGGCAGAGACGTCACCCCAAGTTCTGGTTGTCCCTAAATCTCCGACTGCCAGAAGCTGGGACTGGACAAATAGGGGGTGGATCACTCAGTAACTGCCCTGTTCTATTCATTTCTTATGAAGCATCTGGTACCAGCCACTATTGGAAGACATCTATATGAACCATGGGTCTAACCCAAAACATTGTTATGTTCTTATGTACAACAGCTGACCATTTATTTTCTGTAAATTTGGCCAGATTCCAAATACAAAAGCATCAAGAATGGGCAGAGAACTGTTTTCTTCCCAGGACTGAATTAGTATGAAAGTGATATTCTGGTTCCTAGATTTTCAGTGATTCAGAAATACACGCTGGGCATTCCCTCTGAGAGGGTGCCATCCCCAAAATATGTCTGACTGGACACAGAATAGCATCTCTCACAGTGTTCATTTTAGAATGTGTAATGAAATCCATCAAGATGGAGATCATACGGCTAGGTCCAGAGGGGTCACCGGGTCAGTCTAGTTCAGCAAAAACAACAAGGAGTCTTGTGGCATGTTTAAAGACTGACACCCTGATTTCTCAGGGAAAACTGGATCTCAGTAAATATCAAAAACTTTATAAGCAGAGTGGAAGATTTGGACCTCCATACTTGGACCTTACTTTCAGGCAAACTGCCACCGTGTTTCCCTGTTCTGCTGAATGCTGCTTATCCAAACAGACTCAGACTCTAAAGTCAGAAGGGACCAATATGATTATCTAGTCTTACCTCCTGCACATTGCAGGCCACAGAAACTCACTCACCCTCTCCTGCAATAAATCTCTAACTTATGACTGAGTTATTAAGGTCCTCAAATCATGATTTCAGGACTTTAAGGTACAGAGAATCCACCAACAATTGAGTCATGCCCCATGCTACAGAGCAAGGCAAAAACTCCTCAGAGCCTTTGCCAATCAGCCCTAGGAGAAAATTCCTTCCTGACCCCAATATGTCAATCAGTTAAACCGTGAGCATGTGGCCAAGACTCACCAGTTAGACACTCAAGAAAGAATTCTCTGTAATAACTCATAACTCACCCCACTGGCAAATCTACCCCCAGGAGCCAAAGATCAGTCAACTGCCAAACTAGACTGTCCCATTATACCATTCCTTCCATGAATTTATCAAACTCAGTTTTGAAACCAGCTGGGTTTTTTTGCCTCCACTGCTCCCTTTGGAACGCTATTCAGAACTTCACTCCTCTGATGGATAGACGCCGGAGTCTAATTTCAAGTCTAAACTTCCTGATGGCTAATTTATATCCATTAGTTCTTGCATCCACATTGGAGCGGAACTTCAGTATTCCTCAACATATTTGATGGTGGCCAAGTAGCTTAGAAAACTGGAGGTCCAGAGAATGATAAATTCAATTCTGAGATGGAACATCGGCTTACAGGCTCCTTCCTCCTTTCTCCCCCCTCCCCTGGCCAGACAACGAGGTAGTAAAGAGACCTGCCCTATGAAAACTGAATTAGCTGCCATGCTTGGAAGGAAGGGCCCTTGGCTGGGGATCATTAAGAAGAGCAGTGAGTTAGCAAGGCCCTTATACTTGCTTTCTTAATTTTCCCTTCTGCAGCAAAGTGTTTACCCAAACTCTGCTGCTGTGGGGCCCCTTTATGTTTGTTTATACTTTCCTGCTGAGAAGGAAAGGGTTATGGGGTTTTTTTCTTTGCTACAAGAGAATTCAGATTTTTCCCTTTGACTCTCTCAAAAGGGAATTCCCTGAGTTGACCTCCCTTCCCAGGAGAAATAGAAATATTTATTTGGGATCCTCCGGCAGAGGGAAATTGCCTGGGAGGAAAGGTATCCCAGAATAACTGTCCCCTGCACAAAAGAGAAAAGGCTGGTTTAAGATGTAATTTGCATTTCTTCCCTTTAAAAAGATTCAAGCAAGTGTGGCAGCTGCCATTCCAAAGATTGCTTCTGCAGTTGGCACAGACTTCAAAAAGGTATGGCACTGAGCAAGCCTCATTCTTCATTCTTCCCATAACACGTAAGACAGGAATTCGCAAACTGAACGGCGCTTTTTATCTCTGACAGCAAAAACAAACTCTAAACTACTATTAAATAGTTAAATATATAAAAGAGCAACACAAATCGTTCCAACTATAGTGTCGACTCAAGAAAAAACTAAACGTCTCATCATGCTTTCCTTGTGCGCCCAAACCAGAGAAATTAGATTAAGTCTGCCTACATAATCTCACAGATTAAGGCCAGAAGGGACAGTTAATTATTTAGTCTGACCTCCAACATAATACAGGCCATAGAATTGCAC
The DNA here is from genome assembly GCA_007922175.1 of Pelusios castaneus. NCBI lineage: Eukaryota > Metazoa > Chordata > Testudines > Pelomedusidae > Pelusios > Pelusios castaneus. The sequence continues at coordinate 4,108,194 of ML685818.1, forward strand.
TCAGTAACTTCTGTATTAAGCACAATCACCAGTGTTTGACTAAATCGTTTCTTCCAGAAAGAAATGTGGTCTTAATCTGAAGACAAGAGAGGGAGAATCCACCATTAACCACACTCTCTGTTTTCACACTATGTTCCTCACTGGGGTGTCTCAGAAAAAAGAAAGTCATCCTTAGGAACTACCAGACTCTGCAACCAAAGCCCCATGAATTTCATTGGGTTCTAACCACATGCTTACCAGCTTTGCTGAATATGGGGATGATTTAAGCATATGCTTCAGTGAAGTAAGAGTCTTACGCCAATGCGACTGACCGTAGAATACAGTCCCTGGTCTGTACAGTTTTTCTGTTCTCTTTGTTTCTGTTTTATAGAACAAAAAAAACTACCAAAAAAACCAACCAACCAACCAACCAAAAAAAATCCAAAACCTTGACCGCGAGGTTATAAAAGAATCACATCTTCTTGACTGTGGGCATGTGCTGTTATATATACTCATGTTATTTCACACTAATTTTAATAACACACATTTGGTGAGTAAATCTGTCCTTCAGAATCAAGGCATCAATCCACTACAGAAATCCAGATTATAAATGGGTGTTTATAAAAGACCTTCACTGTGATTTTAGCTGTTGAGGCAAAGCACAATAACGTTAATATTACATGTGGTTCTATGAAGAATGAAGCCTTGGCATGATGTTACTGAAGTTTCTGCTGTATAACCTCTGCCAAAGAAAATGTACACCAGAAGGATTTAGAAATGTAGTATAAGAAGAGGTTGTGTGTTTATATATGACTTTACAGGTGGTCAGATATAGTCAAAGGAGGGGTGTGTGCATGTAAAAGCCAGAATTTTCTAGCTTAACCTTACAGCCTCTTTAGAATCTCAGAGGAAGAATTCAATTGTGACTCATGATAGAAAACTTCTGAAAGGAGATTGCTGCTCTCCTTCTTTCCCTCAGTCCCTCTATGTTTCAGTGTAAGGAATCAAAGGTGTTAATGGTGGGAAAAAAGAGAGGCCTGGTCTACACTGTGGGGGGGATTTCGCTGCCAGTCAAAAGGAGATACCCAAGTTACTTAAAATAACTTGCATATCTCCCTTCGACTGCTCAATGCCTACTTGCTGAGGTGACTTCAGCGTGCCGAGTCAATGGGAAATGACACATCACTACTCCAGCTGAGAGGCTGGAGTTACTTAATCAACTTCTCCATCGACTGAGCAGGTCTTCACAGACCCATTCGGTCAGTTGGGAAGTTTGATATGACAGCAGCGAATTTGCTGACATCAGTGAAGACCAGCCCAGAATAAATCACCCATTCTCTGTCCTCTTGTCTATGCAAGACTGTTTCCTACAGAATGTATGCAGGAGCTACGGCTAATCTAGGTTTAAGTGTCACAGGGGAAGGGACTGGTACATCTTTCTTTTGAAGGATATTCCTCAACCGAGTTGATTTCATTTGTAAAAGGATTTTCTTGCTAGTCAGTCCAGATGTCAGTTTTTTAAATTACGTGCCATCACCCCTCGCTATACACCCTTGTATCACTTTAAATGGTTCCTCCCCATCCTTAGAGGTTGCACCCTTGAAATACTTGTAGATCGTTAACAGAGTCCTACTGCCCACATCCTTGATTAACGTCTTAGCTGAAGTATTCCTGTTTATTTAATTTGTCATACTTACTCCCACATCAATCCTTCCTGTTCTCTTAAGAGTTTCTTGTTTGGTCAGCTACAAATTAATTAAAGTTGCTTGACTATAGTGTGGTGCCCATAACTATATTTTATATTCCTGCTGCTTTCTTTACCCTATACAGCTATTGAGGAACTGCATTACAGATGTGGTCTGTAGCTGTCTTCTTTAGACTTCTTATCTGTGGACACAGAATACAGAACAAAGGCCAAGCAGACTATTGCTCGAAAGAACGAGAGTAATGTTCATAGGGTATTTCAAGGGTGCCATATAGAGACTGATTTTTCTTAAAAGAAGGGAGAAAAAGCCTCTGGATGGTTTTTCTTGAGTCTTTAGTTCACATGCCTACTATTGGTTTCCAAGAAGCTGCTATTTAGCTGATGAATAAGAAAAACCTAAGCTTTAATTTGTTATAAACCTGGAGATGCCACACAAAAAATTTGATCTCTCTGGTAGACGTATGCACCTTTCAAACGCATGCAGCCAGTTATGACCTCTTACACGTACCTACAGTTCTTCGTATTAAGGCTTCTTCTCTATTTCACAGCCTAAAACACACTTCATGCAAACACCACAGGGAGAACAAGACCTGAAGTAGCTCTGCCATCTCTAAGGGCTCGATTTTCTTTTGGCTGTTATATGATTGACTAGACATATACTTATTAATATCATAAAAACCAAACGCACCCATTAGAGGTTTCATCAGGAATTAACAACACAACAGGCAGCTCTCTGCAAACTGTAAATTAAATTAATAGAAATGTAATGAACAATAAACCTAGGTAGCTTTAGTGGTGCTACTTATTAGATTACTACAAATTCATCAATAGAAGCAGAATTATTTATGTGCTTGAGAGATAACAATCATGCGCTCCAAACGTTTTAACAAAAAAACTTGTCATGCATCTTTACAGAACCAACTAACATTTCCATAAAGGGGTTTAAAAAAAAAAAAGTCACAGCTACAGTTACCGATTGAGCAATCATGTCCAGTCCAGTTGGGATCACAGTTGCAGAGCCCGGTATCAGGCAGAAAAGTCCCATGACCGGAGCACTGGTCCAAACAGGTAGCTCTTGACGTCTCGCAATTCGTTCCTCCCCAGCCAACAGAACAGTGACATTCTCCCCGTACACATACTCCTCGCCCAGAACAGGTGGGATCCATGCAGTCCACTGCATTGGGGAAGAGGGAGAAGCGGAGGTAGAAAGTTTAAGAACAACCTATTTTGATATTTATAATTTACAATGCAGTAGCAGCTTGAAGTTGTGCAGTTAAATGAAACAAAGACAGCCTGTGAAAGCAGTCAGCACGTACTTTGCACTTCAAAAGCTTCTGCACAAGAAATAGGGATAGGATTCTGGAAAGGATTAAACTAAAATTAAAATAAAAATGTTATATGGAAAACGGCTCTTACGGATGCTCTTATTAATAGATTGCATGTCTAGTACAAACTGGAAGCAATCACCTAAGTTAATAATAATTATTATTTTGCACCTATTTAGCTTCTTACGGTATTGTATTAAACACATGAATAATTATGAATACATTCAAAGATCTCAAAGCACTTTACGGATGGAAATTAGGACTTACAATAACTTTGTGAATTAGGCACTATCCCCATTTTACAATGAGGAGACAGAGAATAAGCAACTTGCTCAGACGATGGCTGAGCTGGGAATATGAGCCCAAAGGTCCTGCCTTCCTATCTACACAACAGTTACTCCTTCCACTTACCTCCTGAAAGGTGAGATCCAGTGGACTGTCAGCTCACACCCAAGATGAAAATCATTTCGTTTTCACTTATGTATTATAATACATGGTTGCAGTGATTACACCCTTTATTGCAAATAAATCTCTCTTCCTAAAAAATGGACAACTCCCCCACTATTGCTCCCACGAGTCGTGACTAGCTAAATGCTGCAGAATATAGGGCTAGCCTGTTTGCTTGCATATGTATTTTTTCATGATGTTATTTCTTATTAATTTAATTGCTTGTTTGTATTATAATAGATTTATATTAAAAGTACTTTGGCTGTAACGCAAGATACTTAGAAGCCATAACCTATATGATGAGCGAAGACAAACTAACACATGTAGGTTCGGGACCTTTGGCCTAGATAAGTAATGATGACGTGTATATATCCATGGTTATGGCTTTTGCCCAGCTACGTCAGGAGGCATTAGGATGGGGGGGAGAGGCTACCTCAGTTCACGCTCTCAATAGACTGCACAAGCACACCACAAGAATGCGGTTAGGCCAGAAATAACGGAGGTGACAATGAGCGAACTGTCTGGAAAGGATATGGGTATGTCATTAAGGAGCATGAACATGCCAGCCTATAGAATAAGTGTACCCTGATATTTTGTGGGTGAGAAAGCCAAATCTGGACATGGAAGGTTGGCCCATAGAGTTCAGGTTATAAGAGGGGCAACCCACCATGCCTTATGTCTTGTGTCTTTAGTATCATAGTCCTAATGTTACAATCTTTCTACAGCTCTTAAGCAGTTTCTAAGATTTCCACCCCACGACTCGAGAACCGAGGAACCTAGCCATCAGCATTCAGGGGTGAAGCTGGTCTCCTACTACCAGATTATCAAGGAAGGGTGTGAGACTATAAATCCAAAAGCTTTATAGCATATCATACCACATGTATCTCTAGAATAATATTGCCTTTGTAATTTTGATAGATTATTATCCACTTGATGAGCCTATTCTTGCTCAAGAAAGTGTTTACGGCTACATTTTTATTTTTAGTGTGAATGTCCTTATCTTACATCCTGAGAGTCCTTGGAAAACGCTGTGTAGCCTGATCCTGGGACAAAAATCTTGTCTTCTGATCAGATCAACTGGTAAACTACTAATCCCAAACATCATTAGTAATAATTAAGAACTTAAAAATCACACAGCAATGCTCAGGTGTCACAGTGATCAGCATGGGCTGGTAGACAGAAAGGTTAACTTTGTGTTTAGGAGTCGACAGTAATAAGATAGGACATTTATACTGATGCTAACAGAACACTGTCATGCCACGTTAACACTAAAAGGATGTTTAAAATGTTGTTTTCTAGTGTAGGGTAATTTTCAGAAACTATTAAAACCTATTCCACCGAAGGAGATTTCCAATGTAATTGGGATTTCTCTTAAAATATCCATGTTGCCAAATGGCAGTGAATGGGCTGGACACCATCTTAGCTGCGATTGACACTATGAACACCATTTCTGTGTAATGGGAAGGCATTTGAACGGTGCCATTAAGCTGGAGATGCTCAATCAGATATTCCATTGCTATGAAATTCTGACTTAGAAAAGCACACGGCAAAGCATTTAATCGTGTGCTTAACTTCAGGCCTGTGCTTAAGTCCCGTGAACTTCAGTGAGACTTAAGCTTGTGCTTCAAGTTAACCACATCCTCACATATTTTTCTGAATAAGGTTGTAAAAGAAGAAAAGATTAAACATTATTGACTATCACTTCTATTTCTGTACTTTTAATTAGTCAAACATTTCATTTTTAATCTTTTGGAATGTTAGTTTTAATACGATCAGTCTCTTAACAGAGATGACAGATGATCCATTTGGGTACCCTCCTTAAGAAGAGCCTGCTATATGATTTATATACCACTAAAATGCCTCTAAACTTACATGGTGAAAAAAGGCCTTTAACTCCCTGCCTCGAGGTGAATTTCATCCACCAACGGAAACACACAAAAATAAAAGGAATGGAGGAACTGTTAATCTATGTATATAAAAGCACACAGGGAAAATGAGAGGCAGAACAGCCCTTTCCAACTATTCCCATCTGTAAGTGTTAGTGCCCTGAGGATCAATGACAAGTGTCAGTCAGGGTAAGTTGCCTGACTGCTGTCTCCAATACAGCAGAACATAACACGGCCACAGAATATACCAGCAAGGTGGAGGCTATTTTTTTTTATTTAGGGCTAATGAGAATTCCAACGGCTTGCTTAAGATCCAGACACCTTGAAAAGAAACACTCGAACCCATCAAGCTTCTCTGATAATTCCCTGGATTCACAAAGATTTCTGACTCTGACAAGCAATGCCTCAGCAATTACTATCCTGAGTCATGCAAGGGTATTTTCTGTTTCATAGGCTCCTGGCCCTCTGCTTATAGCTGGAACAACCTTTGAGAATTATAAGATGCTGGAAAGGATGGATCTATAAATCTCTTCCACTTTTAGTGAGGTGGGAGCGAGGGTTCCAATTTTAGCTTGAGACCCTTGCAGCCCTGGCCCTATTCTTCCTCAGCAGTAATATGTACAAAAAGGACTATGAAGCAGACTCGCGGAATCCTAGGTTCTCAGCAGATGGTTTGAGCACAGAGAACAGAGATCACAGGGTAACTGACAAGAGGCAACCTCCAAGCAATTAATCATTCCCTGTGAAGGTCGATTGGGAAAAAAGTATGTTTCAAACAGGGCTCCATCGCAGGCCAGCACTCAGCTCCCTTAGCTCTAACATAGAAGTTTATAGAGGGGGGATGCATGTGTGTCAGAACAACCCATTTATCATAATCCTTAGGCCATTTTTCACATGGAAATGAGCCTTTTCAAAAGGTGTCCCAAAGAACTTTAATCTTGCCCTTAGTAGCCGTAACACTTTAGGCACTCTACTCTGGAGCAAGGGTCCTGAAACAGGATCAGGGCCTTACATTTGCTTCTTCCTCAATTGCTTTGGTGTTTTTTGAAATTAATGGTACATTTTTTTCATGCAGCTCTGCTTGATAAACGCAGCCACTCAGCTCAGGAAGAGACAGGTGGAAAAAGAGGGCACCAAGGCCAACATAGAAAACGCAACAAAAAAGAGTTGAGTTTTCCACATATTTGTTTCAGAGGTTGGGAAATAAGCCTGAATGATCTAGTTTCTGTTTAGAGAGAGTCTCATTTATAGCTTAAACTTTTTGTACTACCCTTGCATGTGAGAAAAATCGAGCAGCAGGTAATGCTGTTACAGATACTGCACTTTCCCCCAGTATGCTTCATCCGTCTTACAAGTTATTAAATATATTTAGTACCTGAAGAGTAACTTGTTCATTGCTTAAATTTGTTTGGCTCCTCCTTTAATGTCCTGTTTGTTTAACCTATGCCTTATAAAACACAGGGCAATAAACTTTAGAAGAGCGAAAAGAACAATCTATGGCTATGTCTGCACTTGCAAGTGAGTTCGAATTAAGGAAGCTTAATTCGAACTAACTTGAGCCTTGGCCACACTAGGCTTTCGTTAGTTCGAATTAAGGGCTTCCTTAATTCGAACTAATAAATTCGATTGCTGAGTTCGAACTAATCCTTAATTCAATCAGTTAATTTGAACTAAATCAAATGTGCCCATATGAGTTCGAACTAACGGCTTAGTTCGAACTAATCGGCAGATTGACCTTCCTGCAACTGACTAATTCAAACTAAGCAAGTGCCCTGCATGGCCATGGCTAGTTCAAACTAGCATTCTAGTGGGGCCATGCTAGTTCGAATTCAGTTAATTCAAACTAACTAAAATTAGTTTGAATTAGTGTCTAGCTTTTGTAAGTGTAGACATAGCCTATGTTAGCTGATGTTTTATAAACAATGCTGAACTTCTGGTGGGGGGGGGGATGAGCGGACGAAGTAACACTATTATAAACGAAGAAGAAGGACTGAAGCTACATCACAGAAACTGAGAAATAATAAAAGGAATCAATAGCAGATATTCCCTCATGGAAAAGAAATCAAAAAGTAAACACAAATTAAAAAAATTGTAAATCAACTTTTTTATTAGAATTAAAAAATATCCTTCAGATTTCTTACATCGCATATTGCTAGGTTGATTCCCCCCTCCTCACTGCGACATAATACAAATTCTATCTTGCAGATGAAACATAAATGTTTAATAGAAAAAATACTAAAGAAGCACATAAGAAAAATCATGTTCTCTTTGTTCCTTGTTCTTTTTCCTGTTTCCATCTAATGGGATTGTGATACTATCCCCTGCCACAGCGATAATATAAAGCAACTGAATTGGGTTTATTCCACTGCTTCCCATGTGGCTGGGAAAAGAAGGTTCGTATTAGGGAGAAAAACGTGTTCTATGTATTAAGCCTCACTGACCTCAATAAGGTTACACATGTGTGTAACTGAGGGAGAATCTGTCTCGCTGACTCTTAAATAGTTTCCATTTTGCTACTTTTCTTTAGACACCAGTGATGATTTAATAATGAAGAGAGACGGTGACCCACTTAGTAAATCTTTTCAATAATAATTACTTTGCATTTTCTCTGCTTCACTGCTCGACTCCACTCTTAGCATTTTTCAGCCAAGGTAAAGTTTTCTCCAGAGACGGTTTAGTGGCCTGGAATGGCACTGCGTCCAATGAACTGTTACTGGGACACAAGCCATCTCAAAGCAGATGCTCAACCAGAATTCATTTTCTGCTTCTCAGAAACGCCATTTGGGTATCAGAGACCAATTCAGGTTATTCTCATCGCCATTGTATAAAAAGTAACCAGCTGAGGGGATTCTTTATCACACACTCACTGTAGCAACTGCAGGTAAATTATGGAGTGTCATTCACTCCTGTCCAGAGGTCATGTATGAAGCCTACGCAACATTTACCGTGTTGCACTGGCATTTGTGGAGAGAAGAATTAAACCCAGAATCAACTGTCTTTTGGGTTTTCTACATTCAAGTTCCAGAAATGCTGCACACTTACAACTTGAAATGAAGTCACAGTGGAAGGTAGGCCCTTTAGGAGATATTTTTATAATTGGCTGATTGAAAGGTAATTTGCAAACATGGAAATAATTGTCCAGTTTTTGTTTTGTTTGTTTGCTAAGGACTGTTGCATTAAGAGGTGGCTATGAATTCAGAGAAGATGGACATTTGTCTTAGCGTTCCAGGATGGCAGAGATGATGACTGCCTGCACAAAATAATTAAGGTTCTCATCAGCACCCTGTTTAGGAATTAAAAGAATAACTATAAATGGAAAAATGATGCAGGGCTAATGGGAAGGGGGGGGGAAATGTATGGAAGATCCACTGAAATGATATCTAAAGTTGAGCTTAAACTCATGTCCTAAACACATCGAAGCTTTTAAACTTGAAAAGAAGCAGGGCTTTTCTCACTCCACCATTTTATACATGTAAGCAATCAATCACTTGGCAAACATGCCACAAAAATACCCTGTTAAAGTAATTATACGTTTAGATGTGGATATGGAAATGGAAATGATGCTTTAATAAGAACATTTGAACGTGTGATCAGATCAGATGTTCTGGCCTTTCAACCAGATCTATCTATCTGAAACATTTGAGGGCTTTTCACCCAATTACTGCACAAATATGACAGATAATCAAAAGCCATTACAACATATCATTTTCGTGTTCCATCCATCTGTTGTATTTCTAAGGGGCTTATTATTGTGGTGTCTAAGTGCCAGAGCTATTCAGTACTGTCTCTGTGTATGTAATTATATATCAGCAATCAAAGCAAAAAGGATAACTGAATGTAACTTGCAAATACCTTCTTCGCAGCTCTCCCCCTTGTACCCAGGATTGCAGATACAGGTCCCCATGATGCACGTGCCATGGTTATTGCAAGATACATCGATACACTGGTTTGTTGGAACGTCACATTCTGCCCCTTTCCAGCCACTGTGGCATAGACATCGCCCCTTCATGTACTGACCATTTCCACTGCACAGTACTGGACAAGATGCTGAGAGAAATGTAAAAGAAATAGCATTACACATAACTAAGTTAGGGTCTGAGGAAAGAGGGGAAAAATTATACCCCTCTTTCCTTTCATTAAGAACAGCTCAAGGACTTATTCTCTTCTACATATATATTCTCCCACCGAGACATCTCAACCTGGCCTTTAACCAAGGGTAACATTTTTATACAGATCACACTGAACTCTACATTGCTCGCAATTCACTCTCTCATCACCCTGTTTCCCATCTGTCTGTCTGCCTGGAATCTCTCTGTCCATCAGGACCTCGTACTTTTCTACAACTGAATGTTTAAAATATGAAATTATACTTCTAGATGAAAATGACTATTCTGTGTCTCTGATGTATCCTACAACAACCTGAATTCAGACCTTCCCTTTAACCCCAACATCAGAAACATTGTAATTGTCCAGGACCTTGAATTGTTTTCTCCCTTCCAAATCTTCACTGACTTTAGATCTACCTAGCACTGTCTCTAGAGCAACCCCGTAAATTCATCATTTCCTTGACCCTGTCTCTCCTGCAAATCTTAGCTATTTAGTAATCACTCCATGTGTACTGTGTAATTCCTAGTTTCATGGTCTTCAAATTCTTTACTGAGATGAATCCAGAATCCTGCAGCCTGAATTATTTCCCATTTCAGTAAATGGAAGCGTTTCAACCATTCCCCAGCCACTTTTTATGGCCACCAGCTTCACTCGCTCTTCATATCCAAATACAATTGGAAACTGTCCTCTGGTTCCTCAAAATACAATGAGCTTCTTTCATCTTCTCTCTGATTACATGCTCTGCTATTTCGCTGCTCACAAACGCCACACCTCCAGTATTGGGCTCCCCTATGCTCCTCATCATGACTCTCCTTTTCTGCCTTGTCTAACTGTAAATGGGATGGTTCCTTTCATCAAATACCATCTCAAAACCTAGAGCGACAAGGTGAGTGAGGTAATAGCTTTTATTTGACCAACTGCTGTTGGTGACAGAGTCCAGCTTTTGAGCTATGCAGAGCACTTCCAGTCTGGAAAAGAACGTTACAGCTAAATACAAGATTGACCAGATAATTTAGCATAACACTGCACATCCCCAAACCTATTAACTTTAGTTCAGTTTCCTTTGCCACCTTACTGCATTGTTCTATTTTCTCCTCACTGAAATTCAGTTGCAAAGACATGTGTATATCCTAGTTTTCTATTGCCCACTTCTTCCTAGGTGAGAGCAACTGGATAAGCCATTAGCTTTCATGGCTGCCAAAACCTACCTTATCTCTGCCACTCACTAAAACATTTTCTGAACATTTTAATGACAGACATTATATAGCGATTGTATACGGTCCGCATTGAAACCCACCTGCACTAGACTTGTGCTGGATACAATACCTCTATTTTACATTGTTCCTGCAGTTCAGTGCATGCTGGAAAAGATATTCATCGTAGTTAAAGGAATCATCCCTCTACCTGTTACTGTCCTCTCAGGATAGCATCATAGTGCTGCTCCGGAGTTGCTTTCATGCCTCTCATTACAGGCAAGCCAGTCTGAGTGTGTGAATGCATCACGACAGCAGAGCCACAACATAAAAAGTTACCACCAGGGACATTGTATTAAACCAGTTAGATCTACAATGGAACGTATTTGTCTGATTAAAATACGAGAAGTTTACAGGAGAATGGACTCGGAAATGCTTGCTTGTTACCAAACAGTGCTTCATTTGCCTGAAATAAGGAACATTGAGAATGGAAGTATTAAGTGTATCATTTGCAGTGTGATATCTGTGCGCACAGTTCAAGGCATAAATTGGGTGAGATGTATTAGATCCTACACACGGCCCAGAACAAAAGCAGCTCTGTGATTTAACTTCTTAGCTGACCTGATTGAAGGCTTCTATCCACCTGTCTAAAGTTTAAAACTCTGAATAATGAAGCCTGTTTCAAGGCACAGGGAGAGGATAGAGCCATGGTTCTCTTCAACAAGGACACAGAATAATCACTTTTAACGAGTCAGACTATGCAGGGGCTGAAAAGGACTTGCACGTGTTCTGACAAGACAGCTGATCACTCAGTACAAGATCAGATAAATTGCAAGTCACATGTGAGAAGGCTAGAGTTCTAAAGAGCCCTGTGTGAGAGAACATCCAGGATTATCTGAAAAGAGCTGCTGAGAATGACAAATGCAAAGTCTCTTTTGCTGCATCCCACAATTTTAGGAAAAAACAACAAGGAGTCCTATGGCACATTAGGGTATGTCTACACGAGCAATTTAGGTTGACTTAAGGATCCTTAAGTCGACCTAAATTACTCCATGTCCACACTGGACTTTCATTAAGTTGACTTAAGAAATTCCGTAAGTCGACTTAATAACTACCGCTCATTAGGTCGATTTAAGCCTTAAGTCAACTTCTTAAATTAAGAATGGTGTGGATGGGGAGTAGCCCTTAAGTCGACTTAAGGCCAGTTAAGTCGACTTAGCCTAAGGGTATGTCTACACTAGAAAAAGTTATGTTTACACTTACTAAAGTTAGTTCGAATTAGTTAATTCGAACTAACTAATTCGAACTAATTTTAGTTAGTTCGAATTAACTTAATTCGAATTAGCAAAATTTAGTTGAAACTAAGCAAGTGCCATTCATGGCACTTGCCTAGTTTGAATTAGCGAATTGCATTGAGTTCAATGGGCCGGTTAGTTCGAACTAAGCAATTAGTTCTAACTAACATGGCCACATTGGTTAATTCGAACTAACTAGTTCGAATTAACCAACCCTTAGTTCGAATAGCATATTCAAATTTAATAGTTCAAATTAAGGAAGCCCTTAATTTGAACTAATTAAAGCCTAGTGTAGCCATGGCTTAAATTACTTCAAATTAAGCTTCCTTAATTTGAACTAATTTGCCAGTGTAGACAGAGCCTTAGAAACTAACAAAAAAAATTGGGGGTGAGGGCATAAGATTTTGCCGGAAAGAGGAAACATTTTTTGCAGTGAGCTACCCTTTGGCTATGTCTATACTGGGGAATTTGGGTTGACTTAAATAAGTCGACTTTAACAGTGGCACACGAGCCCATTTGGAGCGGCACTCGGCATCCTCTGTGGCGCCACAGAAATTACCACTCCAGCCACCAAAAGACTCCAAGTGGCTTCTTTCAGGGGTGACTGCAGTGCAGGGGTCCCTGCCATGTCCATGCCCCAGGCACACTGTGTAAAGAAGCCGCCCAGAGCGGCTCCTCTCTGTGGTGTCCCACTGCCAAAAGGAGTCACTCCAGGCAGCTTCTTTCCATGGCCTGCATGGGGATAGGGTTCCCCAGGCACGCTGCCGAGAGGAGCCACTCCAGGTGGCTTCTTTCCGCGAATAGGCCGTCAGCACCAGCTGAGGATCAAGGAGGGGGGCTGGCACAGGGATTGGCAAAGGTTGCTGACCCCTGACTTAGAGAATCCACACAGTGGGCCTTACTATGACTAGTTCGGTCCAGGGAGAGCCAGCCCCACATGGGGCTGGCTCTCCCCGGGGCAGCAAGCCATAAAATTTTCCTCACAATAAGGAGAACTCAAAGCAATCAGATTGTAATGGTCTGGGCTCGTCCCCCCTTGCTCTTCAGGCCCTCGGCCCCACAAACTCCATCCACACCCACTCCTGTGCTTAACCCATGGACTTTATGGAGAGCGTGTGGACTACCACCATGTATTTACAACTGTCCATCCAAGCACTGGCGTCTTATAATCTTTGCCCAAAAGTAGCAGCCAGCGTGCGTGCGTGCTCGCTCTGCTCAGGCTCCTAATCCCTGCTCCTCCTCATGTTTCCCCTTCCTGGGAGCTTTTATTGACCTCCCAGGCCCCACAGCTGGTCCCCATTCCAGCTCATTAGCCAGCCTGTCCAGCTGGCTCCCTTTTCCCCCTAATTAAACCACAGTAGCAGGGGCTAGCCCAGTTTGACTGCTGCACTCTGCTACCTAGATTAAGATGTTCACCCCTCTAACCACACCCGCCAATGGAGACTTTTAAGATGACACAGTGGACGTGTAGAAACTGCAGTTATATTTCTAGCCCTTGTGGTTGAGATGATAATGTGACCATGTGTAATTTATACACTGACATCTGCCGGAGTCTGCAGGCAGCCTGAAACAAAAGCTCTCTGAGGTGTGAACTACCCCATTCATTGTACTGGATCGTGAACTCTGAAACCCACTGGGCCATGCTCCTGAAAAGCAGCTGAGCAGGGAATGCTTTGTGGGCACAGAAGGAAGGGACCTTTGCTATCATCTCTCCCCCTGAGTTGTGAGGAGGTGGAATGAACAGGAGCCTCACACACAGAGCCCTCTGCTCTGTTAGATGGGAGTTGGGTTACCTCTTTTGGGAAAGGTCTTAGGTCAGCCTTAAACCGTGGAGCACTGTGCCCAGGAGTGGAAAGGTGTTCCTTCTGTGGCCAGCACCTGTCTATCCCCTCCAGCCGGGGTGGGGCCAACATATGGTCTCACATTCCTAGTGCCATGGTTTGCCTCAATCTATCTCGTCTGTATTCCCTCTCACTTTGGTAGCTGCAGGCCATCTCTCGTAATCCAGGGAGACCTGTGAGCCCTAAGGCAGGGAAGGGGGTGCTTCAGGACCACCTTCTTGATGGCTGAGGACAAAAGATCATTATAAAGTCCTACTAATCCACAGCCAGAGTGGTCTGTTGAAGAAACAATAGTACAGCATTTCTAAGCCACCTTTTCTCGACTCTTTTCCAAAAAGGGAGCTCCTGGTGAGCCATTATCCTCACTGTTTGCTCATATGCAGCTTGGGGGACGGGGACGGGGGGGACACAAGGCTCAGAGGTTTGTGTTACTAAGGTTACCGCAAGCATGGCAAGTAATAAACAAACAACCCCACAAAGCCTGTCAATTTCCACTCTCCTGCACCATCACAGCAAGGTTACTTATATAGAACACAAACAGGAACATACACTTCCAACGCGCTGGGAGAAATATAACTGGGAGAAACAACAGAGAGAGATATTACTGAACCAGATATAAAGGCCTACCTCTGCCACAGTCGGGACCCAGAAAGCCGAGGAAGCAGTGGCAGGTCCCAGAAACACAGTCTCCATTCCCATAGCAGTTACTTGGACAATTATCCACTGATTCTAGAAGATGAAAAAAGAATTGAGATACTCTCTTTAGGCAAGAGAAATCCTGTCTTTGACAGAGTCCGTGGACAGCAGCAGGACTGATAATTCAAAGGATGTATCACAGATATTGGACAAGGAAATGCTTATCTGAGCCAGTTTCTTAAAGCTAGGTTGATTTGTAGCCCTAACGCTCTAGTTCTGCTTGTGTATACAATTAAATGGTTTGATTCAGAGAGTCTGATGATCAACTACAACTCCAATCAATGATCTCAGGCAGAATTGGGGTTGCTCAGCACTTCTCTGGATCAGGCTCAAAGCCTGGTAAAATACAACAGCAAAACAACTGCATTATTTAATCTATATAAAAAAGAGACTGGCAAACCTCTTTTAATGAGCCAAAATTTCACCCACAGTCTGAACTATTCCTGGTAACTGATCTCCTCTATTATTTTGTTATCCCCCTTCTATTTATGATTTGACTGGAGGAGACAAGAAATACCATGATAGAAATGGTTCTCTTGCGAGATCTCTGGCCCAATTTTGCAGATGCAAGAATCTTTGAATTTGCATGCACATATCTGAAATGACCAGGGAGTTGATCTGAAATGGGAATTTCCTTTTGGAAGTTGGAGAGGCTAAAGGCCTACCGGATCACCCTTTCAATTTCCCTACTGCCTATGGTAGATTTTCTCATGTAAGTCCCACACCATGGGCCTACCACTATTTCCCTTGGCAGACAAATCCACCCCGATACCGTTTCAAGTTAACTTCTCTGACTGTGACAAAACATTAGATAGTCATCGTCCAAGAAAAGTTAATAGGCAAGGAAAATTATGTCTAGTGCAGTTCAGAGCATAATGTTTACAGTTTGTCTTTAATAAAAGAAGCACATGATATATTAAACATTATTTTTCATTGACAAGGGGAAAAAATACCCACTCTTTTCCTCATTAAAGTTTGCATAAAGACAGGGTAGTCTTTGTGTGTGTGGCTTGGAAAGATGACAACAAATTATGGTTTATCCCAGGCTATTATTTCAGATTTCCTCAAAATGAAATACAAGTCATGTTAAAACTGGCTGCAGTTGTGCAGGAAAGGTTCTCATTTCACATCTTTCTTGGGAATGGTGGAGCAATAATTCAGTACTCTCAGGTGCTTAATTCACAGTGCCTTGTGGTAAGAAACCTATTAGTAAATTTTCTCTTGGTCTAAATGAGCTGAAACATTTGGAGCGATGAGTGGCATTAATTTCTGAACAAGATGGAAAGCAAGCCTATTTTTGATTGGCTCTGCTGTGATTGTTAGGGGTTCCTGGAGGTCATGGTAAAGGAAAAGGTATAAGTTAATCATCCACAGCATGGAATGGCAGTTTTAAATAAGAAAAAACAGAATTTCAAGCATTTGTGTTTTAGGTACCCACATACAGTTCCAATAAGTATTGAGCTTTATTGTACGAGTAAAGACTTCTCTGACACTGAAGTTCTTGTGCTAAGTAGACATCCACTTTATGGTCCGTGGCAATAAGACCACTGTTTCTAGTTAACATCTGGCTGTGATTCACCATGTTGTTAATCCAGCGGAGTACTGCAAAAGTAAAGGTCCAGAGAGTCTGCATTATCAGTTTTGCCACTCCTGCAGTCTTCACCTTTCAGATTTATATATCTGTTCTGACCTCCGTTAAAATTTCAATTTTGCTTATGAATAATTGCTTTTCAGACCTTTATTTATATGGCTTATTCATACAAGTTTGATTCCACTGATACAGCAAAAGGTCCTTGGTTAGGAATTTTTGTTTTCAGTACAATTTTCTTAAAACAAAGGTTGAATGACATTTACGTATTTTATAGACACACCCAGGTCCTCTAGATCTTTGTGTACCATGATGGGCCCAGTTCTTCCAGCCTCCCTCGTGCTGAGTAGTACTTACAGATAATGGGAAATACGGATACGCACGTAAATACTGCTCAGCGTTAATAAAACACGGAATAGCAAAAGTTCCCATTCTTTTCAAGCTGTGACTTTAAATGACTGAACAGAGACGTTGCAGAGGAGAATGAGAGAGTCCTTACAGCTATGATGAGGCAACAAGTTTTTCACATGTCAGAAAACAATCAATACATACAACGAGGCGCACAGTCAGCATCTAATATGCAATGCACCATTAGGCTTCGAACCCTGGCCTTTGCTCCAAAACCACAGACATCCATCACGTTACCCCGTTCATTAAAGGACAATCTCCATCAGCTACAGTAACATTTAGAGTTTCTAGTCTCTCTGTGGCTGACACTAATGGGCAACACATAGTTTTCACAAACACTTGTATGGACCTGGCATTCCAATAGCAGAAGGCAGTAAAACACGTACATTATGAATCATGAATTAGAGGGACCACCTTTCCATGTACACTAAAAGTGGAAACATTATTTCCCACTTTCTGATTTCCTAGAATGTGGTTCTGCAAGTGTGGCCTGACTGCAAACTACATTCTGACTTCATCACTGACCCTATTTACTGAAATTCTGCTCCAGTTTTCAAGGAGAAAGGACATGGCCCTTAAAATTGCAATCAAAGCCAGACAATAATTCAACACTTAGGAGAAAATTCACAATAGTACTTCCACGGTTTTTAATTATGTGTTGACTACCCCATTCCACTAATAATAAGCTAGGCCCTTAAAATCATTTTGTCATGGTTAAATGCTATCTGAGGTGTTAAATTTTTCTAATGAGTCTGAGAGTTACACTTACTATAATGCCCTAATTTTATTCACATTTGCTTTTCTACTTCGTTGTCCTGAAGTAACCTCTTCTATGGAGACAGGAAGGAATGGAGAAGACTAAAAAATTTTCCCCCAGTGGATGGTGCCATATAATGTCTGCTTGGCAGCTAACAATATAAACCTGCCGAGTGTAACCCAGGGCTTTAAGGTCCCTGCCTTCTTCCAACAGTTCTTTGACAATTGAGACAAACTTCTGGGACATAAGAAATACATGCTATACATGATCATTCTGTTTGCCTGAGTTGGAAGGGAAACTGCTCCCACTCAGTTCAAAAAGTATTTTCAAACAGCGAGTGCTATATGGGCTAGCTGTTCCGTCACTATCTCTGGGAGCCACTGGGAGCAAAGGAGCAAGCTCTGCGACTGGGTGGCTGAGCAGAAGTCTAAGAGCTGCCCAGAGGTGGGATATTCAGCATTCATTTCTACGCAGTGTTGAATGTGGCCTTGCACAGGTTCTCCAGAATTGTCCCAGGTGCTCTTTTTAATTGACCTATCAAAGGAAAGCTGTGATTCCACCATTAGGTTGAATCTGATATCAGGGATTAGGGGTCTACAGGAAAAATCGAGTTCCAAAGGGGTAACTAGGTTAGTCTGGTTCAGCAAAACAAACAAGTAAAGTTTTACTAAGCTCAGTCGGCCAGGGAATGATTTGCAGGATCCCCAGCTGCTGAAGGAGTGAACTGGGCAGCACGTCACCCACCCTCCCCGTCATGTTCTGATTTCAGTTCCAGAGGAGATTGACTCTTGAATGCGAGTCTCCAAGCCTGAACAAGACTACTGATGTAAATGCTGGAATTAGTGGTATCGGGGGTGCTACTGAACCCCCTGCCTTGCAGTGATTTTCATCGTAGTCAGGTTTACAGTTTGGTTCACTCTCACTATACAAATTCTCCCAGCACCCCTGACTACAAAGCACCTAATGCTTAAGGCCAGCCTGCTTACAGCCTGGTAACACATGAAGGGCATGTCCTGAGCCATTGCCCCAGCTGAAATCTTGTTAGTGCAAAGATCTTACATACATTGTCCTAGCTACAGCCTGGAAAATAAAAAGGAGGTGATGTGAGAGTGTTTTAGGAAAATATGGGAAAAGCAAAACCACATGGAAACATGACAAATAAAACAGAGAAGTTTGTACACATGGCAGAAGAGAGAACTGGGCTAAAACTTCAATGGTTGTATAATCAAGTAAATTAGTAAACTCCACAAAGCACCAATCCAACTGCCCTGAGCAAGTGTTTAGAAGCACTATTCTCCCTTAAGTATGTGCCCATGTATAATAATATTAGATTGGTGCCAGAACATAAGGAAGGAAAGAAAGCTATAGTTATGGCTGAGTTCCAGTTTCCATCCTAACCCTTATTTTTCAGCTTTGACATAACTATACACAGACCCCTAGGTATATACAATATTATATTTGGCAGTCTAACTAATTATATGGAACTGCTGTAGAAGATTGTAACAATGGCCTCTTTAAGGGGTGCCGAAGTTCAATGTGATATCTTGGCCAATTTTTTTAACTATATATTTATTGTTTTTAGCCTGGCTCCTATATTTTCCTCTTGGATTCTGAGTCTTTGTAGTGATTCCTCCAAATTTTACTGACAAGCTAGTGGGGACCAAGGTAACCCACTGCAGACCCAGCCAATGTTTAACTCCAACATATGGTTTGCTATCATCACCAAAGAGAAGCATCTGGCAAAGTGGGATTTTCTCCCACGAAAGCTCATGTGATAAATAAATGTGTTATTCTTTAAAGTGCCGCAGGACTCCTTGATTGTTTGAAAACACTGTTTCCTTGCCTCCTTCCCAAATCAAATGGCAGATGAGTGACTTCAAGAAACCGGGCAGTCACGCCAAGCGCAAAGCAGCCAGGCTCAAATGGCTTGCCTTGGAACGGAGACGACAGAATTTTGAACGTGAAAGTACACTGAATCATCCTGCCATCTTCAAAATCTAATTAGCCACTGAAAAACAAGTTATTTCCTGAATAAACATTGTAAACATGCAGATCTCCTCTGAGACGAGGAATAATTGGCGTAATGAGACTCAACGCCTGTAGTTCCACATTGTATCATGTTTGGAGACATCACAAGAAATAGCTTCTCTGAGACATTAGTTACCCTCACGCCACAATACCCGCTAGTCAAACCCACCTCACTTAGGGAGAAGGGAAGGATTTGCAAAAATGCCCCAGCTCTATAAAAGCAAGAGGTGGAAAATATCTATTAGATAAGAACAGACTCATTCTGGCACTAAACTGCTCCCCTACTGCACACTTTCAGTATCTTCTGCAGTATAGTTTTAATTGTTTCGGCTGATAAGAGGCCAGATCCTCAGCTGGGGTAAATAGGCATAATTCCTTTGGCCACATTGATTTATACCAGCTCAGGATCTGACCCAGGATTTTTCCTCAGTTCTCATAGGAGAATCTCTGAGTGCTCTCATGATTAGTAAGGTTTACTGGAAATTCAAACCAAGTTTTTCATTTGATAACTTCATCATGCTACTTCTCTTTTCAGTGCAGCCTTTCTTCATAAAAGGGGAAAATCTAGAAGTCATTTTGCTGCCTGTACTACAGGGCTCGATAAAATTGGCAACTAGCTAGGCTACCGGCTTCAATGTAAGGCTCCTAACTTGGACATCCTCATCACCGAAAAACTGCCGCCGTCATTTTTGGTGGTGGCACAAAGCTCCCTGCCGCCAAATCTCCTGAGCGCTACAGGCACCGGTGGTTATTTTTAGGTGCCAGGGGGTACTCCGCTGCTACAGTTATGCAGTGGAGCTAGGCACCGTGCTACATGTCCCGGGTGCCATAGTGACCCAGCACCCGGGGTTTGTTGAGCCCTGGTGTACTAAGACTTTGCTCTACATGTATCTTTCCTTCATGGACCTCAAAGGGCTTTAAAACAGGTCAGTCAGTTATTGTTTCCATTTTACAGATGAATAAACTGAGGCACGGACCAGTTATACTATTTGCCCAGTGTTGCAAAGTGACTCTGTGGCAGAGGCAGGAACTGAGCAGAAGCTTTTTAGCTCTCAGACTGGTGATCTGTTCAATGGATCACTTTGCTTCTGACAAAGAGATGTTGTTACTTGTTAGCTCTGTGTTCTTGGAACTGGGCAAAGTATCCAGCCTCTGTGACTCACCCTTCTCCCCCACCCCCAGCCTCTGCTTGAACCAGAAACCAAAACCAATGACAAGGCAGTGGGAGACACACCTAAACCCCTTGGAACAAGGGTGATAGAATTAGGGCAACTCCCCTAGCCTCATCTACAGTGAAGATGTGAGCCATTAGCACACTCAACGGACAGCAGAAACTTCATTTGCAAAAAGGATGGAACCAAAATTAGCATGCTGAATGGAGAACCAATCTCCAAGGCAAGAGTCGCACTGAACTCTGGGATTGGCAAAGCAGGGAAGCACTGCATGATGGGGATCTCTGCTCCTGAGACAAATGAACTCATGTCTGTACACACCCAGCTCAGCAGTTATCAGACCAATTCTAGTCACTAGATCTTGTATTGATATCCAACATACTGAACCTGCCTGACTGCATTGTGAGATCCCTCATAGGAATGCCCCCATAGCCAGGAATGATCAGCTCCTATTGTCCACCGAAACAAAACAGCTTTGATATACTCCCTTAAGTCATTATTTACCTCCAAACAACCCTAGTGTTCTGCCTGGAACCACTGTTCCTTCCCTACAAAAATCCCTACCCAAGTTCTGAAGCTAGTTCTGAAGTTAGTTCTGCTGCCTGGATCCAAAAGCTGAATCAGTTCCACTGGGGCCTCACCTTTCCCTTGCTGATCGTGATGGGTTCTGCCTGTCTCCAGCACTCCAGACCCTAAGCTGAACAGCCTGGTTCCTGGGTACCTCTGAGCTGCACTGAGTGGTGAGACAGCCCCACCCCCTTTTTCTCTCCTTTTCCTCTTAGTCCAAATATAACTCTCTAAACTTGATCTTTGTAATCCACTTGGGCTAGATTTCCCCAATGCTACAATTGAAACTGGGTAATATTGTAACTCTTTGATCATTTCTCTCTCTTTGTATGGTTATTGATATTGTAATTGTTTGGGTATTTTTCTTCCCTTTTATAATTCATAAGTTTTATGTACCTGGCAATAAAGTAACTTTTGTAATCAAGCTGGTTGCCAGACTCTTTCCTCCTTTATGTTCTTGGCTTCCCTATATTGCTCTGCAGCAACGCTTCTTTTACCCAGCCAAAGATGCCCAAAATCCTGTAAGGTCTGCTTGCTAAGGGGGTTACTAACGTGCTGAACCTGTGGCATACAAGGGTGGCAGCTGAAAGTGCTGTTTTGACCCAGCCTGCTCAGACATATGCTCAAGTCTAGTCCAGTGCGGTGCCAGGGGCATAGAAGGGTGGCAGCAGAGAAGTGCTGTGTGACCCAGCCTGCTGAGTTCAGGGACATATAAGCGGTCAGCTGAGAGTGTTGATAGACCCGGTCCACTCAGACGCACTTAGAAACCCAGTCTCGGGAAGTTTAGGTCCTGCAAGGGTGGGCTCCATTGGGAGGGGACGTGCAGAAGGGAGAAGCTCCCTATAGAAACACAGGTAACACAAGCAGTACACTGAGAGGAGTAAACCCCTCCCCCAAGGAAAGTAACCCAAATAAATGAGCATACCCCAAGTTTATGGGCAAATTTGGTAACAATGTGCAAAGGCCCAATACATTGTGGTGAGTTCTATAAAGATCTATCACCCTGGCCCAGAATTACTCATGTGAATTGCCTGTATTCGGATGACATACAACAAATGTATTAAAGAGATAGACAAACTGCTACACTCTGGATAGATTTTTCTTTCAGAGAATTACCATGCATGTGGGTCAGCAGTATAACTTCTTTAACTCTATTTCTTCCTTATTTATTTATTCAGCTTAATAAGTCGGGTCTATATCTTTGGGCCAGAGGCCAAGGTGGACATCTTCTGCCTGATACCAAATCCTATTAGAGGCTGCAGTAACACAATTATATGTTAACGTTAAATATTTTATAGATACGATAGCCACCAAATATCAGTGCTCCCTAGGCTGTTAGGGAATTATCTACTGGCGAAGAAAAACTAGTTAGCCAGAAGGCAGTGGAAAGTGGTAGCTTTCCTAGAAGTCATTAAGTACCAGGGCTGTTTTCTAACTACTGATTAAATTTTACTCAATGCAGCGTTTTTACAGATACCCCATCAATTTCTTTCAGTAACATACCTAGACTGCTTTTGAGCTGCAGCTATCCAGCACTTTGGACTTAGTTAGCACCTTTAATCTGATTGACAAAAACAAGATTTAATGAACTGATCCTGGTGCCAATTCCTTTGAAGTTGGTACCCTGAGTAACGACAGCCTTTTTTGCAGATGGGTGAATTGAAGCATGGAGGTTATGTCTATGCAGTAGCCTCCCCACCGTGGTAGACAGACTCTCACTAGCAGGGCTGGAACTAGCTCAGTAAAAATAGCCGTGTGACATTGGGGTCCTTGCAGAGACTTGGGCTAACCACCCCCAGGATGCACATGATGTAGACTCCACCATGACACTTGATAAAATGTCCCAGTGGTTAACCAACCTCGCTGTTAAAAAAGTACAATTTATTTCCAGTCTGAACTTGCCTTGCTTCAACCTTCCAGCTACTGGACTGAGTAAGACCTTTCTTTGGAAACTGGAGAGTCCAGAATGGGTCTGAGCTAGGTGGTTACCCCAAGCCCCTGACAGTCCCGCATTGTCCACATTGCTATTTTTAGTGGACTAGCACCGGTCCTGAAAGTGTGAGTGCGTCTACTGTGGTTGGGCAGCTCGCTGCCAGCCGCAGCATTCACATAACCAGGGAGGTGAAATGACTAACCTAAGGTCACCCAGAAAGTTAGCACAAGACTAAGGGCTCGTCTATACTGAAATCACTGCATTGCTCTCGGATCAAAGCAGTGGGATCAATTGAGCGCCCAGTGGAGACCTGCTCAATCCATCCCAGAAGTTCTCTCCATAACTCCACCCACTAGAAAAAAGTAATGCTGCATTGAACGGAGAGCATTTCCTGTTGGCACAGACCAGTGAAGAAGCTGTGGTAAGGGAGGGTAAGTAAGTTGATGGGAGATACGCATTCTACAGCATATAGCTTGCGTATCTCCCGTCGCCCCAGCCCAACAGTGTAGACCAGACCTCTGACTCCTGATTCCCTGTCCTATGCTCTACCTCCGTGTTTCCCAACCAGTGTGCCATGGCACACAGATGTGCCCTCAGGCCTAAGCAGGTGTGCCATGGAATTCTTTGAAAAACTACTCAAAGAGTTCTGGATTGGCTCATGAATATTCATGCGTTCATTTGGAGACTATATGGTGGGCCTCAAAATAATTAAACGTATCAAGGCATGCCATGACAGAGAAAAGGGTGGGAACCGCTGCCCGACCTAGCTGTGGACTCTTTCTCTCCAGAAGAAGTGGGCTGAAAGGCTTGAGCTCGCCTCTAAGGTGGTCAGCAGGCTGAGTGAATTATTACGTCAGCCAGCTCACCGTCAGAGGAAAAGCTGTTAAGTAAATCTTTATGTGGGCTAACTCACCCAGGAAGCAGTGGCCATGGAAGCTTAAGACGACTGCTAAACGACCAACTGTCCAGAAGCAGAGAGAACATTTCCAGAAAACCCAGCCAATCCTCAGAACTTGCAGGAAAAGCCATCTCAGCCAGCTCATGTTTTAAATCCCCTTCCCCACATTTAAGTGGCTTTTAAGCTTGGCAGATCTATCCTATTGGTATTGAACAGTCTTGCTACAAACACTTTCATTAAACATAGAAAGTAACCATCCAGCTGTACGTGACCCCAAGGGTTACAGCAGATGGATTTTTACAAGTTAATAAAGAAACTCAGTTACGCACAGGAAGAAAGTCATTTGGACTGACTCTCCAGAGCCCTGCCCCCTGTCTAGTCATTTAAACCTGAGTAAAGGAAGCACCAAACGTACATTCTGATCTGGTTGTGTTTTACACACACTTTGCACCAGTGTGAATGACTGCACAAGGGGAAGGGCAGCAAAGAGTCAGATCTGGGGGTTCATCACTGCACCTTGAATCCTTTTATGTCAGTGATGCCAAAGGGTGGGATGAAGTCAGAGCGGAGGGCTACAGAAGGGTACTTAAGGGCAGAAGTGAGCCTCAAAATGCCACTTCATTAGAAACACCTGAGGCTAGTCAAGGGCAGCTTCAGGCATATAAAACCCCCCCGACTCTGCCAGAGGAAAAGGGCGGTGAGGCAGGCTACAGTCACAGCCAAAAATAATAGCACTTAAAGGCTTGCAGGAGTAGGCGGAGAGCCTTCCCCAAACCAGGAGAGTAGTGCTTCTTAGCAGCAGGAGAGCTGGAAAAGAAACTCAGGCACCAGCCTGGGAGAAGAGACTGAGGCTGCCCAGCCCAAACACACCACCTCCACAGCTACAAATTGATTGGAAAAAACAGGGAGAGGTACTGGCTGTGGTCTCGGCACCGCGGATGTACTGTTTCCCCTCTGCGGGGAGGAGGGGTGCTTGATCCACCCAGACCAAGGCACGCCCGGAGTGCTGCATCCAAGAGATGGTGAGGAAGAGGAAGTAAAAGATTCGCTCAAAGTGGGGAAGATTTACTCAAGGCCTATTTTGCCACGAGAGATGATTGTTGCTGACCAAAGCAGAGGGGAGCTTTGCCACAAGGGTTGTAAAGATGGCATAAGACGCTCCCCTCTCTCCAGTGAGTAATGTTGACACAGAGGGTCTCTGCAGCCCTCCACCCCCACAGGAGGCCCCGGCATGGTGTATGTGTGTGAGTGTCCTTGCCCCGGCAGAGGGGAATATTCCCATCAATATTCTCAGTGAAAGAACTGCTCTCAGCCATGGTATATCTCATCACCGCTTTCCCTGTTTAACAAATAAAACAGTCCTTGGGTAACAAAACATAGAGAAGATTCTGACCCTCAGTGAAAACAACCCATAATTTCATCTGTCCGGTGTGTAGCAAGTTCTTGGATTGATTTGCTTTTTAAAGAAACAATGCTATTCAATTAAATTCATTCTGCAGGGCAGGTGGAATTATAACTCAAAAGGACTGTCAGTTGCTACAGAAATTGTGATAATGATGCTAACACAGGATCACAGAGGAGAAAGGAGATAAAATAGGTTTTAGATACTTTGAAGCTTCCAACTGGATACTGTGGGTAAAAAAAAGACCCCACAACTAAAGCAAATACAGATGTACTGGATCCAGCACTCTCTTGCTCCTCCTTTTCCTTCCCAAGCTGAAGTCTGAAAGGATTGGTTCCTTCCTTTCTGCACCTGCGGAAATTCTGATTCGTCTGCTTCATCTGTATTTTAGAAGACTTATACATTTCTAGTTCAATTCATCCACAGCTGGCAGCTGGCAATGTGAATGTCTTGACAGCATTATGGAAACCCAGTCATTATTTCTGAGTGATCGTTCAGTGCCCTCTTCTGCAGGCCGCCTCGTTTGCTGCTGATACCGCTAATGCCACTCGATGGTTTGCCAGATTTTGATTTTTTTCTGAAGACTGGGAGGTCTGATTTAATTAAAGATCCACGTATATAACCCCCTTTTGCTCTCAGATCCCACTGGAATTCTAACCTCCAATGCAAGTATCAAGAAGTTAAAGTAGGAAAAGGGCAATGGGAAGAGATTCCTTTAAATAACTTCACTGGAAAGTCAGTGTGAGGTATAACAATCACAACACCCAATTTCATTTTGGTCTCTCGCACTCCTGTTCTGCTAGAACCAAGGAAGGTGCCCCATACTTTCAACAGCAGGTACTCCATGCGTCCATCTCCTATTGACAGCATGTTCCTGTTCAAGGCAGCAGCCACTCTACTGTCTGAATTGTTTCAAACCAAGAATGGTGAAGAAAACAAAGTTTGGAGTCTGGAATCAATTTAGATAAATGTCCAAAAGCTTGGTCTGCTTATCCAAATTAGCTGGATAGGCTGAGTCTGCCAAGCTGGACAGCACATCATGTGAGAATGCCCTTGCTCAAGAGATTTCAGGACTTCGGCTCTTAGTCCTGGCTTGAAATACTTTTCTAGCGACTTATATAGCCCTTGCCAACCAGTTTAGTGCAAGAGCAACCTTCTTCACAGTATTTCACCGAGGCTATTTCCAAACCCAGCTGGAAAAAACTGCATAAATAGTCTTTCACACTGTATGTTTAGAATTTCTGGTTCTATTCCCATCTAGAAACTGGAAATGGGGATCAGAGAAACCTGATCATTTCAGAAGCATAAAAAAGGTTTGTTTGGCTTTGGAAATAGGAAATAGGAAAAGGTATGATTTGGGAGAAAGCTTATCTCACCTGCTCGTCCCTCATCTCTCACTCCCTTTTCCCAGGACAAACCCTGCCAGTGCAGAATGCTTGGTAGATAAAGGTCACTGTCACTTGAATTCCAGTTCTGAAGGAACTGCATTTCCAAAGGAATTTACATCAGACCGTTTCAAAATCTCTGATCTAGCTCAGTCATTTTTAACTACTCATTTATCACACAAGTCATAAGCTGGCTAGGAGGAATTTTTAACAAATGGAGTTCCTGAGGTAACAAAGTCTACTTATTTGAATACAGTTCATCCACTACTTAGATTAGAGGAAATCTTTAAATTACAGGTTCTGTGTCTAATGAGGGCACCACGTTCATCTCTCAATAGCATGGAAGAAAAAGGTGCTCTAGACAAAACCTTGGGAATGTTTCTTTTCCTTCCTTTCTTTTTGCAGATCGCTTATTTTTAAACCTGATTTATTGTCCAGTAAATTAAATTCTTATATCCCTGATTTGCCTAAGGGACCGCAAGCATAAATCTACTGAAGTTTGTTTTTGTTTTTTTGATATCGTCTCACTTATAAAAATTGTTACAAATATAGGAAGCAACATTTATTCAGCCTTAAGGTATAAACTTCTAGAGCTATACTAGCAAATGGGAAGTGCAGTACGCTACATTTTCTGTGCTGGTACCTTGGGGCAAGGTTAAAGCTGGCTTTGAGTTTCATTTGAAATGATATCGTGAGTGTGTGTTCTAAGAAAAACATACACAACCTCTAATGTGGACTGATTCAGTTAAACAAATGTAATTAAATCTAGCCGTGCTATCATTTTACATTAAAAATAAATTCATTTTCACTTTACACAGTCTTGGGTTAATAAATTATGGATGCAGTAGACAGAACGCCAAACCTTTAATGTGCTACATTCTTTAGAGCGGGAGGGAGAGTCTGAACTCCTAGGTTTGGTTTCTGGTTCTCCAGCTGGCTTGCTATGTGAACTGGGGCAAATTATTTTAACCGCTCCGTGCCTCAGTTTACCCACTGATAAAATGGGTTCAACACCACTTATTGCCTCTACCTTGCAGACAGTGCTGTAAGGATTCATTAAAGAAAGGAGATGAAAGTTCACTACATGTGAATTAATGCATGCAGAAAAGTGACCCTCAACATGTGCCAATGTTACCACACCCTGTGGAGACAGGGTGGTAACTGCTTTCACCTCTACAAAGAATAGGAGAAATCTCTGGTGACTGACCCTTTCTTGGCTTCTACCCAATAGATGTCAGTTACCTGCTCGTGCACCCAAGCACATATTTTATGGGTACCCTTTAAACACAGACTTTTGAAAATTAAGCCCTTTTGTTCCAACACAAAGAGGGCTTTCCTTATGTTCGCCAAAATATACAAGCAACTCTCAGAACCGCTATTTTTGCTCTTTACAGCTACAGTATAACTGGAAATAAAAGCCAAGCAGCTCTGTAACGTGACACAGGAATAAAAAAAGTTGTGCTTACTGTAGCCCACAGCCTGGGACATTTAGCCAGAGTTATATACAAAAGTGTAAAAACTAAAACCATATGTACTGGAGTTTCCTTGATTTGCAAACTTTTCCAGAAGACTTTAGATAACACAGCAGCCTTGTCATTAAGGCAGAATTCCACTGTTCTAAGAAACATAACAAAACCAAAAAAAAAAAAGAGAAGAGCTTTAGAATTAAATAAATCTTTTCTTGACCCTAAAGCTCAGGTAATTACCCCAATCAATAAACCTTCTGTACAAATGCCATCAGAAACTTGTCTGCTGCACACAGCACTGCGAAGCCATGTGTGACAGAGAGAGTTCAAGGATACCAGCTCATGTTAGTATAGATGTAGGCACAGCCTGTAAAGAAAAAAAAAAAAAAAAAAGCTTTTCTTTTCATTTTGTGAACTACTACTAAAAAATAGAGAGAACATTCCTTGTGCATTAACCAGCATAAATTTTTCCTGTCTTCTGAAATTACGGGTACTATTCCGAAAAGGAAATCCTGGCCGGGGGTGGGGGTAGGGGGAAGCTGAATTAATTATTCCATCTGGGGTTTACTGCTAGGCTACCTTTACACAGTGTGGGACAATACCAGAAGTTATTTTGAAACACTGCCCTTCCACTCATACAATCAATGAATACAGTAACTGGATGTGGAAACAGAAGCTGTGGAAATTGCTAATGCCAAGTGTCTGACTTTTACAGGCGTCCTACTACTTAATTATCTTTGAGATGTGTCACTGATCTCCCCCCTTTTTTTTTGATGTTTTGAATCAAAGGTCCTCCAAATGACCATTTTGCATACCATTGGGGCGGCGAGGGGGGTGTTATGCAAGGATTCTTTTGGACATTTGCAAAGTCGATGGGGAGAGCGGAGAGGGAAAATGTCATCCTATGTAAGATCTAGAATTGGTGTAACTGGTCTGATCTCAGGCTTTTGGAAACACTCTGGAGCCCAGCTGTTTAAGAAAGCCCCATTTAGCAGACAGAATGGTGCACCATAGGAACAGGTGTTAGACAAGCACACAGCCAGCCCACCTCAATTTGCACAGTACAGCCACAATACAGCACATGTGGACAAATTAGAAAGAGTCCAGCAGAGGACAACAAAATTATTAGAGGGCTGAGGCACATGACTTATGAGGAGAAACTGAAGGAACTAGGCTTATTTAGTCTACAGAAGAGAAGACTGAGGGGAGATTTGATAGCAACCTTCAACTACTTGAAGAGGTGCTCCAAAGAGGAGGGAGCTAGGCTGTTCTCGAGGGTAACAGAGGACAGAACAAGGAGCAATGGTTTCAAATTACAGCTGGGGAGGTCAAGGTTGGATATTAGGAAAAACTTTCTCACTAGGAGGGTGGTGAAGCATTGGAATGGGCTACTTAGGGAGGTGGTAGAATCTCCATCTTTGGAGATATTTACGGCCCGGTTAGACAAAACCCTGGCTGGGGTGATTTAGTGTGAGTGGTCCTGCTTTTAGCAGGGGGTTGGACTAGATGACCTCGTGAGGTCCCTTCCAGCCCTATTCTTCTATGATTCTATGACAACTCTGGTAGAAATAATAATGAAACTGTCTGGGATCTGTTTTTGGTGTTGTTTGTCTGGCGGTGATACTAGCCAAGTGGCAGGATGGGAACTGGCCATGAACTTCACTGACTGAAGCTGAAAAGGACTTAAAAAGCTGGAGAAGTATCAAGCCGGCTGGAAATCACAGATGACACAGGGGCAAGTAGAGAGATGGGTTTCAATACTGGGACTTGGTGAGCACACTCTGCTCACTTCAGTGGGAAATCAAAATGCAGAGGAAAGCTGCAGGACTGGGGCACAAGTTAGGGGGCTCAGGGACTCATAGTAGCTTGGTGGAGCAACAGTAGGTACTCAGATACTAGAGTGATGAAGGTCAGACCTGGATAGATGCACAGTGGCTTATTTAATGAGATACAAGAACCTCAATGAGAATTTCAGCTCCACCTCACACTTCCCTTTTCCAGAAAACTCTACCCATTTCTAGCCCCTAACCAAAGCTTTTTCTAGGATCTACACTTTAATTTTTTCTCCCACAGCTGCTTTTCACCCACTGGGGTAACTAGAAGCATGTATTGGTCTGGGAAAGTCCGGTTCTGCAAGGTTTCAGGCTGAATTTTGCAGAGATCTGTGTGGCTATGTCTACACTGGCAAGTTAGTTTGAATTAAGGAAGCTTAATTTGAACTAACTTAAGCCTGGGCTACACTAGGTTTTCATTAGTTTGAATTACGGGCTTCCTTAATTCGAACTAATAAATTCGTCTATACTTTTCGAAGTAAGGGTTAATTCGAACTAGTTAGTTCGAATGAACCCAATGTGGCCATGTTAGTTCAAAGTAAGCACTTAGTTCGAACTAACCAGCACATTGAACTCAATGCAATTGATTAATTCGAACTAAGCAAGCATGGCACTTGCTTAGTTCGAACTAAAATTTGCTAGTTCGAATTAAGTTAATTCGAACTAAATAAAATTAGTTCAAATTAGTTAGTTCGAATTAACTAATTGGGACTAACTTTGGTAAGTGTAGACATAGCCTGTAATTCTTGGATAGGCAGCTGGTTTGCGATATTGGACTATGAACCTTTAGAAATTCATCCATCGCTATTTAAAACATCATCATCATAATACCTAGATGTGTAATAGCAAGCACAAAGAAACAACCATCTTGAGAGGCTAATGGCTCAGGAGGGTTGTTAATGGAATCAGACGCTTCTACTTCTGGGGTTTTTGTTCAAAGTGGTTTAGAAATGATCAAAAGCTGATATCATCAGCGGCCTATGTAAATTGAGAGTTGTCAGGCCAATTCTCGATGGACAGGTGTTTTACATCATGGAGGGAACAGGTGCCAAGTCTTAGCTGCCTTCCCAGTTCTAGATGTGGGGTAAATTATTCAGAAGTGCCTCAGGATACATCTACACAGCCAATGGTAATCAGGCTCCCTGGCCAGGTTGGCAGACGTGGGTTTGAAAGGCTCATGTTAGCACTCTAAAAATAGCTGTGAAGACATGCTTGCAAGTTGGGCCCGAGTTCGAATTCTGAAGCTGACTCCAGTCCCTAGACTCCAGAGCCTGAGCTCCAGTCTAAGTGACTTAAGTACTTAGTAGTCTAAATCCCAGAGACTTTCAATGAGTCTCATGCTCAGGTGCCTAAGTCACTTTTGAAAATATCACTGGTCATTGCTCGTTTTAAGATATAGGGGTGGGGGTAGCAGAGACACTTCACTTACAATACGACTGTGTATTCTGAACCCATGAGTAAGATTTCAGTGTGCAGGGCCGTCAGCCTTTCATGAGCACTAAATTCATATGAAAAATCCTAACCAAATGGGTGGCTCTGGGTATGTGAAAAGACTCATAGACTTTAAGGTCAGAAGGGACCAGTACGATCATCTAGTCTGACCTCCTGCAAAATGCAGGCCTCAAGACCTCACCCATCTACTCCAGCAATAGACCACCAACCTATGACTGAGTTATTGACCTCCTCAAATCAGGATTTAAGGACTTTAAGATATAGAGAATTCATCGGTAGGTGAACCATGCCCTGTGCTACAGAGGAAGGCGAAAACCCCCCAGAGCCCAGGCCAATCAGCTCTGGGGAAAAATTCCTTCCCGACCCCAAATATGGCGATCAGTTAAACCCTGAGCACGTGGGCAAGTCTCACCAGCCAGTTACCCAAGAAACAATTCTCTGTAATAACTCAGAACCCACCCCATGTACTCTCCCCTCTTAGGCCACTTGTAAATCCACCACCCGTAGCCAAATATCAGTCAATTTCCAAAATAGGGTAATCATACCACCCCCTCCAGAAATTTATCAAGCTTGGTTTTGAAAGCAGTTATGGTTTTTGCCAACTGGATGCCAAATGGGTGTGAGTCTCAAAGGTGCTGAGGGCTAACCCAGGTTGCCCATTCTGTGATTTGACAGAAAGGGATGATGACAGGGTCCCAAGAAAACAAAAAGAGGTTATTTAGTCTATTAACAGAATATGGCTCCTAACTATAACCTGAGGGGGCCTTAAAACTTTATGGGGAACCTGTGTAAGAGGTATGTGAAGCCAAACAGGTGGAGTCCAAAGCACTAGGAAAACGACGCTGAAGGCTTGAGGCTACTCAAAAGAAGCACTGACCATCTAGCGGTGTAGCTATTAGCAAGGGAACACGCAGAGCCAAAGGCAAAACCTATTTGCAGACCTTGCAAAGTCCCACTGTTACTCTGCAGAAGGGAGTGATCCATGGTTTAGCAAAAAGTTGTGTCTGTCTTTCCTCACCATTTTTTTCTGTATGGGTTGAGCAGACAGGAAGTGTGAGTTACTGAGACTCGAAGTAGACTTTCTGGGGAGCAATGGAAAGACTGGAACCTGTGTAGAGACATTTTCAATCAAGTTAAGTCAGAACTGTTGCTAGCACTTTTTACCACTTCCTGCACCCATGACAAGTCATGCTTCATATGCTATGCACCCTCTCTCACTCCTAGAAGAACTCAAATTTGGGCCCGAGTGGCAACTTCTCCTAAGAAAATTTCATTATGGTTGTGAAGTAGTGCTGTATCAATCTCCTGGCTGAGAAAATCTCTACACCTTCTTGTATTTGAACTCTTGTCCCCAGGATTGTATTGACCTCGGTTATAGTTTAGACTCCTGTATTGTAAAGTGCTGCGCAGGCTTCCTGGACTCTATAAATACAACCTCTAGATCTCTTTGTACTTGGATGGAGAAAAGCCCTCCCTGGCAGCTTTCTTTACGGGCAACGGAGGGGGCAAGAGGAACAGCAGTAGTAGCTATAGCTGCCCATTTTGGGATGTGACTTTTACACGTACTTCCTCTTGCTTGCTGGTAAACAGACACTCTCCTCTCGCATGCTTTCCCTCTCTCTAGCACACAGGTGATCTCTTTCTTTCTTTTGATTTTCCCGTGGCTCGACATCACCCAGCCTGCTATAGCGGAACAGGAATAGCTGCTGAAAGGGCCCTGCTCACTCCGTAGACAGTGATTTTGGGCTCTCAGATGTTCCTTGCCTCCATTGAACAGATTTTGCCCAACAACTCTGTCTCAGATGTGCTGACTCCAGCTCTCCCTCAACCTACCATTTTATTCCATTTAGACCAGATTGTTCTGACTAAATCACAGCCACCAGGCAGCGGTGAAGCCACAAGGCACTTTTCAGAGAAGTGTTTCTATTAAAAATTTCAGAAAGGGCTGCCAATGTCATTTACAAGAAGGTTAAGTCATTATTGAGACACCCTGATTCTCCAATCCTTTATTATGTTTTGTGCTGTAATTCAGAGGCACCAAATGAAAAAAAGGTTATTAAAAGCTGAAAACTATGCCACAATAATCTGTTTTCCCCCTTCCCCATTATTTAGCATCAGCATGAGTTTTGATGGGAATTACAATGCTGCATTCTCCCACGGTTTACATGTGATACCAGGGTGCACATACAGGAACAGATGTTGGCAAAGTCCAATTCTTTCCACCGGGATGTTTCTATGGTAGGCAAATCAACCTCCTTATTGGAAAGAGGTTAAGATGAAAGTGCTGTGAAAGCAAATGACAATTCTATTGAATGAGTGGATTTCCTTCCAGCTTTGCAGGATTCTAAAACACTAACTAGGGACAGCCTCACGCTTTATGAAATTAAGTGCGCCATCGAGCTGGGAATCAAAGATTGCTTGCATTTTGCTCTGTTTTCACATGAATAATGGAAAGTCTGATCAGTCCAGACAGGGAGTGTGCAATAATTACAGTCAGGGTTGTACTATATAGAAACGGACCTATACTGATTGATTTTACTGATCAGAAAGGCTCAGTCTGCAGGAATTTAGCAGAATGTTTCTGTAACGTGTTGCAGCCATACAAGACTCGCACTGAAGTTATGGGAGTTTTGTCCATGAAAAGCCTGCAGGATTTGGCCCTTTTGGTTATTATCTGCATTTTTCATCTTCAACTGCTTCATCCTCACAGCACCTCTGTGGGCCACACAGATAGCATCATCCCAATTTTACAGAGAGATTAAACAACATATGCAAATGTGAAGGGAGTCAGCCTCAGTGTTCGGATAAAAACAGTGTCCTGGGCACTCAGATCTATGCTTACACTGCTAGATTCTGCCTGTTGGTGATTTTTAAACAGTTGCACTATATCGCCCCTGTATTTCTTTGGATTTCTGCAATAATAAAATAGAGATTTTTTTCCATGTGCTACTGCCAGAAAAATAAAATCAAATAGCCAATGGAGTTCAATACCACCCAAACACAAACCTCCCCTCTCTGTATATAAACGCACAAACCTCCCTATCACATATGACTTGATATATTTGTACGTCATTGGAACTTTACACTCCAGTTCATAAACCTGCAATGTCAGGTTGCTGTACCCTTTTTACTATGGTGTCAACAGAAATTGGAACACAAGACGCTGCAGTATTTATAGACTTCAATAGGAGCAACCGTGTCTTCTCAAAGCTCAAGAACTCATTGAAATTCTGCTATACGTAGTGTCTTATTTAATGCTTTCACAGGAAAGCTCCAGCTGATAGTTTTAAAAGGCTGCTGTTGAAAACAAGGCCTATAAAAAAGGTGCTGACCACTTCTGGCCATTCAAGTTCTCACAGCACTTTCTGCAAGGCGGTATCTTAGCTGTGGTGTCCTGGCCAACCAGTCACATCATGCTCATCTCAAATTCAGACTGCAGACTCATTTGGTAGAGTGGTCTTCACCTCCTGTCCCAACGTGGGTCATTTGTGTCCTTCCTATGTACTGTAGCTTTGCTTGGTTATGTGTCTGCTGGTGGGTGAAATGGTTTCTCTATGCAGGTCAAACTTCTGCCTTTACACTTTACGCTTCTGCCTGTTGGTGATTTTTAAACAGTTGAACTATATCGCCCCTGTATTTTCTTATTAGGGTTTGTCTACATGGTACATTAATTTGCATCAGAAGGGTACAATTCTAGTGTGCATGAGTGTGTCACACACTAATGTGTCTTAAGTTAATCCCATTTCAAACAGTACTAAGTCAGGTGCACTAAAGACATTTTAGGGCATACCAGCCAGGTTCACGTGGGTCACTAGAGAATGCACTAGTGTGCCCTAGAATTTACAGCCTTCTGGTGCAGCTTAGCGCACCATGGAGACAAGCTAGCTATGAAGGATGGTAGAAGCAGGTCAGAGCTGAGTGTACAAAGCCTTAAGCCTTCCTGCCAGCAAAGGGCAGACAAATTCAAGGTGGATGGGGCAATTAGAGTGGTTGGCTCCTTACAAGTGGCATAAAACAAGATCACAGCCTGCAATAATTCCCATGTGCCCAACCACATCGTGTGCTTGGGGGAACTTAACCACAGAGGACCAAGGCCACCCTGAAGCTACAAAGCAGTGAAGGAAGTCTTACAATGCTGAAGGGTATACTGTTCCTGGGTTTTGACCTTTTACAGTGTGAGTGTACGGATGCAGGGAGGAGAGCTTGAACCCTGCTTATTCTTTGTAGTCACTTTGAAAAGTACAGCAATTTATGTTTTAAAATGATCTTCCATTGTAAGAGCTATTACTGGTTCCAGTGGCATTTGCCACGTGCAGCGGAATTTCTCTCAAACCGGTAGAATCCTTCTGACTAAAAGAAATCTTTCTTAAAGGGAACTTATTATATGAAAAGCTCTTGGGGATCCTTCTGGATGAGAGGTGCGGGATAAAGGTAAAACATGTTTCAATTACAATAATTTGCCAAACCAAACTAATAAAATCACATTGCAGACAGTAAATCTTCCATTTAAGTAAGTTAAAAAGCAATTTTTGGGGGTGTTACTTTATTGTGAACAGCCTTGAATACAGCGAATTATGATAGCGAAGGCCTGTTTGCATTCTAAGATTTACTTTTAACAACATTACCATAGTGGTTTAACTTGTGTATTAAATAAACTTGAGAGGCAAAACTGTATATTGGAACCTTAATGATTTTGCTTTAATAAGACCTAAACTTTTAATTAACCTGCCAAGAGAAATTACAACCCATAGCTCTCAGGTAACTCCTGCAGACAGCTGAGACTCAATGCCAGTGCCTGTATGGGGGAAGGGATTAATGACAACGCTGGAATGCGCCTGCTTTATGCAGTAAAGAAAAAGGTCCATTTAACAATCATTGTGGGCAGAAGGAAGTTAAGTGCCGGTTTTACGGAGGAGTCTTTGAATTACAACAAAATGGATTTAGGGATATGAACCTGCTCCATGGGTCAATCAAATCTAAAATTAAACATGACTGAGTCTGAAATAGGTTCTGTTAAAGGACTGATTGGAGACAGAAGGATTTAGGCTTGGGACAAGTCCCACAATGTGATACATATAGGCTGAAAGAGGAATCCGAGGGTGCTGTGAGAAGCACTGGTCATTACTCAGTGCCTCGCTGCTGGAGAGCCTGGCTGAAAATCATTTGAAAAGCTGAGCCTCTCTCTCTTAGATGAGACATAAAACAGGTTCATGCAATTGGCTATCCCTCCCATAATGCTTTTTGCCAGAGATGCGGTATTAACTCTGGTGTCCTATTGCACTCCCATGTGAGTAATTATGGGATGCCAGCAGTTTCAATCAGATATAGTCTTTCTCACTTCCTGTCCCAAACCGCTGCTTGTGCTGCTGTGTGCTGTTCTATTAAAAAAAAAAAAAAAAAGAGGCTCTGTAGAAATAGAGGCAAAATTCTCCAATAGGTGGATCAGGAAATAGAAGTCACCTCTGTTATCAATAGCCCCGGCCCCATCTGCAGTAGCAGATACCTTGGCCAGGGCATGGTTTTTAAATAGGGCTTGAATACGGTTATGGCCCATCCACATCACTATGGATATGATAACCATAACAGTATTTAGCATTAATGCTGCAACCGTTGTTCAAATAGCCGCACACAGGCTGAATAGCTTACTCTGTGAGTGGTCTCACTGAAATCAATGAGATGATATATGGAGTAAAATACTCGTGCAGCGTGAGTTAGGTTGTTAGAAACTGGCCCTAAGGTACAAAGATTAGGTAAAATAATAAGGTACGCCCTTACCAATGGCAGTAGTAAGAAAAGAAACCACCTCAGACTCCTTCCCATCATTGTAGAAGGCCAGATGCCATATTCCTGTGTCCAAATACTGGATAAAT
This sequence comes from Pelusios castaneus, assembly GCA_007922175.1. Lineage (NCBI taxonomy): Eukaryota > Metazoa > Chordata > Testudines > Pelomedusidae > Pelusios > Pelusios castaneus. The sequence goes on from ML685818.1 coordinate 4,145,426, forward strand.
CCTGTCTCGTGACTGGACATTGGCACAAAGCCTCTATGTTGCCGCTGAGATCCTTCCAGACTCCTCACCTCTTGGGTAAGTAGCCGTCTCCCATCAAGGAGCTCAACAAAGTCAAACTGAAACACAAAGAAGAAAGATGTTTATTATATATTACAGACTTCCAGAAAATGATCACACTACCCAGTTTAGACATGTCTCAGGATGGACAGAAAAGCTCAGCATTAAATGTTAGACAACCACACTTCTGGAACATCATAAATGAGAGTACCTCTGGTAACTCATGATATATTGTGATTCCACGTATAAGGAGATGACTGTTCCCAGTAATTTGTGGGATCTCCTTATCTATTTGGTTTGCTTCTCTATTGATCTACTTGGTCTGGTGTCCTCTGTCCACACACTTCTTCCCTCCTGTTTCTCTTACAGCTCTTTACATATCTGTGGGAGCTCATAGACTCTAAGGTCAGAAGGAACCAATATGATCATCTAGTCTGACCCCATGCACAATGCAGGCCACAAAATCTTACCCACCCACTCCTGCAATAAATCTCTAACCAATGACTGAGTTACTAAAGTCCTCAAATCATGATTTAAAGACTTTAAGATACAGAGAATCCACCAGCAACTGAACCATGCCCCACCCTATAGAGGAAGGTGAAAAGCCCTCAGAGTGCTAGTCAATCTGCCCTGGGGGGAAATTCCCTCCCAACCCCAAATATAAGGATCAGTTAAACCCTGAGCATGCAGGCTAGTCTCACCAGCCAGTCACCCAAGAAAGAATTCCTTGTAGTAACTCAGAACCCTCCCCACCCAACCTCCTTTTAATGCCTCTATCTAACACATTATATCCACATCTTTTTAATTTATAAAATCTAAAAATCAATAAAAATGGAAAAGAAAAAAAATTGAGATTCCTCACTCAGCTACAAGAGCATCTCTTGCACCTGTAAGACTAAATTCCGATTTTGTTGAATCGGCCATTGTTTTCAAGTTGGCCCACATTGTGTAAATGAATTTTTTAAAGTATTTTATATGATATTAACTTTAATTTCTTAACATATACAGACAATGAAGTCTAAATGCATCTAATATGGCAACAATAACTTCTACAGAAGAGAAGACTGAGGGGAGATTTGATAGCAACCTTCAACTACTTGAAGGGTTGCTCCAAAGAGGAGGGAGCTAGGCTGTTCTCGAGGGTAACAGAGGACAGAACAAGGAGCAATGGTTTCAAATTACAGCTGGGGCGGTCAAGGTTGGATATTAGGAAAAACTTTCTCACTAGGAGGGTGGTGAAGCATTGGAATGGGCTATCTAGGGAGGTGGTAGAATCTCCATCTTTGGAGATTTTTAAGGCTCGGTTAGACAAAATCCTGGCTGGGATGATTTAGTGGGAGTGGTCCTGCTTTTTAGCAGGGGGTTGGACTAGATGACCTCGTGAGGTCCCTTCCAACCCTATTCTTCTATGATTCTAATCTCCTGGCTTTTGTGAGCATAGAGCCTTAACCATAAAGTTAGGGTTTTTGCATTTATTTTCTTTGCTTCACACTTTATATAGAGGTTGGCCCTATTGAAGTCTATGGGAGTTTTTCTACTGACTTCAGTGAGGCCAAGATTCCACAACTTATTTCACTCCTTATGTTTTCTGTCAAGTTTAACATGTTTTCCAAGTTCGAAATTTCAAGTCGACACAGTGTAAGTTATCTACAACTTGTATTAACTGGTAAAATAAAAAGACCCAACATTTTTTCATGACTCACTGACAAGATTTTCTAGCTATACCCCAAAATTCAATTTTAGGATAGGAAATTTCAGCATAAAAATAAGTTTTTTCACCTGATACAAGGTACTAATAATGAACGTGGGCTTTATGCCTATTAATACACATGAGGTTAGTGTGGCATTAAAGTGATGAGATGAGAAAACCTACAAAGAGAAACGTTAGTGGAGGAAAAAGCTTTAAAAAGATTGGGAATTAAACAAAATAATTTAATAAGTTAATATTTAGGATTTTCTAATTTTCAGAAACAGAGTTCCTAACATATGTTCACAAAATGTGGGGAAAATGCACAAAACATTGTATGCATTGTACGTATAAAATTCAATATTTGCACATGCAAATAGATTACTCTGGGTCACATGAAACCAGCACTTCTGCAAGTAAAATTGCATATCTGGTGTGCATACCTGCCTATGGCTCCACCCAGGAAATCATCCTTATTCAGGATCTGAACTCGGGCTTAATATTGGTAAATGCATTTTTTGCAGTTCTCACATAGGTATCTGTTTTTTGATATTTGAACCTTAATGTCTTACTTAAAACCACAAAATTCTTGAGATAGTCATTGAAATAAAAAGAGGGGCCATGTATCTTTCCAAGGTACAAGCTACAAGCACATCAATTCTAATGTAAGGGTTGGTTTGCTGAAATATGCTCCTGTTACCTGTGTATGTGAAGGTGGAAGGCCTTTCCTGCCATAAATCCCAACCAGAGCGGCCTTTCCTAAAGACACATTGAATTTCAGATGCACTGGGTGGTCAATGAACACCTGCGCTCTCCAAAAGACAGCAGGAGGAATCTTCTGTGTGGCTCGTCGTCCAACATCAATTTCTCCAGAGTCTATAAAACTGTCCTCTGGGAAGAAACTAGTGGGCTTTCCTGCTGAGGCATAGGAACAAAACAAAACCCAAAAGACTTGGATTAGCGTACCATCCCGTAAATCATCTGATCAAACTGGTATCTCTGAAACTGATCTACCAATGTGCTGAGTTTTCAGAATACATTATGCACCAAGAAGTCTTTCTGACTACAAAAGAAAATTTAACAGGACTACTTCTGGCTACATTCCATCTTTCTATTGAAAACATGTATCCTGGATGAGCACTATGGATTCCCAAACGGCCCTCTGCTTAAATCATAGCAACAGAGCTTGTTAAATCACATTTTAATGTTAAAAATAAATCATCTTACATCACATCTTATCATTAATTTACATTGTTTATGGAGAAAGTAATTATTATGTTATCAAGAAATGTAGCGATTGTGAGTTTCGCATGCACCATGTTGTGGGATGGGTGTGGCAAGAACATCTGTTTAAGTGATGGCTAATTATCCCAGGGAAAACTAGAGGTAAAAATTCACTGCTAAATTAATGGCTGGCAATTGCAGAGACACAGAAATGCCTAAATGAAGGAGAGACATAAAGCAAAAATAGGGGAAATAATATGCTGTACTTCTATAGTGACTCCTATTCAAGAACCCAATGTGCTTTATAAGACTTCAAAATAGCTCTCACGTGCAGTATGGTTATTATCCTTGTTTTACATATGGGGAAATTGAGGCACAAAGATTAAGCCATCAGTTTTTGAAAGAGCCTAATGAGTTTGGTTGCCCACCTTGAAACACCTTTTGGCTGATATTCAGAGGTGCTGAGCACCCACAACTCCAAATGAAGTAAACAGGGTACTCAGCACCTCTGAATACGAGGCTCTAGGCATCTCAGGTTGGGCATCCATACACTTAAGGGCTCAAAATTAGTGGGCACTTCATAAAATGTGGGCCCAAGGAAAGCACAATGAATTAGGAGCAGAGTGGGAAACAAAATTTAGGACTGTTAACTCCCTCAGGCCTTTCCTTTAATCACTGGCCCAGGTTGCCTCCCCTGAAATTACAACAAAATAGGAAAAGAGATGAAGATGAAAAAAGTCATTGCTTAGGAGATTGCCTTTATTTTATAATTAAACACACTTGTATTTGAAAAGTGTATGTTAGCATCACCTGCCAGATTTCAGCTTTTATAGGAACAATTAGGGGCCAGGAGAATACCACGTGGACCAACATAGACTGCCTTTATCATCTTTAGAAATTTAAATCAACCTACTAGTTCATCTCTTTGCAGTTAAAACCCACTACTGTATGTTTCACAGATCAAATAATTCTAATAAAATGAGAAAGAACTTTTCAGGCATATACAGTCATTTATAAAAAAAATCACGACTGTGCGAACTGAGGTTTTTTGTTCGTTTGTTTTTTTTAATATACTCTGCATTTGAAGAATAAGAAACTAAAATGGTCTTTCAGACATTATGAATTCTAGTCAAATACATTTACAAGGCATGTTTAATGCTGAAATGGTGGTTGGTAGGGCAATATTGTAATCATTAAATAAGATATTTTGCTGTTTTAAATAATAAAAATCCACTTAAATGTTAAACGTCTCCATATGTTATCATCCCAATGTAAACTTCCCAGCAGAATCATCAGGTTCAAACTGTTAAAATGTCAGCTTAATTAAAAATAGATAAAAAAGTTAAAATTCATGTTAACATTAAAAAGTACCTAATGCTGTTTCTATCTTTATCAGAGAGAGAAGTTTGCATTTAATTTTTTAATCCAGGAAAGCCCTTAAGCACATGCTTAACTTTCAGTCCTAATGAAACTACTCCCGACTAAAGATAAGGCTTCGTTGGCGTGGGATTTTACGGAATACACGTGCCTCATTATTTTTCAAAAGCACTGTGTTCCTTAAAGTTCATTAATAAAAGTCTGATTTTGAAAGCACCGACAAAGGAATAAAACCACATTCACAGAAATATGGATCTGCTATTGTTATCAGAGACTGATTTAGCCTAGTCCTTTGCATTCGAAGGAATGAGGAAAAATATCCAGACTCCTTATTTATCCGCGTTTAAAAATTAAGATTTATATGACAGAAATAACAAGTGGCAGCTTGCGGGAATCGGAAATTATAATTAAACCATTTGTAACACTGTCAATAGTGGAGAATAATACAGCTGAGATCAAATTAGTTTAATTCCATGAGTCTCATTTTGTAAATTGGATTATTAGAGTCGGCGTGAATCCTAAAAGTCATTTTCCAGGATACTATCAGGGTTAAGACAAACAGCTTGTATGTGCAAGGCTCGATTTCAAAACTTCCTGTTCTATAGTCATGGGATACAAAGAATGCTGCAAGAAGCTATAAAAAGATGAAAAGACCTTATTTGTTCTGGTCCACAGCAAAGATATATTTCTGGGGTTATTATTGGTGTGTTTTATACACCCGTGGAAATTAAAATGGAAAGTCAAAGGACATGGTGTGCTATCAGACTGGTCATGAATGAAGATCTTACATCAGAACAAATGAGGCAGGGCCAGAGTTTAAAATACTAAACGCTGCCGTGCAGCAGATACCTCAGAAGAAATGAGCATAAGATGAATTACTTGTGCTACAGCGACCAGTGCTTGCTTAAGCAAGCAAATGGAAGAAAAACGGTTCAGTGTTTGAGGCAAAAACGGCCATTCCACCGAATGTGTTTTAATATACAGATTTAAGATACAAGTCTTTTCTTCCCTGTCAGTTATATATGCGAAGAGATCTGGTGTACCCTTTTTTGGAGGTAGTAAAAGCAGCTGCTTCTTATCCTCAGCGGGGCAGATTTACCCCAGCACGAAAGTACAAAGCAAGGTTTTCTGCACATGAGTAAAATTTGCCTATTGACATCAACAGGAGTTGTCAGTGGCTCCAAACGGAATAGATTCAGGCTCTAAGAACTGGATGTCCAAAAAGAAACTCAAAGAAGAATGCAATTTCAGTACAGTTTCTCATCAGAATCTGTGTCTATCTAACTTGAAGCAAAAACTAACATGGCTACCCCTTTGGAATCTGTTTCCTTAGCAACTGTTCCTAATTGATTCGGTTATCAAAGTGAATTGTTTCATTTGTGGGCCCGACTGAGTTTGATGGTATTTCTGATATAGGCTCGGACTGACTAAAGCACCCTGATCCATCAAAACCCTTCTGCACCTGTTAATATGTCACTGACTAAGCAGAGGCTTAAATTAGTTGCTTAGGGATGGACTTCAGCTCTTGCTACATGCTTTGCTGGACTGGAGACATAGACTAGAGCTGGCAACTGCTGTGGCTAGCAAGGCCAAATTCATTTCGGCACTAAGAAAATGCTAAATCCCCAGTCCCACTATAGGAAGGGCGGTCTCTTCGAGCATACTTTTCAATCAGTTTTCAGAATTGCAGTGATATAGATTTTTATTTAGAAAAGCTGTTGTGTAAACTTCGCTAGTGCGCACTGGCTAAGATGTTACCACCCTGCTGAAGTGGCTATATTTCGGTGGTGGACACAGTCACCCCTGTAGAGACAGGTACCAAGATCTTTATTTAATTTGTAGTCAGGAGCAGATCACACCCACAGGGCCACCAGTTCCCGGTCTTGACATGCATGAAGATCGCCCTGAGACTCTCAGGAGTCCCCAGAGACCATTTCGAAGTGAAGTGAAGACCCATTCAACTGATCCAGAAGTTGATTTAATAAAACCATCTCCCCAAACAGCATAGGCACGGCGTCAACAAGTATGTAGTTCCCACTGGCACACTGCTGTGGAGACGATGCACTACATGGAAGTTACAAAGTCCTAGTCTACACTTGCTGCACTTTTTGCCAGCTGTCGACAGGAGATACGCAAGGTACGTAAAATACCTTGCGTGCCTCCCGACAACTTACTAACTACCCCTTCGACACTTTGCTAAGGTGACTGGAAATGCCGTTCTGTTGCCTTAGCAATACACCACTTCCGAGGCAGTAGTTACTAGGATGAACTCCGGAGTGACTGAGTGCATCTACGCAGACCACTCAATCAAACCCGGAAGAGTGCACTGATGGCTGCGATTTTGTATAGCCATAGCCAAAGTCAATGAGAGTTATGCAAGCTACCCTGCGTAGCTTGCATAGCTCCTGAATTTCCCTGGCAGTGTAGACCAGGCCTAAGTAAAGCCCCCCAGTGCAGAGAGGGCTCAGCAGGAAAGCTGACGTATTGTGTCAACATGTGCATACCCCAGAGAGAGTCCCACATTCCTATTCAGACAAAACTCCTTTTGATTGCAAAGGGGTTTAGCTGAAAAGGACTAAGAACAAATTAAATAAACACTTTTTATTGGGTCCCTGATTATTAGATGTGTCATTTTTATTTTCATTTTGATCTTTTAATAAGGAAGACAGAGATCACATACAATATTCAGGGATCTAAACATAGCAAGTTAAGCAGAAGACAAAAGAAAAATAAGCTTTATCAGGGGCCTTTTTGAATACAGGAATAATGGACAAGTCTGTAGTTTTATACACTGTTTAGCAAGCTTTGCCCAGGGTCATACAGTTCTGGATTAATTTATTTACACTGTAATAATTGCATTTGACACTGACCAGTCATTAGTAACTACATTGCTAAGAATATGTAACTGTGGCCTTTGTTTGTATTAACAAAGACAGATAATCCTATTAAGTAAAAATGCTGTAATTAATAGAAACCAGATAAGCTTATTTATATAAGGCCTCATCCCCAGCCTACTGAAATCAGTGGAAAGACTTGATTGATTTCAGTGGACTTGGAATCAGATCCACATTCCCTTTACCTCCACTGAAGCCAGCCAATAACAATAATTCCACTGGACCAAGAGATTTTTTATTTCATGGTCACTGAAATATGAAGGATAGACAGTGCAGCATAATGAGTTTTCTTAAATTCAAGTCTGAATTCCTCATTCTTTCATGTCAGCTACCTGAATGATGAAAACCCTGTACTCTGCAGACCCTGTAGATATTTCTGGCATTGAGGCCTCCACTGAAAACACAATCAAATTTGCAAAATCCTTGTTTGCCCATGGAACAGTGTATTGTTTTTGGAATTAGACCTTGATTCTTCATGTTTCTGAGCAGCCTCAATGCCTCTAATTTTAGTAGGAACTGAAGGTTACCAGCACCACACAGACTTGCAGGATTAGGCCCTGCATTTGGCTGTCCTTGAGAATAGATGGCCAACTTCACAATGAGAAAGACTGCAATGCCAACAGATTTTAATGAATCTTTTGGTTCCCACAACAATACCGACTAGTAACCAAATGAAATATTAAGATAAGTTCCATTGTCTTGCTTTACAGAAAGCATAATGGCACTCCTCAAGGCATCATTTTAGCTCTTAAGACATGAGCAAGACTTCTCATGAATGCAGTAATAGATGACATGAAGCAGGACTTTTGTGATGGAATATTGTACCAATCTGAGACATGGTACTGACATTATCCCCTTGAAAATGGTCTCACAGGTTTGCTGAGGATGTCCACCTTATTAACATGTTATTGGACATTAAAAAGACATGACATTTAGAAACATATGGAAACATGACTGACAACTATTAGCTCTAGAGATGAAAGATTGGAAAAACACCAGACTATAGTGCTGCAGGAAAGGTGGCATGGGGGCAATGAAGTATGAGAATGGATGGCTGGAGTTCAGAGGCAGGTATAGAAGACTCACAACATGGACACACACCAACCATACCTTCAGTGGATCCTTTGCCTTTCCTGTCAGGTAACTCTAACCCTGTGCCCCCTGAGGGATATAAGGAGACGTCGGTTGGCACTGGCCAACTGCTGGCTGTGTCTTCCGTGATCTCATACATCTGCCCTTCCATCGGTTGCAGGTGCCAGTTTAGGCCAAACAGGTGCATGGCTGTAGTGAGCAATGAGAAAAGTCATTGTTTTCTGCTAGGGAGAGGTTCATAACTGCAGGGGAACTTGGCAGAGACTCAGCCTACTGCTTTAAACTAAACACGGCTAAAAAGAAAAGCATGGGATTTATGTTATTTGACAGCCCACACTGGTTCTGCAATATCCTCAAGAACACACCAATTTCCTTGGCCTGCTTCCCCTCTCACACTAGTTTCACACTAGTCTAGCTCTGTTGACGTCAATGGAATTGCTCCTGATTTATGCCTGTGTGAGAAGAGAATTGGATAACAGGTCTCAAAATGCAACTGAAGCTGGGATGAAAAGTCAGTGAGCAGTTTTAGTGATAACATTTAAGAAAAAGTGAATGTTATGTTTACTGATGCACCACTATGACCAGGGAAACAGAATTTTTGCTCTGCATTGTTGTACCCATGAGCTCTTCTCCAGGCCCTTATTCAATTTTTTATGCAGTCTTTATACAGGGAAAAACAATTGGAATTTTGCCTGAGTAAGGACTGAGTAATGGGTTTAGAGGTCAGTCATATTTGATCCATTCTGTTATTGTTATGGTTTTATATGTATGTGGATTGAGAATAAATACATGTGACCAAGCTCCCTCTGGTACAATTCCAGCTTTCTGCTCATCATCTGAGGGTTTAAAAGTGAGTAACACCAACCGACTCATAGACTCTAAGGTCAGATGGGTCCATTGTGATCATCTAGTCTGACCTCCTGCACAAAGCAGGACACACAACCTCACTCAACCACTCCTGTAATGGACCCTTAACCTACAATTGAGTTACTAAAGTCCTCAAATAATGATTTAAAGACTTCCAGGTACAGAGAATCTGCTGGGAAGTGACCTGTGCTTCATGCTGAAGAGGAAGGCGAAACCACCCTAGCGCCTGTACCACTCTGCTCTGGGGGAAAATTCCTTCCCGACCCCAAATATTGGCATCAGCTAACTCCTGAGCATGTGGGCAAGGTTCACCAGCCAGACACCCAGTAAGAATTCTCTGTAGTAACTCAAAACCCTTCCCATCTAAAAACTGGATTTGCAAGAGTCCAAGACACAGCATGTTGCAGGTTTCTAAGATCGTACAAGGCCATCCTGTGTACGACTCTGTTCCACAAAAGTACATAAAGACGAGTAAAGTTAAGGAACATGACAGAGCACTTTAAAAGCAAACATGTGTATGAAGAGAGGTATGATTATGTAAGTAAGACGTGCCCTCTGAAACCATAAAGGAAAACCATGTGGCTTTCTGTATCATTTTTTTCTTCCCACATATAAACATTTCATATTTAATCACCATCCACTATACCTTCAGGCTCTCAACGGCTAAATGATCCAATATACCATGCACTTGTAAGGACATTTTCCTATTAAGGAAGTGACTCTTATTTCACACTATAGTTTCTCCAAGAAACTGTCCAGTAACATTAACCTCAGAGCTATTTAACATAAACAAAGGGGAAGAGAACAGCACATTTTCACTGCCTATAGTTGTCACATGCTTTATAACAATGTGTCCATGTTTGTCAAGAACCCCAATGATGAGTGCTGAGATTAGTGAAGTCTCTGCATTGGGAACAATGCATTTCAAGCGTACCGAAGCGTCTGAACAGTTCTTTTAAAAAAGACGGTTACTTACCTTCTAAGCGTTGTTCTTTGATACATGTTGCGCGTGTCCATTCCATTCTAGGTGCGTGTGCATACCCCTGTGCACAATATTTTCCCCTTAGCAGTACCTGTAGGGCCAGCTCTGACAGCACCCCTTGATCCCCCACATACCGTGGTATGCCAGGTGCTGCCGGCCCTATGCTACCTCAGCTCCTTCTTGCCATCAACTCCAACAGCGGGGACGGGAGGCGGGTAATGGAATGGACCTAAGCAACACAACTCAAAGTACAACACTTACAAGGTAAGTAACTATCTTTTCTTCTTCGAGTGCTTGCTCATGTTGATTCCATTCTAGGTGACTTACCTTAGAGAAGGGATCAGAGTTCATCGGTGCCCTGTCTGCGGCCCTGTCTTACCAAAGCTGGTGTCATTTCAGTCTTGCTGCAGAATGGGGTAATGGGAAGTGAAGGTGTGTACTGAAGACCAGGTAGTAGCTTTGCGTTTGCACTGAATGGACGTTTGAGATGGAAATACCACTGATGAAGCCTGCGCCCAGGAGAGGGATCTTTGCTTGTTCGTAGCAGAACCTAATACAGGAGATTATCCACGAGGAAATCCTCTGTGCTGAAACAGGCGGGCCTTTCATTCTGTCAGCCTCCACCACAAAAAGTTGTGTGGATTTACAGCATGATTTCATCCACTCTAAGTAGAATGCTAGGGCCCTCCGTGCTTTGAGCGTATGCTAATGGCATTCCTCACCTGAGGCACGTGGTTTTGGAAAGAAAACAGGATGGAAGATATTCTGAAATAGTTGCCAGATGCACCTTCAGAGAGAAAAAAGCTAAGCCCTCCAGTTTAAAGTGCAACATATGGTCTAAGATCGCTTGGATTGGGGCTTGCTGGGCTAAGGCATCCCAGGAATCCACCCAGCAGCTAAACAGCATCCTCCTGGCCAGGTACGACATTCTAATGGAAGGCTTCCTGCTACCCATTAGAATTTGCTGCACCTGAGACGAGCAGACTTGTTCCTCCAGGTTCAACCATGAAGCCTCCATGCCGTCAGGTGCAGAGATTCCAGGTCCGGATGTAGCAACTGTCCCTGGTCTGGGAGAGGAGATTGTGCCATCGAGGCAACTTTATCAGAGGGCTGGGGGAATTGACGGCTCCAGCGGTGTCATAAAGGAATGGCGGGTACTATGAGAATGACATCCGCTTTGTCTCTCTTGATTTTCAACAGAACCTTGCCGAGTAGTGGTATGGACAGGAAGGGGTATACACAGAAGAAATGCATTAGGCAGAGCCCCTTTGCCAGTCTGTGAATAGAGCAGACCAGGTGACGCTACTTGTTCAGCTCAGATGTGAAGAGGTCCACGCGGGGAGACTCATCTTTGGAAAAGCATGATGACCACCTTCGGATGGAGCGACCATTTGTGCCAGGGTAAGGAGGACCTGCTGAGACGATCTGCTGTGGCGTTCTTTACAATTGGAAGGTGGGATGCCACCAGATGCATACTGTGTTGTATGGCAAAGTCCCACAAGTGCATCACCTCCCGGCACAGGGCAGGGGAGCAGACCCTGCTCTGCCTGTTGATGTAATATATTGTGGCTATATTGTCCATCAAAACTTGGGCCACCTTGCTCTTCAGGAGGGGGAAGAACAGTCTGCAAGCCAATCGTACCACCCTGAACTCCTTGACTTCTCTATGCAGCCCGTGTTTCCCCTCTGAGCAGGTCCACCTAATGACTACCTACAATATAACTGGGGAACTGCAGTACCTGCAATTGCAAGCAAAGCAATGTTTCAGCAACTGTCAGTGGTGGAAAGAAGGAAATGAGTTGGCGTAGGGCTGGCAGCACTTCATATACCATGGCATGTGTGCAGGGCTCCTGGGTGCACTAGAGCCAGTCCTGTGGGTAACTGCTAAGGGGAAAAAATTTCTGGTAACCTTGCACGGGGGCACGCACACACCTAGAACGGAATCTGCACAAGCAAACATTCAAATAAGTAGTTCAGCCATATGTAGCAAAATTAGGATTTTCTTCTCTTTCATAGTCAATTAGGACATCTACTAGCATGAACAGGAAGGAGTATCTTGTGCTAATAGGTAATGGAAAATAACTAAGCTGAGTGAAGTTAGAACTCCTACTTTATCATGTAAACAGGGAGTGGATTTGTTATCAAAACCATAATTAATCTAGTAAGGAACAAAAACTTCACATATACTCTCTATCAGAAAAGGGAGACTTTCAAGGATCTGTTCAAAAACAGAACATTTTTATGCAGGCACACATGCAACACTAACAGGAAAGCTGCAGATACAGCTGTTGATTCAAACAGGAAACTTAGAACAGACTGGCACATGGCTTTAATCTGAAAGGCACACGGGTTGCTCCAGAACTGCTACATGAGGGAAAGGTTTAAAAAAAAATTTTTTTAAATCAAGCAGCCCAAGTATGGAAGGCAAGAAAACCTTTCAGAGAGCTTTAGATATCAATCTGCTTGTACATTATGTATTTGTAGACTTACATGGCCATCATCATCACTGTATCTGAGCACCTCACAGTCATTAATGGATTTTGTCCTCACAGTACAGAACGAGATAGGAAAATATTATCCTCATTTTATAGAGGAAGAATTGAGGCACACACTAGATTAAGTGATTTGCCCAAACTCACACAGGACCTCTGTGGTTGGGTGGGGAATTGAACCTAGGTCTGATGCCAGTCTAGCGCTCTCTGCTGTAGGCCATCCTGCCTCTGTGTATTGTCACAGTAGCTGAATGCTTACTAGTTCCTATACACTTAGGGATCAGTGTTTCCATCCCTTGTTGTCCCCCAGTAGGCATTTATTTATTGTGGCTAATTACTGTGAGAAACCTAAGCTGAGGAAGTAAGCCTTATTTGGGGCACATTGAAAAGATTATGGAAGAAGAATACCTTGTTCTAGTGATCTATCATAGTGATATATGATCTAGTCATTAGCAGCCAGGAACTGCTGAGGCTTCTTGTACACTCATTTTGTGTGTCCCCCTCAGCAAGTCAGCAGGTTGTTTAAACTTTGTCTTATAGATGTTAGGTCAGAAGGGGTCATCATGATCATTTAATCTGACCCTCCTGCACATTGCAGACCACAGAACCTCACCCACCCACTCCTGATATAGATCACCTAAACTCTGCCTGGGCTACTGACAGCCTCAAATCATGGTTTAATAAAGACTTCAAGTTTCAAAAAATCATGTGCATAACCCTCAGGAGGCTACAACAGGGACCATCCCTTGAAGAAGAATCTATTATTTACACAAATTTAAATCTGCAAGTGATCCTTGGCCCAGGCTGCAGAAGAAGGTAAACCCCCCCCCCATGGTCTCTGCAGAGCTGACCCAGAGGAAAGTTCTTTTCCAATCTCAAGCATGGCACTAGGTTATACCCTGAGTATGTGGGGAAGGCCAGCCAGACACCTATGAAAGAATTCTCTGAGTTTTACCATCTGTAAATTCGGGCTATTAATGTTTACTTGACTCTTGTGGATGTTGCAAAGCTTAGTTCAAAGTACTGGTACTTGGCTGGAAAGTCTATTAGTAATGATAGGTTATCACCGAGGTCTTCATTAAAACGTCAACTTTTTCCATTAGTTGATACAGATTTTTCCCTCAAATAAAATAGGAGGTGTCTGTGGTACTGTTAGCACACGCCCTGCACCTCACTGAAGATGTGTGAGGATTAGCTACAGGTGTTTACAGTGATGATGAAATAAAGTGTTAATTAATAGGTAATTATTATTATTATAGCCTTTTAAGGGCTAGCTGGAGTAAGAGGGCCGGAGTAAGCACATCAGATTGGCAGTGGGCTATTCAGTTTCTCCTGGGGATCTCTAATGCAATATAGGTGAATGCAGTATAAATACCAGAATAGGATAGATATTCAAACCTATAAGATGGGTAGACATCAATTTCTCCATAAAACAGGTTCCAATCCTAAGACTCTACTTGAAACCAAAACAGAAAGTCTGAGTTTGCTTTGGAAATTGGCTTCAGTTCAAGTTCTTTCTCCATAAAACCATAATGTCTGACCACCTGATTATGTGATAATTATTACTCTTTTACAGTAGCAAAACTTTATGATGTTGGAAGCTGGAGGAAGATTCGACTTTTCATGTTTTAGGTCTGTAAATCTCAGTGGGATATTTATAATGGTTGATGCACTATTTGGTTAAATGTTTTGAGAGCAGCGCAAAGAAAGGAAATTCCATCTTGTTTTTTGCTAAGTTGATGCAAAGACCTTCAGAGTGAACAAGAGGGTAAAGAATGGGGTCTTGGAACCACAGACAACAGACACAAGCATGCACTTGGAAATGTTAATGGCTCTTAAAAAGCTGTTTGAGACTTCTGATGTTCTTATTTTCCAAGTCAAGTTGAACTCAGGGCAGACATTTTCTCTGGCTTCTTTTTGCTCAGTAAGATGTGAGATGTGGCTCTCAAAGTCAAAGTTCCATCTTGACAATTTCCCCCCACTCCCCCCAAAGTGATGATGCTCTGATACTGAATGCTCTTAGGTATTAAAAAAGCGCATTACAATTAGCAATCATTAAAATGCACCTTCTGTGGAACAGCATGTAGCTTCCACTGCCTAGGATGCCACGTGGCATGTGCTTTTTGAGCAGCTTTGGTTCCATTTTCTATAGTTAGAAAAACTCTTCTGTTTTCTCTTGGAATTGAAATACTAGTGGGGGGTGGGGTGGGGAGTGGTACAGTGTACATGCTGTTTGGGTCAAATCAATACCAGTGCCATAGATCAAGTCAGATCAGGGAGGCAGATGGCTCATTATGCGTTTGTTTTAAAATCAAATCTTCTAAGTGCCGGTGGCAAAATGTTCAGTCTCCACAGCCCTCTCAAGCTTTGGCTATTCTGCTGTCTATGCCGCTAGGAGTGTCAATTAATGCCAAAATACAGTGGTGGTGGTGTGCCTGTGAGCTCAAAGGCACCGGAGTCACACTCATTTCAGAGAGGCCAATAGTGTGAATCTTCAATCTGTGTCATCTTATTTTTCACTGTCGAAAAATTCTGCACACAGTGTCAGTGGAACTGAGGATGCTGGCTCATTATTTTTATGTTATACGATAAACACGTTATACAATAAACACGTGGCATTGTTCCTATCATAGCTCTTCTCTATGGCTGCTGTTCTAAAGCCAAATAAAGTGGTAAAGGGGTTTAAAGTTTGCTTTCTGGAGACGAGGTCTTATGGATATGTTTCCATCACTGCCATTGGCTGATGAAACAGCAAAACAAAGCAGTCAAAAACCCATACTCGGCAGAGTAGAGAAGAGAAGATCTGGAATAACATTTAAAGTAAAGAAAAAGAAAGATAGCAGATCATATGGTCAACAAAATGGTCACCTTTTGGGAGAGATTGATAGAGTGAAGGAGTTCACAGAAAGAGGCAGATGATTGTGATAGATCACAGGGAGAAGAAAAGATCAGACATGCTTAGTGAACTGCAAGAGACCTCCAGAAACCACAGAAGTCAGCAAAACACTGAAAAACACATTGCTGCCCTTTTATTAGATTGTTGATTTACCCAAACTGGCAAGATAAGTGTAATAAATAACCTAACCAATCAATTACTAACTTTGAAATTAAGGCCCAATTGAAAGGTTATGGCTGAAGACACCAACTGCTTTCCATGTGGTTAAAGGGGGACTTGTAAAGTAAATTCACACTGTAGGCTCACAATCTCGCTCTGCTACTTCTTGCACTATTCTCTGAGGTCAGACCTTGACACCATGATTCACTGGTCATTCCTTACTCAGAAAACTCCTACCAAAAGCAATGAATGATTAAAAACAACTGTTTCATGATTTGAGTTTGAATGATTAAAAAGAGTTTTTTCGAACAGCCAGTGGCTCAAAAGAAACAGTGACTGACTGACTGACTGAATAAATAACAGGAGGAACAATTGCTTGGATTTTCACAGGAGGGTAAGGGTGTTAAGCACCCAACTCCTACTGAAATCCAATAGGATCTGGGTGCCTAATTCTCTTAGCCCCTTTAAAAGCTCCAGCCAAATGCTCTGCATTTGTATTCCGGCCTTACATCTAAGGACGTAAATACACTTTACCTGAACGAAATATATAGGAATGATAGAGCAGGTTGTGTTGGTGGGGGAGTGGCACTATATGTGAAAGAAAGCACAGAGTCAAAATCTTAAATGAAACTATATCACTGAATCTTTATAGATAGAAATTGCTTGAATAATAAAAGTAAAGCAGTAGGAATATATTATTGACCATCTGATCAGGATGGTGACAATATGAAATGCTCTGGGAGATTAAAGAGGCTGTTAAAACAGAAAACTCAATAATAATGGGTCAATTATCCCCATATTGACTGGAAACATGTCACATCACAGCAAGATGCAAAGATAAAATTTCTGGATACCACAGAATATGGTTACTCCTGGAACTCACAAGGGGAGAGGCAATTCCTGATTTAGTCCCGAGTGGAGCATGGGATCTAATCCAAAAGGAGAATATAGCTCAACTGCTTAGCAACAGCAACGATAATGTAATTAAATTTTATATCCTTGTTGTGGGGGATACCAAAGAAACCCACCATAATATCATTTAACTTCAAAAAGAGGAACTACAGAAAAATGAGGAAGCTAGTTAAATGAAAATCAAAAGGATTTAGTCACAAGAGTGAAATGCCTGCAAGCTGCAAGGAAGCAATTTAAAAACACCATAATAAAGGCTCAAACTAAATGTATAACCAAAATTAAAAAGAAAAGAAAAGAAAAGAAAAGAAAAGAAAAGAAGTATGAGGACCCTCACACATATACACACAGAAAAGCCACCATGGAGTGAAAGCGGCGGCTAGAGACAAAAGACATCCTTTTAAAATTGGAACTCAAATCCTACCAAGGAAAACAGAAAGGAGAATAAACTCTGGGAAGGCAAGCATAATTAGGCAGGCCCAAAATGAATTTGAAGAGCAACTAGCAAAAGATACAATGGAAAAGAAAATAAGAAAATTATGTAAATCAGAAGCAGGAAGCCTGCCAAACAATCAGTGGGACAACTGGATGATCAAGATGCACTCAAAGAAATGGCTCTCAACGAAACCTTTTGCAGAGAAGCTAAATGAATTCTTTGCATTGGTCTTCCCTGGAGAGGCTGTGAGGGAGAGTCCCACATCTGAGCGATTCTTTTTAGGTGACAATTCTAAGGAATGGTCTCAGATTGAGGACTCAGTAGAAGGGTTTTTGGAACCAATTGATAATTTAAACAGTAATAAGTCACCAGGATCAGATGGTATTCACTTAAGAGTTTGGAAGGAACTCAGATATGAAACTGCAGAACTACTAACTGTGGTATATAAACAGATCGCTTAAATCAGCCTGTGTTCCAGATGACTAGTGGATAGCTAATGTATTGCCATTTTTAAAACCTGGCTGTTACAGATCAGTAAGCTAACCTCAGTATCAGGCAAATTGGTTGAAACTATAGTAAAGAAAAGGATTACCAGAAGAATTACATAGATGAACATGATATGCTGTGAAAGAGATTACCTGGCTTCTGTTAACCGAAATCATGTCACGCCAATTTATTAGAATTTTTTGATGAATAACTGCCTAAAAGAGAAGAAATTAAGAGTAGGAATGAGTGATCAATTTTCACGGTGGAGGGATGTAAATAGCAGTGTCCCCAGGGATCTGTACTTTGAATAGTACTGGTCAATACATTCATAAATGATTGGGGAAAAGGGGTAAACAGTGAAGTAACAAAGTTTTCAGATAACACTGAATTACTTGAGATGATTAAGTCCAAAACTGACTGCAAAGAGTTGCAAATGAATTTCACACAACAGAGGGAATGGGCAACAGAATGGCAGATGAAATTCAATGTTGATCAACGCAAAGCAATGCACATTGGAAAACATAATCCCAACTATACATATCAAATGAAGAGATCTGAATTAGCCGTTATCATACAAGAAAGAGATCTTGGAGTCATCATGGATTGTTCTCTAAAAACATCTGCTCAGTGTGCAGAAGCAGTGAAAAAAAGCTAACTGAATATTAGAAACCACTAAGACTGATAATAAGATAGAAAATATCATAATGCCGCTATCTAAATCTACGGTAGGCTCACACCTAGAATACTGCATGCAGTTTGTCCCATCTCAAAAAAATGTTAGAATTGGAAAAAATATAGAGTAGAGCAACAAAAATGATGAGGGGTATAGAACAGCTTTCATAAGAGGAGAAATTAAAAAGACAGGGGTTGTTTATCTGAGAAACAGGACAATTAACAGGGGATACAATAGAGATCTCTACAATCCTAAAGGATGTGGAGAAAATGAATAGGGGTAACCTTTCCATACCACAAGAACAAGGGGTCACCCAATGTAATGGGCAACACGTTTAAAAGAAACAAAAGGAGTTATTTCTTCACATAGCTCACAATCAACCTGTGGAACGCACTGCTAGGAGATGCTGTGAAGGCCAAAAATACAGCTGGATACAAAAAAGCATTAGCTAAGTTCATGGAAGAAAGGTCTGGGCTAGATGGACCATTGGTCTGTTTCAATATGGCTGCTCTCATGTTAAAGAGAGAGAGAGAGAGTATGTAAGCTTTGGTAAACGCCAAACTTTCCTTTCCATCTCCTTTTTCTTCTGAGTTGGAAAACTAACAGTAAAGGCTTTGGAAATGCCTCCAGGGGGCCCAATTCTGACCTCAGCACAGCAATTCCTTTGGTTTCTATAGAGCAACCTCTCAAGTTCAATAATGGCTCAGTCAAAGCACATGAGAAAGGAGCACTTTTTGAAAGCTAGTTCTCTCTCCCCCAAGGAGATAGGGGATTGAGCAGAGAACAGGAAGAAAAGGAACAGGTGATCAGGACAAAATCAATGAGTAAAGAGGAAACAGATGAAGAAACAGAGAGCAAGGAAGGGAATGCGGGAAAAGTAAGAGAGAAAGGATGAGACAGTTCGGACGGAGAATATGCCAGGAAAGAGTAAAGACAGGAACAAGCAAGAGAAGTGAGAGTCTACAGACTGGGAAAATATTTGGGGCCCAAACACGGAATGGGAAGGCTTTTAGAACAACTTTGTATCCATCCTTCCTTTCTTCATTTGTCTTCATTTCTCTTTTTTTCTCCGGAGGTGAACTGAATGTAGCCTCTTCTAATGTACTCCTCAGACTCTCTGGCCTTTGGGCCAAAGTATCATGCTGGCCCTATTTTATAACTACTACACCTCTCACATGAGAACTGCTATTTAAAAATAAATAAATAAATTCAAATACTCTGGATTTCACCATGGAATTACTCAGGGCTAATTTTGATGTAAGTAAATCTATTGCTTTTGCTCCTGTCTCTGGGATAAATTTGACTGTAATTACCTGAATAACTGTCTCTCTCTCTATACTGAAATTATATGATTTTTGGAAAAGTGGAAGAATTGACTGCTGCAGAATTAATCATACTTTTCTGACATTCAATGTTGTTATGAAAAGGATTCTTTCAGCATGAAATAATCACCCAGTTTGCTATTCTTCTAATAAATCATAGAAAAGGTCCATAAGATTAAGGGGAATAAAAGCAGCAAAACAGACATTAAGGAAAGCAACCAAAGATGTCTCTTTTGAATGCCTGTTGCCACTTTACTCGGGGGAAATACTACTTTGCCACAAGGGAGGCGAAGCCAACATGCCAGAGGTTTAGAAGCCAAGTGACTCTTGTGGCACTGTCAGAGTGAATCCGTATAAAATACAGGTAATCGTGGCTCCTCACATTGTTTATACAAAGATAAGTGCATGGGAAGGACAATTTCCAGGATGAGATACCTCCAGGTCATTCAAACAGTACGCAATACACATATATATGGCATGGCTTGGTCTTCTGCTCCATACCAGCAACAAAGACAGCGACACAGCCCAGCACGTTTTATTCTATCTGGAACGGAAGCGAATACAGTGCAGGCACCTGTCACCCCAATGGGCTGCCCCTCTGTATTAACTGTGAGAGCAGGGATAGGTCCAAGACTACAGGTTGGTGGAAACTGCCCTGCATTCCTACCATGCTGGAGCATTGGAACGTACTGTCTGTATGAACCATTCTCTCTTTTTAATGATGTGAGCAGCTACTGGGGAGGGATAATCTTAGTTGATGCAGGACCTGAAGCAAGAACTGGGCGTTAAGCTATCATTTTCACAAGAAATCAGAGAGGAAATATCTCCAAAGGAGATGGACCTCAAGTGTGTGATGGTGAGCTTCCTGCCTTCCTTATCTTTCTGTCAGAGTGGGAGATGGAGCTGGCTCTCAAGGGGAAAAGAGGATTGCCCAATTGGTCACCTGTACTGATTGTGTCCAAGTAATGCATCTAACACATTGGTCATACTTTGACCACTTCTGACTTGACTTTTTCCCCTAAACAAGATGTGTGTTGCAGGTTCTTCCCTGTGTCTCGCAGTTACGCCAGAGACTTCCAAGGTGAAAGTGAATGGCTTGCAAAAAGCATCAATTCCTTTTTAGCAGCATCGTTTATATTTTTATTTAGTCATTAATTGATTTTCAGAGCAACATAAAAGCTTCCAGCTGAGGCATCACAGCCCTTTGAAAGCTTCAAGGGAGTGACTAGAAAGACACACTATGAAACGAAATGGTTAAACTCAATGTTTTTCAATGAAGAGTCAGCACTTCCTATTCAAGGTCTCCCTAATTACCCCAGGGATCAAAGAATTTCAAGCGACTGCCTGTCCATTCAAACCACTAGCAGATGATCACTGCCCCCACCAGCTTCATAGCGGCACACTAACAGGCTTGTTATTTCCTGCGCAGTGGGAAAATGCATTTTAAATGCTTAGCATATTTCTATTCATTTCCTTAGGAGGATTTTTTCAAGTGTCAACCTATGAAAAAAATAAACGATTTATATGTAAAGGTGCCCTGGTTTATCAAAGAAGCTGTCGCTTATACATAACCTATAATTTCCTCCCAACACTTGTGCCAATGAGAAAGCAGAAGAAGAAGTAGAAATGTGAACCTTGGCAACATTTTGCTGTTGTTAGGCAGCTTATTGCATTGAAGCAGCTTATTTCAGTCCTGCAGATGCCAGTGAATTTGGTGTTATACATGCTCAGGCCTTTCACAGTAAAATAATATTTTTAATAATATTTTCCTTCTAGATTTCTTATGACAGAAACTATATATCGATATGTATTACATTATTGAGATTTCTTCATGATCAAACTCAATTTCAAGATGGTTCCACCATACCTCTAAATGGTGTTTTAATTTTTTGTTTATAATATTAGAAACAGAAATTTCCCATTAGGGCCTTCACTTCAATTAGAGAAATGAGCCCAGACAGAGGTCTTCTCACCCTGCTTTGCAGCTGCTAAAATTCTGGGTTAGCCTGTTAGCCACAATATAATTTTACATATATCATTTCATTAGGCACCCATAATTGCTGAACCCTAATTGAAGGGATATACAAGCAGAACCTCAGAGTTACGAATACAAGAGTTACGAACTGACTGGTCAACCACACACCTCATTTGGAACTGGAAGTATACAATCAACAGCAACAGGGACCAAAAAAACCCCCAAACCGAGTATGGTACAGTAGTCTGTTAAACTTAAACTGCCAAACCAAACAAACAAACAAATAAATAAAGTGTAAGTTCTTTTTAAAAAGGATTTGTCAAGATAAGGAAACTTTCTGTATTTGTTTCATTGAAATTAAGATGGTTAAAAGCAGTATTTTTCTTTTGCACATTAAAGTTTCAAAGCTGTACGAAGCCAAGGTTCAGTTGTAAACTTTTGAAAGAAGAGCCATAATGTTTTATTCGGAATTACGAAGATTTCAGCATTACGAACAACATCCATTGCCAAGGTGCATGTAGCCTTGAGGTTCGACTGTAATGCACATAGTTAAAAGAGCTACAGTTCAGCCCCTTATTTATTATTTGTATTGCGGTAGCATCTATGAGCCGCAGTCACGGTAGTGATAGGTGTGGGACAATCACAGAACAAAAAGACGGTCCCAGCGATCCAGCTAAGAAAAGACTTCAAGCACATACTTAAAGATGTCAGTAGTCCTGCTGACTTCAACAGAACTACTCTTGTGCTTCACCAAATTAGGACCAGATGCTCAGACTTATCATTAAGTGAATAGAAGTGAAAGGTTTCTTATATAGATGTTTTATGGGGACATTACATTGTTTTAAGGAGGCTAAGGAGATAACAAATCAGAAAATGCATTAAAGAAAGATTAATTTTTATTTTACTTTCTTATCTCTCTACAAACAAACCTGAAAAAACAAGCTATTGATGGTGAAAGTTAATTTGGGAAGAAAACCCTACTTCCTCTGTATAAAAGCCTGGTAAATTGATAAGAATGTACAGTCCTGGAAAACTGATTAAATGAATGACACCATACAATTAATGACACTGGAATTTCCCCACATCCCTAGAGACCCTGGGCAAAATCCAGCACAGGACTCGAGGGAGCTGTAAATCTAAGTGAATGGTACAGATCAGTGTTAAAAATAGGCTCAATAAGAACATTTAGCACACCTGGCAATCTGTTAATTCCAGCCTCAGGACTAATCCAGCAGACTGAAAAAGGTGAGAGCAGTCAAATATAACCCAGAGAGTTCTATAATGAGGCCCATAGCCACTTTTTTATTTAATTACATTGCAAAAACAATGTTAAGAGAATGTTAAAGTTGTAACATCATGTATGTAAAAGCTAGAAAATGGCAGAATTAAGATTTTGCCTATGCAACTTTAACTTGGCTCCATTATGCATATGCATAGTAACTCTCTTTAATGACGTGATCACTAGAGCCCTGCATGGATACAAAAATGTGGCTCCAGATCTGATTTGGATCCGCTTAGTGTTAGTCTCTATCCGATCTCTGATCCGCATGCTATGTTTTACATGTATCCGTAACCGCATCCACATGTGAGCTTGGGCTCACAGTCAGCATTTTAGCCTTTAACTGGCTCATTCCCCACATGGGTTCAGCCCACTTTTTCCTTTTCTTGTTTGCGTTTCACGCGCTGTGCTGTCAATCTGATTTCCTTGGCCAACAATGAAATCTCTGATTGACAGCCTGGTACAGGAACTGTAAACAAGAAAAGGAAGAAGTGGGTGTGGAAGGCATGGGGAATGAGCCAATAAAAGGCCAGCATGCTGAGTGACTGACAAGAGAGTGGTGGCTCTCCAAGCCTGAGTCTGCTGTGACTGAGACTCTGATTGGCTGGCAGACCACAATCAGATCTCAGCTGGGTTTAGCTTTCTTGTTCCCCTATGTGCTGCTGATGCAGATCACAACAGCAGCTGTGCAGGGATCAATTGCACCCTGGACAGATAAAAATAGAATCCGCATCCGAGGGCCAATCCACAACAATGGGGCTGCGGATATTTGCACCTGCAGATACAGATACCCGCGGATCTGAAGCGGATACCCGCGGATCTGGAACGCTCTAATGATCACATACTATTTTTTTCATGAGAACCCTCATAGGAGGCGGAATTCCAGAGAAAATCCTGCTCAGCCCCTATATCTCCAGATTAGAGCATACTGAGGCCACTGTCTACACTGATGTGGCAAAGTTGCTGCCATCAAGTTGAGCTTTCCGAATTGACTTTGTGGTCAGTTAAGACGCGCTAAGCTGATCCAGAAATAGATTTAGTAAAACCACCCCCTCACGTGGCGCAGCACAGTGAAGACACTGTGCTGACCATGAGTTAAGAAGTCGATGGGAGTTATGCAAGCTACAGGGGAGCTTGCGTAATTCCCATCGATTGCCAATGAATTTTCCTGGCAGTGCAGACAAAGCTAGAGACACTTGGAGATGCTGCGTGGGCAGTCCACTCATCAGTGGAGCATGCTTAGTTGTTTTTGGCAATGGTGCGTGCAGCCTGGTCAGCAGCAGGAGTTGTGAGGGGCTGGAGCATGCTCTCTACAGATGGAATCATCTGAGATTTTAGCTGCCAGACTTGACCAAGGCTCTACCGAACACGTGTGAACAGATTTTTCAGAGGTTTATTATTTCACCAAATGAGCAGTTTTCAGGGAGATGGCACAAGCTGATGGCATTACTACCTGTACCACTTGTACTGAGGTGTGACTTACAGACATCGAGGATATGCCTACACTGCAGCCAGGAGCAAGCCTCCCAGCCTAGACAGACAGCCTCATGCTAGTTTAAGCCAAGGAAGGAAAGTAAAAAGAGAGGGTGGATGTTACAGCTGTCGTGCAGACTCAAACTAGCTACCTGAGCGCAGACCCAGGGGCTCAGATGGCCTTGAGACTCTTAGCTGCTGCCTGAGCTGCCCACGTCCACATTGCTGTTCTTAGCATGCTAGCTGCAGTCACGTTAGCATCAGCCTATCTCCCCTGGCTGAGAGGCTTAGTGTAGACATACCATTATAGACCCAATTCTCCTGCTGTGAACATTGTGTCGTCCTCTCTCTGGTGCTGGGTGGGTGTAAAATGATAGCAAATCAGAACAGCTGTGTTTTACACAGGTGAGCGACTACCCCTGGTTAGATAACTGTGTTGAAGGCCATTTGGGCCACCATTTGGGTTACATGTACTCAGGAAAATAACTGTGCCAGAGGACCCAGGTACAATGGGGTTGTCTTGGGATGCGGCCCATGTCTGCCTTAGACACACAAGCCTCATTTCCCCAAAATTTCCTGTGGTTGCTACCACTGGTTCAGCTCCATGAGTGTTAGCAGTGGAACGAGCGCTAGGTAAATGAAATGCCACTTACATTTTTTTACTGCTGATAATCTAACACTACTTAGGTCTTTCACTTGGTAGTAAATGCCAGCATCTACATGAAGCCTCTTCTACACCACCACACTATTCTCTAAAATTTCTTACCATTACTCAAACTGATTCTGCTCCACCTACTGGTAGAACAAATGTGAGTAATAGTGGAAAATCTGCAAGAAATTAGTGGGCAAGGGCATTATTTCTCCCTCAACTTTTTTTTACATGAACAGAGTGTCCCCTTACATCGGATATTGAAACCATCTATGCTACAACTGTATGAGGTGGACAATGGACAGTGCTCCAAATGAATTACGGACTATCATGTTTGAAATGGGTTTCCATGCACTGTTCTCATCGTCTTTTTAGATGGGATTGTAGTTAGCATGTTTCTGATTGCAAAGTGGACATACGTTAGATTACGGTAAGAAGAAGTCAAGCGAAGAAGTATGTACAAGACTGACAATTGGGGGAAGAGCTGCAAATTTTTAACTCAAAGATCATGAGCAGATCTCAAAGTAAATCACAGCTTCTGCTACCTAGTTATTCAGGGTAGATTCTGACTTCCTTACATTGACTTATGCCTTAGAGTGCATAAATCTTTCAACAAAGTGTAACTCACTTTGTTAGTTGCTGCAAGTCACCTCACCATGAGTCCATAGAAAAGTCTTAGTCAGCTCTTTTGCCCCTGTTCAGGAGCGCACACACACTGCTCTCTATCTCCTTTCTGGAGTTGGGGTTATGGTTCAAATGGTCACCCTCTCAAAACAGGAGTCTCCTATTCTCCTCCTGGAACAGGGTATACTTCAGAAGTCAATCTGACTCTCCTTAAGGAAAGAGACACAGCCTTCATCATGGACTCAGACACTTATTACCTCTCTTCTTATGCAAGGAGTGGCCACCTCTCCTCCTTGGAGCTAGGCTGTAATTTAGGCAGCTGTAAGGCCTTAACCTGCTTCTCTTTCAGGTGGCTCTTTCCCCCCAATTAATCCTCAGGCTCAGCAAGCAGCCTTCTCCTTCTATAAAAGAGGAGTAGTTTATATAATGGTTCATATATGCTGGTCCCCTTCTTTAAAGTTAAAGAACCAGAAATGGGATTTCCTCCCTCAACACCAGTTCCTCGTGGATCTATCTGCTTCCTCTCTACCAGTATCTTCAAAGTCTTGGTATATCGATCACTCATCAGACCTTTCAAAATCTTAAAGGGCCATGCTACTTGACAGCAGTGGAACAACGCCTACGTAGCAGACTACCCCATCACAGAGTGCAATAGATATTCCTATGAAATCCTGCACATAACACTTTGAAGGTATTTTCTAATTTATAGTAGAAAAGGAAGGCTGGGGGATAATCACTGAACTCTAATTCAGGAGTATTTTCAGTGTCACTGAGATTCTTATCCGAGCCTATTATTATGACTAGTTACCCCCACACAAATGCACAGCATTTAAAAACAGTGAAAGAAAATCCATTATGGGAAATGTTTCTTTCTCTCTCTTCTTAACCACAATTAAATTATGTTATTCCACAGTAATTAGTATGAAATAAAAACACAGACTTGAGGGGAAAACCTTGCAGGAGGTATTAAGAGCTGTAAAACTGATTCCTCTTCAGCGTTTGTGTGCAAAGGTCAATCTGAGCTGTGAAATGAAGATTATGCTGGCACAGCTGTGCCACATGTGTATTTTTTCTGAGGGTTCATGGGGTGCTAGAACAACTATAAAACACACAAATTTTACTGACCAAATCTGAGACCCCATTTCCTTTCTTTTAATACAAGAAGAAGAAATTACATTCAGGTAATCCCTTTTATGAAATGTTTGGAAACCCAGGGGTGGATTGAGCATGAAAGGGGCTGGCTTTTCTTTTGCGACACTAACGTGGTTTCACAGACTTTTAAGGGCTAAAAGGACCATCATGATCATACAGTCAGGCCACAGAACTTTACCCATCCACTCCTGTAGGACAGCCTTAACCTCTGGCTGAGTTTCACGATGCCACACTCCAAACACCAAGCTCAGTGGGATCTTTGTAGATGTGTAGCCCAGCTCTTCATGAGTCAGAGACTTGACTGCACTATTTCTAAATAGAAGCGATTCTCCCTACTATGTCTGTGCACAAAATTTTTCACTGCCTACATAACTTGGGCAGGAGAGGTAGGTCACAGGGAGGGATGGCATTTTCACAGGTTCATGTTACATATGTCTTTCCCAATTCGGTCATTAGCAATGGGTCTCTTTGTCGTAGCCAAGAACAAGCAAGGGCCCATTACATTCACAAAAACGACTGTTTGCACAGATGCATACTCATTAAGCAAAAGCAAGTCATTTCACAAAGGTCTTCCTATGCTGACATTGGGACAAACTGTGCTCTCTGTTCTAATGGTGAAAACTGTACTATGCATTGTTTTTCATTCTCTAAATGTGATGAGCGCCTCATAATGATGTCATATTTAACAATAAAAAGCTACAGAGGCTAAAATGGGAAAATCCTTTTGCCAGTCTCTACCATCTGGTCTGACCTACTAAACCCCTCTCCACTTAAAAATGCTGGGGCTGTCTGCAAATATGGGGTCTGATTCTCCACGGCCATGCACCTTGATTAGTCACTTAGGCTATGTCTACACTTACAAAAGCTAGTTCGAATTAGTTAATTCAAACTAACTAATTCGAGCTAATTTTAGTTAATTTGAATTAACTTAATTCGAACTAGCATGGCCCCACTAGAATGCTAGTTTGAACTAGCCATGGCTATTCAGCATACTTGCTTAGTTTGAATTAGTCAGTTGCAGGAAGGTCAATCTGCCGATTAGTACAAACTAAGCAGTTAGTTCGAATTAATATGCCCACATTTGACTTCGTTCGAACTAACTATTTCTAATTAAGGGTTAGTTCGAACTAAGCAATCGAATTTATTAGTTCGAATTAAGGAAGCCCTAGCTTCCTTAATTCGAACTAACTTGCAAGTGTAGACATAGCCTTATACCTGTGTGGAGTTTGTTTAAAATGGCATGCAAGCAGAATTCTACACACACTTACGTTGTGGGCAGCATTTTGCATTCACTTTACTCAGGTGTAAAAGACAAGGGAAAGGGCCAGACTGTAGAGAATCAGACCCAATGTTTTTCAAATGTATTATCTAAACTCTGAGGAGGTTTTGTAAAATAAGGGGCAATAATAATATGATAAAGAGAGTTTACAGTGGTTTGTTAATCTTGTTAATCTGGCTCACATAAACTGACCTTACATTTGTTTATAGAAGACTGGTGAAAAATACTACTTGGAACCGCTTCCCCCTAAACGCAGCAATCAACTACACACTTTTAAAAATAGGTCACAGATCAAGGGCCGTATTCAAACCTGATGTAAGTATTTGCAAATTCATGTTGTTGCAACAACATATATGGGGTCCAAATTTGGCCAGAAACATAGATACCTCCCTGAAACTGTAAAGACAATAGCTTTAAAGGCTGTCATGAGATGATGAAGTTGCTAAGTAGGATTTTTACAGATAGTATGTTGATGCGGGCAATATAGAATAAGTAAATAGACAAATATTGATCAGATATCTATGTTCTTGAGACAGAGGTACTATATTAACTAATCAGGAAATAGATGAAAATAAGAAAATGGCTGCTGTCTCGTGAATAGGGGACTAGATCAGCACCCTTCAGTCCCAAGACTGGGGAATGGCAAAGGTGGCTTAATTCCATCTTTTCCCATCAAAACACCAGGTACATCTGGATCATGCTGGAGGATCTAGGCCATATTCTTATTATGCTAAAATTGTGTCACTCCTTCATATAAAACTGGCAGACCTGATAGATCTGAACAAAAGGTGTAATTTCCCAACACTGAGAAAAATTATGAGCCAAACTGATTAGTAGGAAAAATTTAGACCCAAAAATGTTAATGAAAATTGGGAATTCTTTAAGAAGAGTTTATTAGATGGCCAAAAGCCACAATTCCCCCATCAAGAAAGTGCACAGCTTTGATTAAAAGCCTATTCTGGTTCAGTGGCAAAGTGAATGCAGAAATTAGAAAAAAAAAAAAAAAGAAAAAAAAGAAAATGGGGAAAACAGTTACCAATCAACATAAATCAGAAGTTATGACATGCAGAAAATTAACAGGGGATGCTAAGGACAGCCGAGAAAAATCCATGGCTGACAGCACTAAAGACAATAAGGAGATTTATAGTACATTAGGAATAAAAGAAATACTAGTAGCAGGCTCATTATTAGATGGAGATGGTAAAATTGTTAATAATTATTTAGAAAATGCAGAAGTGGTCCATAAATATTTTTGTTCTGTATTTGAAAAGAAGGAGAATCATGCACTCGTATCACAGGTGATGAAGTACTTTCAGTATATTAATAACTAAAGAGGACGTTAAACAAGTTCTACTGGGAACAGACGGTTTTAAATCAGCAGGCCCAGACAGATTTAGGGGTGACATGATTACAGTGTATAAATACCTTCATGAGGAGATAACACTGGGCGCTGAAGAGCTCTTTAGTTTAGCAGAGAAAGGAATACCAAGAACGAATGGCTGGATGCTTAAGCCAGACAAATTTAAATTAGAAATTTGGCACACATTTTTAATAGTGAGGCTGATTAATCAGTGGAACAAAGGACCAGGGGAAGTGGTGGATCCTCCATCTCTTTATGTCTTCATCTTGAGACTAGGTGTTTTCCTGGGAGATATGCTTTAGTCAAACACAAATTATTGGAGTCAGGACAGGGGAAATGGGGTGAAATTCTATGATCTGTGATATACAGAAGATCAGACTAATTTATTTAATGTTCCCTTGTGGCCTTAAATTCTGTGTAAAGCCCACTGAAGATGGGTTCACTGAAGATGAGGGGAGTCTTTCTACCGACTTCAGAAAACGTTGCATTAGGCCCTATTAGATGTCCTTCCCTGTGTACTTTTGAAGGACTGTTTCTCAAAGTAGGAATTTAATGACCTGGTTTCAGAACTTGCTGGCCTTGCATATTACACTTTTATTTTCAGTATGTTTTATAAAATGTATTGCTTTTTAACATCTGTTAAGTAATTCAGCATGCTCCCATGAAAGATCCCACAAAAATCTGATTACATGAACGCTGTCCGTTTCCAGTGCAATGATTTTGCAAAGTACAGCTATGAATATATGTGGCTTTCGTGAACACAGAAAACTGAAGACAAGATTTTATCCTCATAAAACTCTGGAATCTAAGCTATAAAATAAGCATGGTTTATAATTAAGAAAGTTCAAAGTACTTTGAATTTACATTTGGAACCATCTGACTCAATGGACATAACTACCATTGTTAGATTATTTTAAAAATATGTCTATATTATTTGTTGATTTTAGCTGCTGTTAAAACAGAAGAGAACCATCTATAACAGTGTGAGTATGTCTTCACTGACGGTGTCAAATTTGCCACCATCAGATCGATTTCTCAGGATCCATTGAGCAGAAGTGCAGATCCGCTCAATCAATACGGAAATCAACTTAATAAATCTACCCCCAGAAAAAGAGTAACACTGCGTTGACAGGAATGCATTTTCTGTTGACACAGTGTAGTGGAGACTGCGCAGAATAGACATTAGGAAGTCGACGGAAGATACGCAAGCTACATAGAGTAGCTTGCATATCTCACATCAACTGCCACCAAATTTGCCGGTAAGTGTAGACTAGGCTTGAGACTACAGTTAGTTTCCCAATACCCATTTGAATGAACTGATCTCCATGAGAACAGCTCAAAAGTCAGATTTTGTATCTTTAACACCTTTATTTTAAAGCTGCCATTATTAAACCATCTCAGCATCTTTGTTCCCTAAAAAGTTAACTGTGGCTGCTATCCAAAGACACAATGCCATGCCAAAAAATAAAACAAAAGGAGATTCTCACTCTTTTATAACAAGAAAAGCTCTTTCTGGATGTGGAGAGCAAGAAAAACAAGATTTCAGTTATAATTATTTCCACAATGTGCCTAAAGCAGAACCTGAGGAAAAAAAGTGTGAAGGGAAGGAATGGAAATGACTTGCCCTTGAAGATCTTTGTCCTTCACTTGTTTCTTCTCCCTAATGATTGCTGCCTTGCTTACGAGTACAGTACTAGACTGCAGCCTCCTGTGCACTCTCCCATGGTAGCTGAGACAGTGATGTCTTGAACAGCGCCTTAGAGAGCCGTGTACATTTTATATAACTTTAGGGGGAAGTTGCTACAATGACTGGGGCATGAAATAGGGAGGAGATATTAAAGTGATTCACCCTAGACCTGCTTCATCTTTGCCATGCCTCCTGTCAGCTTGCTATTGCTCAGTGCTACTCAACCTGTGTCTTGTACACTTACGCTCAGAAACTGTCCTGAGTGGTGCTCCTTAATAAGAACAGAGTATGAATGAGGCTAACACAGAGGAAGAAAAGGGCTTAGAGTTTCCCCACCATCCTTACTGTAGGACAGAAAACATAAGAAGCTCCTGTGAGCTGTTTCATATAATGCATTTTTCAAGGGTCTGACAATAACTCCATTCTGATGGCATCTTTCCATTCAGCTGGAATTCTTTTCTTGCCTCCGGTAATTCACATGTGCAAAAAAGAGAGCTCAGGAGAGCTTATGACCAAGATCATTTAAAACCAGATTGAAGTGTCAGCATCCAGCTGATAGATCATGCTTTCAGCCAGACCACTTTTCAGAATCAGAGTGGTTTTTATTTGTAATCTTTCTTAGGGCCCAGTCCAGAACCCAGTCTATGGGGGGATTCCATTGATTTTAATGGGACCAGAGTACATGGTTAGGATACTCTGGATAGAGTCTAATTTCATTTGCTCCAGATGTAACGTAAATGAAGTTGATCTTATTTAATATTGGTGTATGTCAGAGAGGAATCAGTCCATTGTTCTCACACTGATGATATAGTAGATAAATCACAATACTTTAGAAAATATCTGTTGTAGTTGGTCTCTTCGGACGTGCTCAGATGATCTGGTGATGGGTTCTTGTATGAAAAAATTGAGAGACAGAAAAAATCTTCATTTAGACTGTAAGCTCTTTGACGCACTGACTGTCATTTATTATATGTTTGCAAAACATCTAGCACCACGGGTCCAAACTGATTGTGGGCTTTAAGCACTATTGCAATATAAACAACGAGAGTCCTGTGGCACTTTAAAGACTAACAACGTGGGCTCCAACCCACTTCATCAGATGCGTCGTGGCTGCAGCTTATGCCAGAAGAAATGTGTTAGTCTTTAAAGTCCCACGGGATTCTTGTTGTTTCTGCTGTACAGAGACTAACCCAGCTACCCCTCTGTATGTTGAAATATAAGCAGATTCGACAGAATTCAATTCTTTTTATAACTTCAACAGATCATACTGATGTTTATTTATGAACTTTTAAAAAATAATTATAAATTTTCACAGTTATGGAAAACTATAGGTTTTAAGCATTTTTAAAAAATTGTTTTTAGCTATAGCAGAACCTCAGGGTTATGAGCACTTAGGGAATGGACGCCGTTCGTAACTGTGAAATGTTCGTAATTCTGAACAAAATGTTATGGTTCTTCTTTGAAAAGTTACCGCCGAACATGGATGTAAAGACAGCTTGGAAACTTTACTATGCAAAAGAAAATGACTGCTTTTAACCATCTTAATTTAAATGAAACAAGCACAGAAACAGTTTCCTTACCTTTTCAAGTCCTTTTTTAAAAACTTTCCTTTTTCTAGCAAAACAAACAAGGAGTCCTGTGGCACTTTTAAAGACTAACACATTTATTTATCGCATGAGCTTTCGGGGAAGAAAATCCCACTTTGTCAGACGCTTTATGATTAACATGGTATTGTACTCTATTTGCTTTCATTTTTATTTTATTTTATTCTTTTTTTTTTTTATTATTATTATTCTCTGCTGCTGCCTGATGGCGTACGTTCGGTTCCAAATGAGGTGTGTGATTAATCAGTCAGTTGATAACTCTGGTGTTTGTAACTCTGAGGTTCTAATGTATTAAATTTAAACATGTAGAGGATGTTATGAGGGAGAAGGTTCAGCAACTCTTTAATGAGAGCAGATGCTGAGATTCAAAAAATTTAGGCTTTCTAAACTATGAAAACAAAGTCAACGACATCCCATCAAAACATGCACAGTAAGTATCCTTAAATCAGCAAATCATATCAGTTTTTACCATTCGTATGCAAAGCCATTTATAGGAAGCTGAATTCCAAAATTTAAATCACTGGATTTGACTCTAACAAGTTTTCAAGCAGTTTTCTCACTTTGTTCATCTGTAGATTTTTATTATCATCAATGAAAATATTTTTTACAACCCATTTCTGTGTGAACAGTAAAATCAAGGTTTACTGCAATTTACCAATACAAATCTAATCCAGGCCTAAATATAGATTTTATATCAGGGTGGGCAAACTTTTGGCCTGAGGGCCACTTCTGCCTGTAGGTGGGCCAGAGCGGGGCAGGGCTGGGTGGGGAAGGGAGGGTGGCCACTGAATTTCAGCCACGGTGCCTTTGGGCCCATGTGATACCAGAGGGGGGAAGAGGAAGAAAGGGAGGGGAGAAAAAGAGGCAAGGGGGGATCAGTTGCTGTGCTCCAGCAAGGACAGGCGCCGACGCTGGGTCCACACAGTGGGAGGGGGCGATGCTGCCGCATGTAGTGGGACAGGGGCGGGGCCACGATGGAGGAACAGCCACTGCACTTCTGCCACAACATCGCTGGGCCCACATGGCAGGAGAGGGGCAGGTCTGGGAGAGACCTGGGAGAGAGCAGCTGCCACGTTCCAGCCAGGCCCAGCTGGAGGGCCAGATGAAAGGCTCCCGTGAGTCTGTGTTATATCGTGACAAGAGTTTTGGATGAATAATAAATACTTGCACTTTTATTGCATCTTTCACAACTGGGTCTCAGTGCTGTGCACATATTCATTAATTAAGTTTCACACTACCCATGAAATAACTGCAGAACACAAACATTAACTGAATCGTAAATGAAAATTCAGTGGGACTGGTGAAAAAAAGAAGAAGAAAACCCAGGATTCCTGACACCAAATCCCCTGTTCTAAGAAACAGACCACAATGTCTAAAGGCTTTGCCAGAAATGATCATTGGCATACTGTTTATGTCTTTCTCAACTGAAATTAGATGGAAATAGGGAATGGAAAGACTCCTGTAAATTAAAAGGAGAAAAGAAACAAAACCTTAATCCTGGATTATCAAAGAAAAGGGAAAACAGAAAATTAAGAAATGTATTGGAGGGCAAAATAGTTTATATTATATTTTAAGGTGAGTGAAAGCCTTAATAGCTCAGTATACATGTAGGTTAAACAAATACAGCACAAACCGAAGAGTGAAACATTAGTAACTTCTGTTGACCTCAGGCAGTGCCCAGACACACAGAAACATAGCTAGATAGCTAGAAACTTTGGGATGCTGAGGTAAATTCGGGTTAGTACACAGAATCAAAGGACAGTATTTGAACTGAGTTCCAGTTAGCTTCTGGGACAGTCATTAAATAAGGAAGAAAGCTGCTTTATAAATATATCACAGGCTATGTCTACAGTTGAAAAGTTAAGTCAACTTTATGATGTCAACTTAATAAGGACTTAAAGTCGACCTTATTAAGTCAACTTAACAGAAGTGGACTTAACTTTTCAAGTGTAGTCGTGGCCCCTTTTCGACTGTATTAAGTCGACTAAATGTTTTAAGTCAACTTAAAAAGGTTCACCTAGGCACTACTCTGCATCTCCACTGGCTTAAGTCGACTTAATAAAGTTGACTTAAGCGCTAGTTGGAATTAAAACCAGGTGCTATTAATTCAAACTAAGGAGCAGCTTAAGTCAACTTAAGGAAAGGCCAGTCTATATGCAGAGTAAATTAAGTTGACTTAATTTGTAAGTGTCGACGCACCCACAGTGCTAGAACTGTTTCTGATTTTTTTCGAGTAACGAGCATTTTTCGAGTAATGAGCAATGCAGCTCTGAGTGAAGTGATAGCTGTAAGGAGTTTAAACAAACGGAGAGCTGAAATAGCAGAGAGAGATCTGACTCCAATCAAATGAGTGGCTGTTTTGGCTCTACAATACATTTTCCATCCCCCTCTTTAATTTGAATCAAATGCACGTCTCCTTTGCTGTTTGTGCAATGCAACCGCAGCACATGCTTAAATGCAGGAAAATAGCAAGGCTTCACTACATCAAATTATACATCCATCTGGTCTGGTAACTGGGTCAGGAAGACGCTTCTTCTATTTCAGATGAAAGCCACTACTCTCTATCCCTAATTCACTTACAAGCCAATACTGTTCCTAGGATCTAGCCAAGCAGCTAGTAGACACAAGAGAGCATGGTATTCTAACAAATATTTTCCATTTCTAATGTCTTGGCTCTCTTTGGGGGCAGAATTCTTCCTCCCGAGATATGCAGTGATTGTCCTGGCAGCCCGTGTTCCTACCACATATGTAGACTCAACGGGCAACATATGTGCACAGAAGCAGGTTCACTTACCCCACCCCGCCCTTAAGAGCTTCTAGATACAGAGCCCTTGTAGAGAAGTGCCCCATGGCACATGGGATCCCCAAATCCTATTCCGTTAGTGCACAGTGGAACCAGATTTGTTCCTTTGCAAGCAAAGTCCCCCACACCTTAAGAGAAGGAGGCAGGATTTGGAGTTTGGCCATTTGTATTTCCTGATCCCCCGTGCCAGCTACACACTTTAATATTCCGGAGATCATCCATGTTACATTCTCACCTGGTGTAACTGAAAATAATGCAAACACTCCCCAAATGAACAATTTCTGTTAAAATTACAGCCTCAACATGAGTTTTCCATGACTGCCTGGGAACAACAAATTTGCAGATTAGTTACAGACTGCCTAAAGAAGTCTTTCTTTCCCTTTAGCCGCTCTGATGACACTGCTCTGGCTCTGTTTTTATGTTTATGTAACACTGACGTAATACAAGTTTTCTCTTTGGCGTACGCCACCAATGGGTGTTCAGGATGTGGATATAAGGCTTTTCCTTTGCATTAGCTATCAGCACACACGGTGCAGGGCTACTGACATTCATTGCCGCCAGTGACTTAGTGTACCCTCCGTGAATATTTGAAAAGGTAGTAGAAAGTGAATCTAAAGCTGGTTAATTCCAATGAAAAATAACTTCTGGTGTTTAATAAGCTCTTTTACATTTTGTTTGCTGTTCTCTCTCAAGACAGGGATTCAACCCTGTGAAAGATTTGGCGAGATCACAGTGTTTACGTTTATATGGACGCTGGCTTCCTTCCCAATTGCTCCTCCCCAGTCCTGTCCCCAGATCTTTGAAATGAAAGAATGGCAAGATAAATAAGCCAGACTATTGAAACCCATGAACTCTTTGTTAAAATGGAAACACTGCTACTCCAGTGTTTTTCATTCTTAAATGGATGAGAGAGTGAATGCGGCAGACGTGTTTAAAAAATGCAACCATCTCCTGCAAAGAGCTTCAAAAAGGTCCAAATGGCTGTTTATTTTCATGCTATTTGATCTACCTATCCATCCATCCCAGACCTACGAAGGAGCGCTGTGTAAGCCTGAATGCTTGTCTCTCACCAACAGAAGCTGGTCCAATTAAAGATGTTATTTCACCCACCTTGTTCATCTAACAGTTATCTGTCTCAGTTATGTGTCTGTGTGTCTGTTTTCTATTGTTGCACATCACACTGTTGCAGCTGAGCACCTGTCACAGAAAACATATTGGGCAATAGCAAACTCCCTAGCGGAGTTCATGAAGTCTCTGTCTCTTTTCAGGTTAAGAGACTGCTGCTTGAGGTTGTTTTTTGGTTTGGTTTGGTTTGCTTTTAACTTGAATGGAAGAACGTGCTGTGGTTGATATTATGAATGGCATTCTGGTGCAGTGGGCTGGAGCACTGGCATTAACTGGTATAAACCACTGTCATGGCCCTGATCCAAAGCTTACTCACTTTAAAGGGAGTCTTTCCACTGACTTTAACTTATTTTGGATTAGGTCAATGGTCATAAAAAAGAATTTCCATAATTACTTTACCTAACAAGAATCAGTGGCAACTGGCCAATTTACTAACATTAACTAGATGTAACCACGGCTATATTTTGCCACTTACTCATGTTGAGTAATATCTTAACAAGTCAAACAGTCTCAAGGAACTTAACAGTGAGATACTACTCAACATGAGTAAGGATATCTGAATAAAAAGACAGAAATACTTAAATATCACTGATCTAACAATGAGAAAGAACTAATTTTGTAAGCAGATCGGAAAATAAAAGAAAAGCACTGTTATTGAAAACGTCAAAATTTTGATCAGGATTCAACCCATCTTGGCAGAAGTTGGGGAAAGTAAAATTTTTTGGAAGGTGATACAATTCTTATCTACAACTTGACAGGATGTAGAAAATAATTACAAATGAAAAGGTTATTCATAATTTTTAAATGAGCTAATTAGTAAACCCAGTCAGAGTCTCTCATTACAGTAATTAATAATTGATTATACTTGAAATTAAACACAATTTTTCATCAAAATCTAATTAAATAACTGCTTTTTTGCCTGCTGATTAAATCAGTGGTTCTGGCAGAGATACTCTTTGTTAAATATGTTTATGCTGTACTGAACCAATGAATTTTATTTTTAATAATTGATAGTTCCTTTAGAAATTAGCAATAATGACCCATAATTACAACAGTTCAACCTGATCAGCATTCCTGGCATCTCGCCAGCCATACATAGTGCTTGACAGATGCCACACTATTCATCTGAATGGGAAAACAAGGACCTAAGCATAAACCCATGGACCCAATTTTTAACCCTATTAACTGTGAATTAAATCAGGACTCTGCTCTCTTCAAAACTGCTGGAAAAGGGTTTGATAAGGAAACCATTAAGGGGCACGTCAGCCTTTCAGACCCTGTCTGTAGCAAAGTTTATGTACAGCCACAGCCATAATTAATGGACACCAAAGTTTTATGTGAGTTATGAAGAGATTCCGCTGACACAGAGCGATAACGTCCAATGGAATCGTGTTCAGTGCATATGGAGAATGCTAGATAATTGAGACAGAGACGCTCAAATGTAAGTAGCAAACGATGAAAACTGACTGTACATTCCATCAAACTGCTACTGATTTAGTGCTGGTTAATTAATCCTTTCTGCTCCTATAATAGTAGGCACAAAAGTGACCAAGAGATATGTCCGCACTGAAAAAGACTCTGTCATTAGAGAAGCACACAGAACAAACATGGTGAAACTGATCATTGGTGGTAGGAATAATTATATGTATATGAAATGAAGGTGAAAAATCTTTCCATCCAGCTACAATTTGCTCGTTCTAACTGCAATATTTTATAGAGCATTAGCCTACAAAAGTTATTGTGAAATCAAAGACAACAGTTTGCTTTTGTCACACAGGACAGGCTCTTTCACTCATGGCTACCATCTTAGGCTCGTCATAATAAAAGTTTGTATCATTGCCATTTTAAAAGTTGCCAAATAATACCAGCTTTATCAGCAAAACAGGAGGAGAAATAAAGGGTAATATCTCCACCTTAGAAGCTGGGGAATACCATTCTCACCTTTCTAGTGCAGTTATTCCTTGCTTCAGCACTGGAAATGCTCAGAAATCCAATTGAACACAAAATTCAAACAAAAATGCCACTGCACTGCTGCAAGAAGATACCAATTTTTTCAGATCTTCTGCATTTCAAAGTTCATTCTTTCCACTAACCCTCAAACTGTCCTGTTAGGCCAAACCCTAAACGATTTCTTCAGTCAATTCAAAGTCTCA
The DNA here is from genome assembly GCA_007922175.1 of Pelusios castaneus. Taxonomy (NCBI): domain Eukaryota; kingdom Metazoa; phylum Chordata; order Testudines; family Pelomedusidae; genus Pelusios; species Pelusios castaneus. The sequence goes on from ML685818.1 coordinate 4,184,142, forward strand.
GCCTGCTCCCCTTATTCATGCAAGTAGTCCCATTCATTTCAGTACAATTACTCATATGAGTAAGACAAGACAGCAACTCCAAGCCAAGAGAAGATTTTGCCAGAATTAAAGACAAAGTCAACATTTCAGGATTTGGAGTCTGACTCAGCTCCCAATTACTTTGATGAAAGCACAGTCAGGACCCAGGTTTCATTACAGTGCTTTATTCAGACATGGTGGGCTTGTCTCATTCTTGATGAGTCCAATACTTTCTCCAGCAGGAAAAGAACCATTCCCACTCTTTACAAACAGCATATGGAACAGATTCTATTAAACCTCAGTGGAGTTATTTAATAACGTGAGCCCAACACTCTGGGGTGTACATCTACAGCGCATTAGCCTGCTGTGCACTAACGTTTCATGTGAGCTACTGCACACTACAACTTTCCTTGTGCACACTGATTTACTGCTATTTGAGACTGGAATATGTCACACTAGCAAACTTCTAGTGCGTAGCTGCATGGTCCATGCAGCCAGTTAGAACTGGGCAGGCTATTATACTGCAGATTTACACCAGAGCATGCCACACACTAACTCTCTATCTAGATGAGGCCATACTTCTCAGTTATTAGGAGTGTAACCAATCTGGTCTTGCAGTTCCCAAATGTTAACACTGGGGCTGACAGTACAGGCTGAAAAGGCTGAAAAGTGGAATACGCTTACCGATAAAATAAGCAAGCAGGATCACCAACGTCACTGAGATGGCAATAGCAGTCAGGGCGGCACATTTCCAGTTACAGTACTTATAGGGTTTCTTCAGATTAAAGGCAGGCCTAGAGAAGGTACTTCTGGGAAGGGGTCTAGGGGGAGGCGAGTACACAGTGCTGGATGTCAGAGGATATCCCGGCGATGTTGTACAAAAGAGAGGAGAGGTGCCTCCAGGTTTAAACAGGAAGTGCCTGAGGGAAGAAAGACAAGTAGGTGACTCAAAAATAAAAGCAAAGACAGAATTTAAAGCTGAGGGATGGCGGCTGCTGCCAGAGTGAAGAGAAGAGTTTCACACAATGTTTTGTAAATACATGGGTGCCATGCACAGAAGAGAAGAATAAAAAACAGAAACAAGTCACAGAGAGTCAAAGAAAAACATCACAGAGCCAACAATACAGCAGAAAATACTTCGACAGCAAGAGACGTCTCCATGGGAAAGCTGACATTACAGTGAAATGAGATCCCAAGCACAGCTAGGACAGATCAGTTCACACGAGCAGGACTGAGGGCCTAATCCTGCTCCCACTGAAACTTTCATTTGAATTTTAATGGGAACAAGCTGGAGGAGGTGGAGGGCATGAAACTATACCCAAATGTATTGTTGCTGCTAAAGAGCTTTAATTTTGTTTTTCAGAGTGAAGCTGGGGAAAAGAGAGATCATCTGTTTTGACAGGGCCCAAATCATCACAGTGTCCCCGATTTTTCCATCCCAACATTATGACAACAGCCATATTTTAGTGTAGTTGTTTCATGTACAGCTTGGGATACCGTAGTATAAAGACTTTGACCAAGTTTCACTAAGGTCAGAGGGAAGATTCCTTCTGACTTTCATGGGAATTGGGTCAAAACATAAATGAAGACTCCCATTTTCAGAAAAAGCTCTTGAAAAATGCAAGGCAACTGAATCCCGCTATTGTCAGGTTTTCTTCAGGAGTGAAGAGAAAGGAAAGAAAAACAGGGTTTGGCTGTTGGGCCCAATTATCCTCTCTCTGGGTCAGTGAAAATGAGGAGTACCTCCACCAATGTGGGATCAGAATTAAGCCCAATGCAGTTAGTATTTTTAGTCATGAGTTTATGGGTCAGATCCTCACCGGCTATAAATCAGCACATCCCGACTTAAGTCAATGGGATTTTACTGGTTTATGCCAATTGAGGACCTGGCCCAAGGTTTCATCTCTACACACATAATAATAGGGGGGAAAAGAACCCCACATGCAGAAATATTGCTGTGAAGAAAAGTCATGGAAGAATTTGTGCAGTATCAAGTGATGTAAATTTTCTTTCAAAATAATGTTTACACTACTTCTGGCAAACCCGTTAATTAACTCTACAAAATAATAGTTGCTAGAGCATGACTCATCATTTCCACTCCGTCTACGTTAAAACTTTAATTCTTCCAGCAGTATCTCTACTATTCAGTCATTTATTTGCTTTATTTAACTCCTCATTGAAGAAGCAGTCATTTATTTGGTCCCCATTGAAGAAGCATCTGCACTGTTCAAATAGACCAAGCAGTATTTCAGCAAATGATGATTATTAAATTAGAAAACCACTAACATACAGCACGTCATACAGGTTGTTTAGTGCAAAATGCAATCTTATTAGATGAAGTTTTTAAGTTAAAAGTTTTATGCTCAAAACTTAAATTAAAAAAGTCATGGTTATCATCCAAATGGGATGGCAAGTCAACCCCACAGGCCTGGCTTTCAAGAGACACTCCATTAATACCGCTATCAGAGTTAAAACTGTATCTTTGTAAGGCAATGAACCTGAAAAATATCAGTTTCATGTTTAGAATGGTGTTCAGCCAGGCTCATAGCAGTTTAAAGTCTTCACTGAAATGCAAGAAACCTTAATTGTAAGGCACTGTTTATTGCTACAGATACATCTTATTCGTGAAATGGTTTTCAAAATGGCAAAGAAAGCCAATGAGATGCTATGGACCATCAGCATATTAATGAGACTGCCATTAATATGAACAGGACGCTGTGCTCCAAACTCAGGAGCCTCATTTTTAAAGCCATCTTAGAAGAGGCAAAAAATGGCATTGCCATTAAAATCATTACTTAAGTGACCAAATGCTTTCATGCAAAGATCATAATGAGTGTACAGTAAATAGCAAGACCATATAAGTGTCACATACCCATCATTGTAAGCACCGTCATGTCGGGAGGAGGTGAGAATGTCCATCTCAATGAAGTTGTCCTGCAATGTCTCTAGGAATGTCTGCTTTGCTATGTTTCTACATACACATGGAAACATGAATGAAGCCAGTGAGTCATGCATCTATGAAGTGTGATCTTATAAACCACAATGGTTATAGTGCAGTTGTGCATGGAATTAGAATGATGGACCATATATTTATATGTATAAGACATTACACATATACATATATAGCATTTAAGAATGTTCACTTCTGAGTAGGCGTATATACACAAACACACACATCCTGGTGTGCACGTATAAAGTTAGGTTTTTATGTCTATGTACATTCTTTATTATTTTGCTGCCAGTGCAGAAAAAACACATATGAAACTTTTTGATTTGCTGTATTCAAAAGACCAAGTCTTAATTTAGCAAAGCTGTATTCCAGTGAGTCGGCACCAGTATCTGTTGCTGTGAGAAAATGGAATATACTACCCACATATGTTCTATACCATGGTTCCATCCCATGTCATCACATAGCTCCAGTCAAGAACCCAATCAGATGGAATATCTCTGTTTGGTTTAAATCCCTACTTTGCACTTTGATTTGGTTAATTAATAATTAAATGAATCTAATCTCATTCATTTTAATGGGGCAATGTTAGCCTGATATACAGAAGCTGAGCTATCTGGGTTTTGCTCCATGTGCATGTTTTAAATAAATATTCTCTCCATTATTGAGAGGCAAAAGCTGGAATAAGTTAACTGTAATTCTGATAAATGGACTGGTGTTGGTGGTTGAAAAGTTAGACAAATGGCAACGCGATCTGAAATATCGAGGAGTGGGTTTTCAAAATCTTGCTCCTCCCCAGTTCTGTTTGAACATATATGGAGATGAGCCAAATCCAGAGCCGTATATCCTAAACTCCTTACTTTTGGTACGAGGGAGGAAGAGAAGGTGACCCAGAACCACCACTCAACTTCAAATGGAGCTTGTATAGCACCATCAAGGATCTCAAAGCTCTTAACACAAGTCTCAGTCTACAGAAAATGAGACACAGACAGGAAAAGGTGCCCAAGAGGTCCCCGAGTCAATCAGAGGCAGAGCTGGGAACTGGAACATCCTTCCTATTTTTTTGCAAAAATCAAATCCCTCCCTGATTTTGCCCTTCTCTGTTTCCAAGCATCAAAAGTAAATCTGAGCCTGAATCTTGGAACTATAGTAAATTCCCAAGCGAGCACTAAAGAGGAGAAACACAGCATTGTGACACTTTATCACATATGCAGGATTAAGTGCTTATAGCCTATAAGAGACATGTGGTGAACTCTGTCACAGAAGCTCTATTCTGGTAGCAGGCTACACCAAGGGAAACTTCAGTACTGCCGCATTATGCAAATCTCCCCCTATGAAGAGTCCTTAACCTTAGTTTTCATCTCTCCTTCTCTCTCCTTCTTGGAAATGCCACTACGTGTTTAGTTCAAGCTGCTGCCTTTGTTGGCTATGGGCTGTGCTGACAGCACAGATCTGCAGTTGATCCCAATGACAGGAACGTGATTCATATTCATAGCTTTTAAGTAAAGTGGATCAACATGCTTGAGTTGAGACACAGCACTGAAAGTATCAACCCACGCCGAAGTATTTACTGCTTCCTCTTGTTCCCCAAGAATGCAGGGAAAGTTGGACGTTGCATTCAATATAACGAGGCAACATACACTCACACACACAGTCTTTAATAAATAAAAGGCAGAGAACAAAACTGGTGGGTCCATATACTTCAGTTGTGAATTGTCAATAAATGGGAGAACAGTACATTTATATAATCTTTTGATGCATGTAGTTAGTAACAGAGCAGTCATACTCGGAACTATGTTGGATATTATTATTCTTCCAGCAACATATGGGCACAAGGTAATACAGAACTGATAAGATTTAAGCACCTATGCTATGCATTTATGATGGCTTTTGCATTAAACTCAACCTCTATCCCAAGCCAAACCCTTCACTCTGAACATCCCTGGATAAATATGATCATTCTAAAACTGATGTGAATTCCAAAGATCTGATTTCTGCAAACAGTGCCAATGTTATGAACAATCAAAACCAAATACCTTCAAACTTGGAATGGGTGGAGTTTCAGTCCAGTGCTGTATGAACATTTTCAAGCTTAGGAGGGTCTCTGTTTAAAAGACATATCTTTCTCTTTATATTTTCTCTCTGGGCTGGCTAACATGGGATATGGATAGTCAACAGAAATGCAGTTCCATTTTTGACATGAGATTATCACACTTCCGTATTTCCATACTTCAAAGATCTTAATTCTTGGATTAATTTCTCTGGGATGGAATTTATTTTTTAAACTTTGAACTTTCTGTGGTTTACTTATTTATTATTCCACTAGTTGTTGATCTTTTTGATCCCGAAGTAGTTAGATGTTTGCAGTGGGAAAGGCCACCCAGTTACTCTACAGAGTGGGAAGAATTCTGCTCTCTAGCTTGAAAGACAAATGTAAACATTGGTGTCCTGGTCTCTGAGCATACCCATTGAAGTAAATGGAAGATCTGTGGATGCTGGAGATGAGATTTACCACATATTACTAGTCCTCGATGCAGTGTAGTCTCTATTTATCTCTACAACGTATCTTATTATCTTAACAAGTTTGCTCAGTGAAGTAACAATGCCATTTTGATGATGTCCAACAGAATTGCTTTGTTTATAATTCAGCATTAAAACATAGAATCTGTCACCTGTTCTTTGTCTGGAAGACTCTCGAGTGATACTGGTCACAATGGAACATAAGGCAATATAATGCCCTTTCAGCTGATGTATCATAGAATCTTACAGCTGGACAGGACCTCATGAGGTCATCTAGTCCAACCCCTGCTAAAAGCAGGACCACTCCCACTCAGTCACCCCAGCCATGTACCAATTAACCTGTTTTCTATCTCAGTGTCAATTTATAGAGTGATGACGTTCAGGATCAAGTAACAATGACATTAGTTTATGAAAGCCTTAATTTACAAATAAGGACTTCTTCTTGTGAGTAAATTCTAGGTGACCAATCTAGTTAGGAGCAATAATCTGAATTCCCCAATCCATCTATGACAGTTACATAATTTGAAAATAAAACACACTGCTCGAGGTCTGGAGAAACATACAGCAGACCTATTATGGGGCAGCAGTAGTGATGTTATAGCTAAGGATGTGTCAGAGTTTCCATTTTAACAGAAACATAATCTGGGCTCTAGGTACCTAACAGACCACCTCTCTCTCTCTCTCTCTCTCTCTCTCCATGCATCACTGTAATTGTTAAGATTTCTGATGCTTACTCACTCACTCTCCTTCATGGTTCATGGATTTAGATATCTAGGAGAGAGATGTTTTCAGGGGATGGCATTTAATTCTGAGGTTCCACCACTGATCCCAGAAAACCAGGTTTTTATTTATTCTGGGTAAGGCAGTAGATGCCCACAGGCCCCAATCAGATTGGGTGACCTCATTGTGCTAGGCACTGTACATATACAAAAGAAGAGAAAACCTTTCCTCCAAAAGGGCTTACAGTCTCAATTAAGACAAAATGCAACGTGTGAATGTAACACAGAGCAAGAGGGAAGAGACAGAGTAATGCCACTGTAATAAACATGGTTATATAGGCTAACGATATGCACAATTTGACTGCTGTGAATCAGTTGAAACGTGTTTTTCTCCCCATCATTCTCTTGCTCACTTTTTTTTTAAAATGAGTATAGTCTGCTAGTCCTGATTACCATTCAATTTAGCCATAATTTTTTATCAGTTTCTTCTAGATTTTAGTTGATATTAACTGTTTTCATACTGTTTATTACATATTATAAACTCAAATCCTGAGACAATATAGGAGCATATTAAAAAAAAAATGAAAATAGGCCTGACAGAAATCAAAGGGTCTGTTCCTAGAAGGGCTGCATGATTGGGCCCAAATTAATCTATGATGTAATATTCCTTAATAAACAAACACAAAGTTCACGGCCTGAGTATATACACACCTCCAGAGTTGGTACTCTAATAAAATGACTACAATCATAGCCAAATCACACTTGCAGTACTAATGTATAATTTAGTCCTAATCTTTTGAGGCTAGCTTCTTAGCTGGGTCTTAATCAGTCAGTTCCCTAAGAAATTAACTAGCATGAAATGCCATAAAAAGGTTAAATTGTGACATAATGTGGAGGTTCAGAGCTGCCTGCAAACATGGCTACTACCCAAATAGATCAAAATGTACATCTACTCTTAAAAACAATGTTCTGAGCAGTGCTGCCCTTGGTGACCCTACTGGGCAGATTCTGCCCTAGAATGGATGTAAACAGCTCCCACGATCTCAGTGAGGGTCATGCATGCAATGAAGCGACCAATTTGGCCCTAAGTGTGGTTTCGGACCTCAATAAATGTTGTTTTCTGTCTAGAATCTTTCCTGGTGGTTTGTTTATCTCAGCTGAGGCAGTTAAGTGAATGTACCCAGTTTAGCTCTAGAAGACAACTCTTCAGGCCTGGGGAGGGGGAGAAACATACACAAAGTCTGAGGCAAAAGAGGGGCTCCCTCCTTGAGCAAATGGTAGAGCACAATCTCTGGAGAATGAGGAGGTAATTCTGGAGGGTGACCAGGAGTAAAGGCACCTATCATCAGGGAAGTTGTGAGTCAAAATTGCCAAGGGGACCCAGCTGTGAGGAAATGGGTTTGAGGGAACTATAAAGAGGCCCAGCTTAGAAGCAAACAGATTTGGTAGGGAGGGTAGAGAACTGGCAAATTGGAAAAATTGTGTCCATGCTTGTTTGCAACAGACAGCGTCTTAGGGCATGTCCAGGCAGTGAGACAGGGTGTGGCAAGCTGGGTTGTAAATATACAGTGCACTAACTAGCTGGGTGGACCCTACTGCACATGAAGGCCATGTCTAAACTACAGAGCTAACTGGCACAGCTGTATCGATGCAGCTGCTCTGTGCTGACAGGAGAGAGCAGAATAAAACCACTGCCGTGAGCTGTGGTAGCTACGTCAGTGGAAGATCTGCCAACGCGGCGCTGTTCACACTGGCGCTTCTGTCAGTGTGACTTACGTTGCTCAGGGAGGGTTTTTTCACTCCCAGGGATGGACCAAGGGTTTTCGGTGCCCTAGGCGAGCTATGATTTTGGCACACTCCTCTCCTCCCACCCACCATTCCACACACTTTATAAGAGATAACGTATTAATATACTTTTTTTTAATACAGAGAAAAAAATTTACTTCCATCTAATTTGGTGCCCCCTAAAGCCTAGCACCCTAAGCGACCGCCTAGTTCACCTATATGTTGAGCCAGCCCTGTTCACACCCCTAAGTGACATAAGGTATCCTGGCAAAAGTGGTAACATAAAACCCCCCTTAAAGTTTCTTAAGGCAGCGGCTCTCAACCAGTGGTATGTGTACCTCGGGGGGTGCATCAAGTCATCGAGATATTTGCCTAGTTTTACAACAGGCTACATAAAAAACACTAGCAAAGTCCATACAAACTAAAATTTCATACAGCTGACTTGTTTATACTGCTCTGTATGCTATACATTGAAATGTACTGATTTATTACATAATTATATGGTAAAAACGAGACAAAATTTTTCAGTACTAGTGTGCTGGGACAGTTTTGTATTTTTATCTCTTATTTTGTTAGCAAGTAGATTTTAAATGAGGTGAAACTTGGGAGAGGCAAGACAAATCAGACTCGGGAAAAGGGTACTGTAGTCTGGAAAGGTTGAGAGCCAATGCCCAGGGCACTTTGAGCTACTCTGCCTTGAAATAGAAGTAGATCAAAGCACCCTATGGACCTTTTAGTATGTTCTAACAGGGCCCACAAAGCCATGTAGTGCGTGGCAAGGTAGCATGCTGTAGATTTATATTCCAGCTTGCCATGCACTAACTCGATGAGCCCTCCATGTGAGTGCACGCACATGTTCAGGATTCATTTTGTGGAAGTGTATCTATGCAAGACGGTTTGTATGTACCCAGATGTGCATCCTCCCCCTTTCTCTCATCAGTTTCTCTTTCCCCACTGCAAACACAAGCAGTTGAAAGGGTAGAAGAGTTGGCAGCCACAGGCTCATCTCTTATCCAGAAGCTGTAGCTATAAAATATCAAGAGAGTATTAGAGGAAGGCCTGAAGAGCCTGGTTTTAAATAAAGCCAGCATCATCCTTTTAATTATCCATGGAGTTATGGATGTGTAGCATATCCCACAATTGAATATAACAGAAGAGCATGCGTGACCATCAGAGGTGCTATTGTTAATTCAGTCGTATACAGAACGCCCAGCAAAATCACAGAGAGCCAAAGGATCAACCTAGGACAGTGAGGGGTACAATGGTCTGCACCTATATGCATCATAGACAGAGCTGGCCCTCATTTTAGCCTTCTTGTTAAAGAAGCACTTTTTAAACTGACCATAAAGGTTTATGTTTGTTCTTCTTCAATCAAACAATGGGTAATTTTGCATATTACTCATTGTTTGTGTGTGTGTTTACGGTTCGGAGAAGAAAGGCACATATCTGTTACCAGGTATCATATAGATCTACAAACCATTTCTAATTTATAGAAAGTTTACTTCGTTATAAATATGAAACTTTAATACTGTCTAAATGTGAAATACAAATAAGACCACCCACCGTCATGTCCACAAACCTGACAGATTGTTTCATTCTTAGACTTTTGATGGGTTTGCTGAAATCTTAGTCAATTTTATGAGGAAAACACATTTTAAACTGAGGCAGTTCCTTAGGATAAATAAGGACAATACTGTAATAAACAAATATCCAGTACCAGAAAGGCAGGAGGCGTGGAAAAGAACCACTAGAAGTTAATGGAACCAAACATTACCTGACTCACGCACTGCTATTCAGTGTTCCATACTTCTTGGAGCAATACTACAGGATAGTAAAATGTAGAGATATATACCCTCCCATTAGGTCAAACAAAATCAACCTTTCCTGTATTGTATATTGCAACTATATCTGAAGCATAACTTAAATAGGAGGCATAAATAGATGGCTAAATCTTTTCTATGTATTGACTGATTTCAGTTTCTTAAATAAGATATTGATTTATCCCACCACACAGGAAGAAAATACATTACAAATGTAATATATGATTCTGGCTTTGATTTTAAATGGGGGGGGGGGGCTTATAAGCGATTATTAATGTCGATATTTTCAATCTATGGACGCAGAGCAATTTCCTCTTCTCTTAGTCCAAATAAATGACACAAGAAACAACATACACAATTTGGAATGCACAAATTAAACCCCAGTTCACAAAGTAAACCCTGGGCTAAACAGGCATATTTTTCTACATCTAGAGTGTTGTTATAGCAATACTGGTCCCAGGGCAGTAGAGAAACAAAATGGGTGGGGTCATATCTTTTATTCACCCTACTTCTGTTGGTGAGAGAGACAAGCTTTTGAGTGTGGACCTGAAGAAGAGCTCTGTGTAAGCTCAGAACCTTCTCTCTCTCAATAACAAGTTGGTCCAATAAAAGATATTACCTCACCCACCTTGTTGCTCAAATGTTTTTCTGTGGTATACGCTAAGCTGAATAAAGAACACTGTAAATAACTTTAAAACAACCCTACCTAGTCTCCAGTGGGATGTTGCTGTTGAGTAACCAGTTGTCCTGAGCATGGGCTGGGTCCTGGGTGCCGGCAGGTTGCTCTCCAGAAAGAGAGTGGTCAGTAGGAGCTGGGCTGGGGTTGCTACGGGGAGTGAAGTTCCCTCTGTTTAGGGAGTTGATGGAGGCCGCGTGATGCTGATTTGGCGTGTGAGCATGTGGTAGCGGAGGTGGAGGAGTTCGAAGTCTTGAATGGTTCTGAAGACCCGGAGGATGATCTAAAACGTAAGTAAGTATTTGTAAGATTCAGGACTCTATCCGATGTCATTTCAGCACAGGGAGTTCAAAGCAGTATAAAGACTCACTAAGGATACATCTGCAAGCATTTAAACACACGTGGCAGGCTTCAAGTCTTGCAGGATTTGGGCTGCAGGGCTGTAAACTGCTACGATGTTTGGGCTCACAGGCCCCCAACCCTGTGACAACCCCTCCGCGTAAAAGGCCACAGACACGAAATCAAATTCAGACGACGAACATAGTTCTAGACCCTCCAAGGAAATGTACAACCCCACTTATACAAAGTGAACTGCGGAACATACGTTTCATACTAGAATATTATAAAGGCTTCGAATAGTGCAAAAGGTCTGTTCCTATGATCAGATTATTTCTGATCCACAATGGCAGGTGTTGTCAGGTGCTGGCTGTGTGCGTGCTCTCTCTGTGTACTGCACCGAGTTGGGCGAAGTAGACAGCACAGCAGACTCAGATCAAACTGCCTAATAAATCCACAGACCCAGCTTCAGTAAAGAAGGCGCCCAGCCAGGTTTATTGCAAACAAAGCACTGTGCACTAGCTCCCTAGATCAATGTTTATAGTTATCCTTTGACATGTACACTCGTTACAACCGACCAGATCAGTGAACAGCAGGATTTTCCATTCACCCCTCAGCTAGCCAAAGACACATCCTCTGAGACCCTCTTTTATACACTGATACAAATGAGTTACATATTGCCCCTCTGACGTAGCTAGTTACCACCCTTTTTTGCCTTGTACATATTGGTACGCTCAAAACTCCTCTATCCATCATACTGTCACCCTGATCATATCTATAAAAGGGGTCAGCATGTCCTTCTTATCTGCGTGGCGTCTACTAGTATCATACTCAGTCTCGGAGGGTTTCTGGTACCACCTTTCTGAAATGTGTTTGTGTGTTCTGTGCCCCATTCTTAGGAATAAGTTCCAGAGGGGTAGCCGTGTTCATCTGTATATAGCAAAAACCACAAAAGTCCTGTGGCACCTTAAACACTAACAAATTTCTTCGGGCATAAGATTTCGTGGGCTGCAACCCACTTCAAAGCCCACGAAAGCTTATGCCCAAAGAAATGTGTTAGTCTTTAAGGTGCCACAGGATTTTTGTTGTTCATAGGAATGTGTGCATTTGCCAGTTTCCGTGAACTTACAAGCAGGCTCATAGTCTGATTCCTGGTATCATTGCTATATAGCAGCAGGCTTTTTGCTCAGGCCTCAGACCTAGGCTGCTGTTAGACCTCACGTCTCAGGCTCTCACTTTCTTCTAGAGGTGTAACTGCCATCAATGTGGTGATTTATAATAGCGCGTGCAAAATACAACCAGCCTAGTTTAAAAAAAAGCGAAGTAACTACACTTTCCATTGAAGTTTGTTTCCCACTGCTTTGCTTGAATTCTACAAGCAGCTAATCAAACCAGGTGATTTATTCTGGTTTTCATGACATAGTTCCTATGGATTATAGCATTTATGAGATATCCATAGAAAATAATATCTTAAATGCTTCCCTAAATCCAGACAGTGTCACACTGTGCCCACATGCCCTGCCCTTTGGGGGGCATGCCAGGCTCCCCTTGTGACCCCCCCCCCAGCAGGGAGGGCATTGGTGTAGTCCTGGGGTAGCCCTAAGTCGACTTAGGGCTACCCCACGGCTACATTGGCTTAATTCGACTTTAGAAAGTCGAATTAAGCCTTAGGTCGAATAGAAAGGTGGTTTAATAAAGTCGACTTTATTTTCCTTAAGTCGACTTAAGCAAGCTGCTTAAGTCGACTTAAGCAAAGTGTAGTGTAGATGCAGGGCACATTAAGTCGACTTAAGCCAAGCTTAAGTCGACTTAATTTACCAGTGTAGACGCAGCCTTAGATTCTAGGCTCCTTACAACAGGGGCTTTTTGTTGTTGTTCTATATATAACATAAGAATACCATACTGGATAAAACATATAGCCAAGCATCCAGTCTATGGATCTTTCTTTCAGCGGGACAAACCTTCAGACAGAATCCTCCAGGGGTCTTGGCGTCAGAAGTTTAGGGTACACAGAAGGTAACAAGGGTCCCTAATGCAGACGTAACAGCTAGTGAGTAGCAAGTCCTATATGGTCACTACAGGAGCTATTGGGATGAGTTTCACTTTTCTAGCTCAGTTTGAAAAGGACTTTGAAAATAAAGGGGACCACTTCTGTCCAAGGTTCTTGGACTGAAAGGGCATCTAGTGCCAAGGCTGGGGTTCCTGGTACTTAAGAGGTTTTCAAAGTAGTGTTGTCCAGATTCATGATGAGAACTCACATTTGTGTGCCGAGAATGGCAGATCAGAATGAAGAAATCACATTGAGTCAACACTCTCAGAAAGGAAGAAACCTGCAACTGAGCCCATCTGTCTGCTGGTTGAGGAGTCCAGCAGATGCAACTATGGCCGACATAGCAACTTCTTCCGGATTCCACTTGTGGGCACCTTCCTAGTTCTGTATCTCTCCTTACCTAAAAGCTGCATTTTCTATTTGGATTCACAGAAGACAATTGACTGAGTGTTCTCTGGATGCTATAAAGGCTCTACACAAAGCCAATGAAGACATTCTCAAGTCTCTCCTGAACAATGTATCCTCAGTTGACTGAGAGATAAAGGATGTAATACAGCCTCTCCTGCTGGCATCCAGTGTAACTGCCATAAACTAGGGATTAATTATGAGTAACAGCCACTAAGATCAATTTTTCCACACCAGATAAATTCTAGTGTCCCCAATCTTCAGGTTCTGTTGGAATAGTAAGGCCAGCATAATATGTCTGGAGTGGAAATATACCTGAAGGACCAGTTACATTAATGAGGAACTATTAACCCAGGAGATGCAGACCTTCTTGGGCTGTAGATTGAGCAGATGGCCTAATTTTATTTGCCAGGGGCCCTGTTTTAGAACAGGGCTCCTAAGTATGCCGGCTGGTGACACAAAGTCCTGGTGAAAGACTCCTGTGTTACATTAGGAATCTTTTATTGTCTCTAGATTTGGCAAGACTGGCAAAGGAATGAAGTGGCTCCTCGACAGGATCTGGGAGAACTCCATGGTGTACTACAAAAAGCACCAAGACCTGTGATTAGAATGCAGTGGCTTCTGCCAAGAGAATGAGAGCTCACCTGAGTCTCTTGCCTCAAAAAATGTCCTTTCCAAAAAGCGCCTCTGAAACCTGGATTAGAACTTTGACTTTAGGTCAGGAGCAGTCAATGCTGTTTCAGTCTCTCTGGGCTGACCCCCTTAAACTTATTTGGGTTCCTTTAGACTCAAAAGACTACAATAAAAAGTGATGAACAAGCTCTCCAAGGGCCCCATTTAACTCAGATTCCCTTACCACCGTTGCTCCTTCTTTTTCAATTCCTATCCCTCAGGCTGATGATGGGGCCAAATGAAGTCATTCCACCACCTTCCACCTTGCACAAGCCTCATTATTTCACCGCTGTTTAAATCTTTTGTTCTATCTTATTCTTCAGTGTGTCTATCCAGTGCTCCTTTTTCTTCCTCTATTTCAAGGTCCTTGCACTCTAATATGTATTGCATTGTATAGGAGTATCCTTTCGAGGTCTATTTTTGACATCTGTCAAAAACATCATAGTCATCTTTTTTAATCTTCTCTAACAGCTTTAATTCTTGCCCAAACCATTTTCTTATCTCTTCATTTTTTTATTTTCTGCAGTCGAAAATCTTACTATTCACCTCACCCTAGTTCATATCTGCAATCAAAATCTTTCATTCGTTGACTTCCATCATATTCTAGCATTCCAAGCTGTGCAGCTGTCTTGGCAGAACCATTGTCTCATATATGCTTTTTGTGTTTATTGAAATGTCTTTATCCTTCCAGATCTTGCAGAGCTTTTTGAATGCAGTAGCAGCTAGTCCAATTCTTCTTTTTATGCCATCTTCACAATTTCTCATTCTTTGATATTAGTCCTTCAAGGTACACAATTATCTGTCTTCTCTGTGCTTATCTTCAATCCAAATTGTCTGCTTTCCCAGTCTATCTTGTCAATCATTCTCTGTAAAGCCTCCTTGATCAAATCTTACCACTAATTACAAACAACTCTACCAGTGTTTCAGGGAGCTTAAGATGGCCTAATATGCATACGGATAAATCAGATGCAGGAGTAAGTTAAAGCAGTTGCTCTTTCTTCCAGATCCTCAGTGGTTAAGGTTACGCCAACTTAGGCTCCCTTACACATGGGTTGTGTAAGTAAGGCCTTGTACACACGATCAGATTATCGCGCATTAAAGCTCATTACCGCGCGATAGCAACAACGGCGTACACACGTGCAACAGGGCTCTTGCGCGTTAAGTGCCTTGTTGTCGCGCAATCCAACAACCACTCCGACGAGAGTGGTAACAGCTGTTGCGGATCATATATTGCGCGTTTGAGCTCGTGTGTACGCTTACCGCGCATTGACTGGAGTCCGGAACTGTCCCAGCATTCCCAAGTCGTCCTCTCTGGTCTCCCCCCCCCCACCCGCTCTGTGGCCGTGACGAAACTGTCCCCGCCCTGCCCCGAACTTATTCCCGGGATTTTCAAATTTCAAGTCTGTTTCACTTCCTGCTCTCTTCCTCGTGGAGTGTGTTTGTGCTCCGATCATCAGTAGCAATGGCGGCCCGCCGTGGAAGACGCGCACCCCTTTGGAGCACGGCAGAGGTGCTGGACCTGATCAGCATCTGGGGAGAGTCCGCCGTGCAGGCGCAGCTACGCGGCAGCAGGAGGAATTATGACACATTTGGCATAATTTCTCGGGCCATGTCAGAGAGAGGGCATGATAGAGACACAGTGCAGTGTAGATCAAAGGTGAAGGAGCTCAGAATTACCTATCACCGAGCGAAGGAGGGAAACCGCCGTTCTGGATCAGCGCCTGCAACATGCAGGTACTATAAGGAAATAGAAGCCATCCTCAGCGGGGACCCCACAACCACTGCCAAAAGTCCCGTGGACACTTCAGCCCCTCCTCGTCCGGTGATTGCCAGAGCCGAGCAGGATGAGGACGTTGTTGAGGAGGAGGAGGAGGAGGAGATGGAGGATGACACGGAGGAAAGCGCAACCGCGTGTAGCCAGGAGCTCTTCAGCAGCCCCGCTGAGACGTCCACCCAAGGCTTGAACTGCAGCTTGTTCTCTGAGGCGGCAGAGGGGGGTTCAGGTAAGTTTCTCCTTCATTCAGCTCTGCTCCTGCTAAAATACCATTGTCTGGGGTGGGGGTGCTTGCGGGTCCCCGCTGTGCACGCTATTTACTCTGCATTCATTAGCAGGGCATCAATACAAGCAGTGATTGTAAAATAATCATCTGCATTTAGGTCAGAAAAGGTTTCCTCGATGTACCTCCAGAGCCTAATACTCAGGTTAGATGGGAGAGCGTTTGTGTCTGCGCTCCCAAAGACGGACACTCTGCCTCTCCAGCTGCAAAGCACAGCCCTGGGAACCATGGCAGCACACAGTGCAGCAGCATACGGTCCCGGCCTGCTACCGGCAGCATGTAGGAGATGTATTCTAGATGGAAGGGGCACTCTGAGGAGAGGGATATTGGGTTCCATCTGTGTGCCCTCTTCCGATTCTTAGCCCCCGGTAAGCCGTCTATTAGAATGTACCTTGTCTGCTTCAGCGCAGCGTAGTGTGTTGACCGCCCTGTACCTTCCAGTGGAATGTGCTACTGGAAGGTTACATTGGCTATCTATGCTATGTGTTAACAATGTCTATATTGTTATTTTTGTATTAGAATTGAGCTTCACAAGGCCGGTGTCTACCCCAGCTGACCGAATGAGAAACATTAGGCGGCGTTCTCGAAGAAACAGGGAGGATATGTTTAATGACCTGCTGAAAGCAACACAAGAATCCGCAAGGGAGAATAGAGCCTGGAGAGAGGAATCCCAGCAGAGGAGGCAGAAACACAGGGACGAACTGATAAGCGTCATGAAGGAGCAAACAGAACTGCTAAAGAACATGATAGCTTTGCAGTCCCAGGCGATAAATGTCCGGGCTCCACTCCAGACAGTTCAGCCGTGTATGCCTCCCACACACCGCAGTCCCTCAAAGCATTTCTTTGAAGGCCACCCTCCACCCCGGTACAGGACAACATCCAGCCCCCCCCCCCAAAGCTACTTTTACGAGACCCGGAGCTACACCAACCTGTAACCCCACCCCCATCTTTCAGGTTTCAATAAAAACAGTAACAAATACTTTGAAGAATGCATTTATTTATACACATTACTGAAATGATCCTAAGGTGCACCTCATGCGTCATGGAACTTAACTAGGGAAGGGCATCATTGAAATGCTCCCTGAGTGCCTCCCTTATGCGAGCAGCTTCTCCTTGTGCCACCCTAATACTCCTAGTGGCTGGCTGCTCGAATGCTTCCTCGAGGCGCTGTGCCTCCGTAGCCCACGTAGGGGAAAACTTTTCTCCCCTACTTTCACAAATGTTATGGAGGACACAACATGACGCAATCACGGCAGGGATCTGGTCCTCCGCCAAGTCCAGCCTCCCATACAAACAGCGCCAGCGCCCTTTTAAACGGCCGAAGGCACACTCCACAGTCATTCTGCAGCGGCTCAATCGGTAATTGAACCGCTCCTTGCTGCGATCAAGGTTCCCAGTGTAGGGTTTCATGAGCCATGGCATCAGTGGGTATGCTGGGTCTCCGAGGATGACTATGGGCATCTCCACCTCCCCCACTGTTATTTTTTGATCAGGGAAAAAGGTGCCCCCTTGCAGCTTCCGGTACAGACCAGTGTTCCTGAAAATGCGGGCATCATGCACCTTTCCCGACCACCCAGCATTGATGTCCGTAAAACGCCCCTTGTGATCCACGAGTGCTTGCAGCACCATGGAGAAGTAGCCCTTCCTGTTTATGTACTCCGTCGCGAGATGGTCTGGAGCCAAAATAGGGATGTGTGTGCCGTCTATGGCTCCCCCGCAGTTAGGGAATCCCATGGCAGCAAAGCCGTCCACAATCTCTCGAACATTGCCCAATGTCACTGTCCTCCGCAGCAGGATGCGATTGATGGCTTGGCACACTTGTGAGAGGGCTAATCCGACGGTGGTCCTCCCGACTCCAAACTGGTTTGCAACGGACCGATAGCAGTCGGGAGTCGCCATCTTCCATACAGCAATCGCAACACGCTTCTCCACGGTTAGGGCTGACCTCATGTTGGTGTCTTTCCGTCGCAGGGCAGGGGCCAACTCTGAACACAGTTCCAGAAAGGTTGCTTTCCGCATTCGAAAGTTCTGTACCCACTGCTCGTCATCCCACAGCTGCATAACAATGCGATCCCACCACTCGGTGCTCGTCTCTCGCGACCAGAAACGGCGTTGCACCGTGTGCAGATGATCGGTGAAGGAGCTGAGCAACGCGGTGCTGTTGCTCTGCATGGCATCGATCAGCCCCTGCTCCTCGGTGTCCTCATCTGACTCGGAGCTCATTGCGTACTGAGCAACAAGCCGAGATGTATTCAGAATGTTGAAGGCGACAATGGAGATCATAGCAGGATCCATGCTGTCGCTGTAGCGATTGATTGCAAGTGGTGCGTTGCGTCACTGCAATGTTGAAAATAGGCGCGAGTTGCTATTGGCAACGAGGAAGACGCTAGGGGAACACAAAGCACCATGGGAAACTGACACTTTACCCATGGCGCTTTGCGTTCCTTTCCTTCATCCCATGATTCATAGCGCCAACTTAGGGGAAAATGGAACGATGGGATAGGTGCCCAGAAGTCATTGCGCTCAACCGCGATAATGCGTGTAATTTTGTTGCGTTGCAGGGAGCAACGTGTGTACGCGTTGTCCCGCAATAAAGGTCACGTGAGTTTTGTAGCGCGATTGCCTTGTTGCGCTTTAATCTGATCGTGTGTACATAGCCTAAATCTAAGGCAGTCTAACCAGACCTTTTTTTGTGATGGTACTCAGGGGTACTGAGTACTGGCACCTTTTTTCACAGCAATGACGCCTCGGCTTCTGCGGTGCTGGTGGCGGCCCCAGGTCCCTGGCCGAGTCCCAGCACCTTTTAAAACAAAAAAACAAAAACAAAAAAACCCCAAAAAGCATGGAGTCTAACTAAGTATAAATGAATCTGACTTATCCATAAACTCATCCAAAACTGGTAACTCCATAGCTAGCTCTGCAGCCAGGGCCTGGTTGTCCCAGATGACTCTGCATCATACAGCACCCTTTTAGAAAAGGAAAGGTACATGGTTCTGACTTGTTTGCCTTCTGGTAGATAATAAGGAAGGACTGAATAAGAACAGGTGCAAACCAGGCCTGATTTCAGTCCTGTAGTACCATGCAGACTGGATCACCAGAGTGTGCTATGAGAGTCTGATGGACCTTTGGGAATCCTACTTGTTTGCAGTGCTGGGAATGAAGTTGGCAAAAAAGGGCACCAGAAAAACTCTCTTTCTGATTAAGACAATCCGGTACCACAGCTAGGAACTCTCCTCCCTCTTGTGAGAAAACAGTCACCCTTTTTTTGCAGCAGGAGAACACGTGTCCAGTTGCTGAGAGGTGGACAAGAGGAAGATAAGAATGTAGACCAAGCGCCTGCCAATAGATGCAGTCTTGGAAGCCAAAAATCCAGCCTGTAGGAGAATCCATCTACTTAAGAATAGAAGGTTACAAGGAACAGTCCACTAATCCCAGAATGAGGGAGACGAACCTAAAGAGAGGATGTATGTTTCTAGGACTATCAATTAAGCATCTTTTCAATATTCTTAACTAATTCGCGAGAAAAGAACTTTCCAAAAAAGGATCAACATAGCAAGGGATTCCAAGTCCAGTCATATCAGTTTTCACTACAAATTATTACTGACATTTATGGAAAGATGCAGGAGGCAGAGGAGGGGAAACAGGTAAATCCTAGTATGCATAATATGTCTTTTGTAAAGTTCCTCTAGTATTGGCTGACTCTTCCTATTGGAGACATTAATTGAAAGACACTGAATCAGAGCCTATTTCTAAAAAGCTGCTATATAAATTCCAATTTACACCCTTTTATTGCAGACACATTGCAGATGCTATTATGGATAATGCCTTTGAATCAAGTAAGAATGTGTCATTTTTGTTCTCTATTTGCATACCCTCTGTGATTTCTTTGCTAAGTAAAGACAGCACATTTGTCTAACCCTTGTCCGTGTGATTTTTCACGGGATTTTATAGCTTACACTCCTTTTTCTGATTGTCAGGTACCTTTTTCCTCCAGAAAATTCTTTATTTTATTCATATACAAATTCTGAACACTCATGCCGTGTCTGAGCATTACTGAACTTGATATTCCTTGACTAGGATTACAGCCTATTTCTCTTGCCTTACAATCCTTTCTTTTTTTCTTCTCAAGTTGGAGATTTTAACAAAAAAGATATCTGTAGAAAAAGTAAGCTGTGATTTTTTCATTACTAGGATTTCACTGCAGGTGAGCAAGACTTTTCAATGAGACATAAAATCATGGTTCTGACCACCTGTGGTTATTAAAGACCCAAGCCTTTGCCAGGGTTGGAGAGCCGTGACCAAATTCCCATGTACAGAACTACATCTTTCATATCTAAGGGCTGGTCTACTACACCAGTGGTTTTCAGACTTAGGGTCGGGACCCAGTACTGGGCCAACGCAGACCCTCAGGCACTGGATCATGGCACCCCTTGCTGCCGCCGCCAAAAGACTAGAATGCATTGCTCAAAGATGTAATTGTTGGGTCATGGACATAAATAATTTTCTCCACTGGGTCCCGAAAGAAAAGTTTGAAAACCATGTACTACACTACGAAGTTGAGTTGGCTTAACTACTTCCCTCAGGGCTGTGAAAAATGTCACCCTGTGTGGTGTAAGTAAGCTAACTACGCCCCAGTGTAGACACCACCAGCTCAATGGAACCATCTACCATTTCTCAGAGGGGTGGCTCTGCTATGGTAAAAGAACAGCCCCTCCCATTGCTTGAACTGCTGCTATATAGTGTTTTTAATGTAGACAGACCCTAAGATTGCCCCGTCTTTCAAATGAACATGGTATTCTTCACTTTCTTTCTTAAACTCTTGTGTAATATTACCTGTGAGTTAAACAGCTGTCACATTTCGCCTCATAGGCAGCAGCACTTTAGTGCCGGGGACAGTGACTCTCATATATCATGTACGTGTATATAATATTTGGGGGTCATATTATTACACGCACACTTACTCATACAGGATTAAGCCTGTATGAACTTCTTTGCAAATCCTGCTTGCAGGGGAGTCAGGGTCAGGTGAAGCTGTCCCTCACAATATAGCTTCACTGCAGCCGCTGTGACAAGGTAAGGCGGGAGCTGCCACTGGATATCAGGGCTAATGGCCTTTGCATGGATAGTTCAGACCTTCCAAGGACTGCAAGAGATCCACCAGGTTTGAGGGCACCCTTCCTAAATTGGCTAACTCTCAGCCCTAACTGGGACTGCCTGGGTTAAGCTTTGAAGAATTCCACGTAAACAGTCCCCCATTTATGGCTCTCAACAGAAGAAGGGACAATCGCCCTTTACCTGCAATCGGTATTTTGATAAAGCCACATTTGTGCCCTTCACAGTGAGCTTTTCCAGACAAAGCAGACATGGCACCAGAAAACGAAAAAATCATTTCTTAAAATAACCCCCCAAACTTCCAAATATTGTCTCAATCTTCCAGCAATACAGGCCCGAGGAGTGTTCTGCCCTAGAGGGATGGCAGGAGAGATTTGTCAATCATTCCACCCTGCATGCTTTTCACACATTTAGATGCAGGGTGCCAGTCAGAATGACAAAGTTCAGTCCTCCTACAAGACAGCTTGGCACTGTGCAGGACTCAGCTACTGGGGACTTAATGAAAACCCCAGTAAGCCTCATTTTCACTAATGGGTCTCTAAAGTGTGTCAACCATGAAATATGATGGCATTTAATTGTAATAAAACATTAGAAACTGGATTGCTAAAAATGCCAATAGAAATCAAGTTGGTGTTGTATTTTTTTTTAACATTAAAATGTCATTGACAACCACTGGTTTGGTAAGCACAGATAAAACAGAGCAGAGATAATTCAGTTAATGGGGCTTGTACATTGAGACAATTTAGAGACGTGAGAGAATGCCGAACGAGAGGGATCAAATAAATGTGTATTAAAAAAAAAAAAACAATGAAGAGGTAACGTGGGAAAATCTGAATAGTAGATTTGAAAGTCTAAGTCCCCTTTGTATTAAAAAAAAAACCCTTTTATTTTACAGTACAGTTCTACACTGAAAAGAAACTATATTAAAATGGCACCTACTTACACCTTAGATTGGCTTTGTGATTGTGTTCAGAAATGTACGTGCTGACACAAGGGAAGTTTTTTTACCATTTTTCTCCTGTTTATCCTATAGAACCAACACATCTAAAAGAGAGGCAGCTCAGAGGTGCTACTGTGGGGAGCAAAATAGAGTGTCACCTCCAATTAAACGCTTGTTGACAAATTGATTACTGTATTGATATATAGACCCTCCAATCACAAAAGGAAACCAAACAAAAATGAATAGTACTACACATTTCAGAATTTTCTAGGGATTTTTATTTGTTGTGCTTTCTAGGGCTACTGTCCTGCTAACAAGAATCAGGACCTTTCTTGGTTTGTGCCCTGCTGCTCTGTATGCAGTCTGGTTGAACTGGGACACCCGCTGCCCACAAAGCTGCACAGAAACTTTGAGTCAAGGAAGCAAAAATGGAGATTTTCTGTGCTATTAAAGATCTTATAAAGGGGAGAGTAACTGCATGACTCAGACCTTTACATAGATAAATTTCAGTACTGCCCGTTGTCACAAGTCTCATGATTTTGATATTTTCCTTAAAGTCCCAGCTCCAGGAGTCAGGTGACTGGATGACTACCTCAGCTTTATTTTATTTTTTTTCAATTTTCCCCCTCATGGCTGCAGGGAAAAACCTGAAACCGTGAACTCAAAGGCGAATAAACCAGAAGGCAACACAAAGAACCCAGGAGCCCCCAGCCACTCATTTCATCGTCCTTTCCTCACAGCTAAATCTGCAACTCTGGAGCAGCTCTCCCACTCACTCTCCATTGATGGAGTCCCTGTCTCCTTCCACACTATTCACACCAGTCTCTTCATCCTCTCCTTACCCTCAACATTCATGACTTCCTCTCTACTCTTAGTCCCCTGCTTCCTGCCCTTTCTCCCTTCTCCTCTGCCATCTCAGGCACCGACTCTCTTCACTCCACACTCCAGTTTCCCTTGTTCCGCTCTCGCATTGCAGAGTCTGCCCAACTAAGTGTCAGCCCTGACTCATTTCCTTCACCCGCTGCCTATTTTCATAAACATGATCATTTCAGAGTTAGCTGGTCCCCCATCCTCCCATTCCTTGTACCCACCTGTGAGCTTTCAACATGTGGTAAAATGGGAGCTCTTTGGGGCCAGAACCATCTTCTTTAATTACATATGTATACAGTGCCTAGCACTGGGAGGGCCTGATCCTGGGCGGAACCCGTAGGCAATACTTCATTATAAATAATTGTAACCCTTTTCTCATTTGGGGGGTGGATAGATGCAGTTTCCCTGTCATACAGGCAGCAGCACAGAGACTGCAGCTGCCTAAGTGAAACTTAACTTCTTTGCCTAGAGAGCCAGGCTGCCGCTGGCTGAGAACTGGCAAAGGGGAGTGGATTGGGGCCAGAGCGGGAGGCAAAAAGGAAGTCAGCTCGGCAGGTGTCACATTGACACCTGGTGGCCACCAGGATGAACTGCAGCCCAACTCTCCTGCTTGCCCAGAGCCCAACTGAATGTGTGACATTTGGTCTGGGCTGCAGGAATGCATGAGAGGACGGCTGCTTGTGGGAGTGTCACACCAGATACATGGCACGGGCATGTATGCCTCAGCACTGGAGTAGTGATCCAGTGGGTATTCCTCTGCCACTTTGCAGACTAGCAGAGGAAGTGTCCTTCTCCCAGAGAAACCGACTACTAATCTTTATTCAAATGAAGCTCTCTGCTACTCTGATCATGGGCGCCATATAAAAAGATAGCTACAAAGAACCTGGCCACTCAGGCATGGCTCATGAAGAAAGACCTGGCCACTGATGAACGTTGTTCTTTTGTGGCTTCCTCACAGATACTTGAAAACTGCAAATATAGCTTCAGTGTCCCCATACGTTTCGTTTTGAGAGACTGAGGCCCAGATCCTCAAATATGTAGGCTCATAACTTCCCCGGATTTCCTTTGAGGATCATAGCCTAAACCTCACATTAAAAAACAGACACGCCAAATCAAACAAGGAGAACCATGGCACTTTTAAAGACTAGCAAATGTATTTATTGCATGAACTTTTGTAGGTGGAATCCCACTTCATCAGATGCTTGAAATGGAAGCTGTTGCACGTCAGGTGAATAAATAAGTACAGCGAAGGGTAAGTCACAAGGTCGGTTCAGTCTTTTTCAGAAAGCCAGCGTAAAGCACACTCCCTCCTCCCCCTGCATCGAGAGGTGTTTTCACAGAGTGTGATAAAATATTTTGCTTTCACAGAATTTGTGCCGTTAGCTGTCACTGTGCTTGTCTACAAAATAACTCTCTTCTATATCATTGAGGAAACCGACAAATTGACTTAAGCCTCTATTAAGGAGTGTATCAACAAAGGGAGGTTAACTAAACTAAGCAACTTTCTGAGTTTACAAATCAAGTAATGAAATGCTATCCAGCTAACAGCACACCAAGGGATGCCACCAGAGGAGACCCGCTGTTCTGAACATGGAGTTAAATCCTCCACATTTCCAAACGCACAACCTTAAAAGGTTCATTCTGTTTCTAAAGATGTCACCAGTTCTAGGAGAGTTCATGTTTAATTTCAATGGGCTTCAGATCAGAAACTTTACCAGTTTTTATACTTTTCAGTCCTGTGTCTCACTCATCATGTTTTACTATATGCTTAGAACAATTTATGCCTGTACAGGATAAATCTCTACAAATTAATATTATAAAATGTAACCTTTTGTAAAATGATCCCTTTGCCCTTCCCCCAAACCCCAAGTGTCTGAAAGCAGGTGAAAACTAAGCATGTCTTGCTACATCACAAAAAAAGAAAAGAATGAAAAGGCTAACTAGATTTGTATAGTGCCAACATTCATCTAAACAGGGAACTTGGAGACCAAGTTTGTGCCAGTGGATCTTGAAACAGTTGTTTCAGTTGCTAGAAAGACCAAATGCCTGAAAAGTTATTAACATGTAACAATTACAGTACAGTTTCAGCATGAAACTACTTGCAGTCTCACTGTGAATGCTTCCAATCAGCACTTCCACAGCCATCTTGGACACTGTTGGTAAACCTACGCATACCAGAACCAGCAGACAATAGATGGACCAGACTTTCTGGCTACCGAAGCCTGAACCAGATCTCCACCAGCATGCCATATGCAAAATCATCATTGTTTCCCCACCTCCTCTTCTTGGAGGCAAAAGGTTCTGGTGGCAACCAGTAGCAAATAGGAGGAGGCGGATTAAAAACAAGACCACAGACAACAATACTAAAGCAGAGAAACAAAACTGAAGGTTACTCACTTGTGCAGGAGCCAAGGTTCTTCGAGATGTGCGTCCCCATGGTGCTCCACTCAAGGTGCGATGGCTCTCCCCGCATCCTTGATCGGAGATTTGACAGCAGAGCCCCTGGGACTGCGCATGCGTCCCCAGCAGTGCGCGGATGTTCTAACACCCCTGAAGGGACGCACGCTCGGTCCCAACTCCTCTGTTCCTTCTCCACCTCAGAGCATAGTTATATGAACCCGTACTCCGAAGCAGAGGGGAGGAGGGTGGGTAGTGGAGCAGCATGGGGACACACATCTCGAAGAACGTTGGCTACTGGCAAGTGAGTAACCTTCAGTTCTTTCTTCGAGTCGTGTCTGCGTGGTGCTCCACTCAAGGTGAATACCAAGCAGTACCCCTAGCTGGAGGGGGGATCTTTGGAGTTCTTGCTTTGAGCAGCTTTTAATACAGAGCAGCCAATCGCAGTGTCAAGTACAGACATATGCTCCACAGCGTAATGTTTTATGAAAGTATCCGTCGAGGCCCACGTTGCTGCTTTGCATATGTCTATCAGAGGGACGTTGTCCAGAAATGCCCTGGACGTTGCTATAGACCTGGTAGAATGTGCTCTTACAGGGCCAGGTGGGACCCTTCCCACCTGAGTGTAGGCCGAATGTATACATGAGGACCCCCACTTTGATAGTCTCTGTTTGGAGGTTGTGTTCCCCTTTGAACGCTCAGCTATTGACACAAACAATAACGGAGATTTCCTAAACTCCTTTGTCTTTCTAAATAAAATGCGATCGCTCGCCTCTCATCTAATGTTGGTCTGCTACAGTAAACCGGAGAAATTTCCTGTGAGCAGGATGAATTGAAATATGAAAATACGCATCCTGTAGGTCAAGGGAAGCCAACCAGTCCCCTTTTTCTATGGAAGGAAGGATTGTAGAAAGGGTCACCATCTTGAACCTTTGTGTTTTGACCTGCTGGTTTAGTCTCCTGAGGTCTAGTATGGGTCTCCATCCTCCTGTTTTCTTTTGGGTTAGAAAGTAACGAGAATAAAACCCCTTGCCCCTGAAGTTCTCGGGTACCGGCTCTATGGCACCTCTTTTGAGGAGCTTGTTTACTTCCCCTTGTAATAATTGTTCGTGAGATGGGTCCCTGAAGAGGGACGGGGAAGGGGGTTGGGAATGGGGTTTTGTAATAAAGGGGATCGTATACCCCATATTGATAATTTCTAGAGCCCATCTGTCCGAGGTGATACTTCGCCACTGGGCATAGAATGGGCGTAGTCTGTTCTTGAATGATGGTGACGCTGTTCTTGAATCTTCCTGGATTATGGGGTGGTCGTGCAAACCCTCGACCAACTCCTCAAATCTGCTGCCTTGGGGGCGCTGATTGAGGGTTAGAGAATTGTTGTTGGTTAGGGCGTCTCCGGCGTTGCCTCTGTTGATTTGGCCTGCCCCGGGCATTGTCATATCTTCTGTTGTTTTGATATTGCGGGTACCTAGGTAAATAAGGCTGACTCCTAAAATTTCCCCTTCTCATTACAGGTGCATAGATCCCCAGAGTGCGAAGGGTGGCCCGGGAGTCCTTCATCATGTGCATAGTGTCATTCGTCCTTTCTGCAAACAGTTTTTCCTTGTCGAAAGGCATATCCTCAATCGACGCCTGTAGCTGTTTTGGTAACCCCGCTGAGTGAAGCCAAGATGCTCCCCTCATCACTACCGCGGTAGCAACTACTCTGGCCGCTGTGTCTGCCATATCCCATGTCGCTTGGAGAGCTGTTCTTGATACCAAGTGACCTTTGTCAATCAAGGATAAGAATTGTTGTTTCCTATCCTCAGGTATATACTCAATAAAGTCTGATAATTTTGAATAATTGTCGTGGTCGTAACTGGACAATATCGCAGCATAATTTGCCACTTGTAGTTGTAGGGTAGCAGAGGTGTAAATTTTCTTCCGCAAGGCGTCCATCCTCTTGGCTTCCTTATCATATGGTGTTGACTTAAGTTGGTTCTGCCTCGATCTTTGATTGGCTGCGTCAATCACCAATGAGTTCGGTTGAGAGTAGGAGAATAAAAACTCATTCTTTTTGGGGGTCACGAAATATTTCTTGTCCACTCTTTTGGAGATGGGATTCACTGAGGCTAGCATTTGCCATATACGATCTGTAGGTTCCATGATCCCATCATCCATAGGTAAAGCCACCTTCGAAGAAGTAGAGGACTGGAGAATACGATATAATTTATGACTCGGGGTGGTCATCTTCTGGAGGGGAATCTCCAAGGCTTCTGCCACCCTTTAGAACAGTTCCTGGAATTGCTTCATATCGTCTCCTGAAGTGGAAGGGGTCTGTGCCACTGCTTCCGGGGATGATGTGGAATTTAGAATAGAATCCCCTTCGTCCTGTACTGCATCTTGGATCACAGACTCCACAGCATAAGGTTCTTATAAAGCCACCGACTCTCTACGTCTTGGAACTTGAACCCCTGCCCTCTTTGAAGTTGATGGTCTGGGATCAGGTGCTGAGTACTGTGACCGTACATCCCATTCCCTCCAGGGCATGCTGTAAGCAGGTGGTCCATACCAGGGAAGGGGGGGCCATCCATATCCTGCCCCATGGCGTTCCATCCCTGAAGATGCCCTTGTGCCCCTCCTTTGTAACTTGCAGGTGATCTGCCAGGTTGTTCCTCCCCCTGATCCTCCTCTGAAGATGAAGCTGACAGGAGGAATCCACTTGTCTGGCTCAATTGCCCTGGGGAAGCAGCTATCCCCAGTGGTGATGGAGGAGGGGAGGGAGATGGTACTTGTTCCTTCTCCCTGCAGTGTCTAGTCTTTTCCTTCCTTTTCTTTGGTGGAGGAGAAGCTGTTGCTGCCGTCCCAGCTGCTGCTGCTGAGTTAGTATGCAGCGCCCCTAGAGGCTGATGCTTTGCCGGTACCGGCTCCAGCCTCTTCAGTGCAGGGGTCTGGGGCCGCGTCGGCACCGCCTGCTTTTTCCCCGCGGTCGGCACCGTCCCACGAGAGACAGGTCGGTGCCGCCACACTCTTCATCGGCACCCTGGCCAGAGGCTCTGCCGGTGCCGGCCTGGGGTTCTGTTCAGCCGTTATGGCCGTTAACAGCGCTGCGGCTTCTGCTGCTGCCAGCGCCTTCAGCTTATGCAGTCGGGTTATGTCCCTACGGACTTTCCCCACCCCGTATGATTTTTTGCCAGAAGGCTTTGCCAGAGGAGAGGAGGAAGCTGAAAGTCTTTTTGGGGTACTGGCCCTTGATCCGCCAGGGTGTCCCGGATCGGAGGCAGGTCTTAGGGCCTCCTTCATGAGGATCAGTTTCATTTTTAACTCTCTGTCGCGTCTGGTCCGCGACTTTAAATTTTTACAATGTTGGCAAGCCTGGGACAAATGTCCCTCACCAAGACAGCAGATGCACTCCGCGTGGCCGTCAGATACCAGCATGGCGTCCCTGCACTTCGTGCAGCGTTTAAAGCCCAGAGTGGCTGTCATCGCCGCTTCTCCGGTTTAGCCGGGAAGAAAAAATACTCTTCTTTCTTTTGTTTTTTTTTAACCTATTAATCCTAAGCTAAAGCTAACAGGAATGACTAACACTAACTACTACTAAATCAAGCTAACTAACACTAATACTAAAAAGGGGCTGTCAGAACTGCTGAATGCTCCGTCTTGGATCAGAGGCGGTTAAGAAGGAACTGAGGGGTTGGGACCGAGCGCGCGTCCCTTCAGGGGCGTTAGAACATCCGCGCGTCCCAGGGACTCTGCTGTCAAATCTCTGATGAAGGATGCGGGGAGCGCCAGCGCACCTTGAGTGGAGCACCACGGGGACACTACTTGAAGAAAGAATGAACCAATGTAATGTCATTGACTGACAAGTCTAGTATCTGGTACAACAAACTCGGGGTCTTATAAACCAATCAAAGAAATCAAAGTATCTGAGCTAAATATATGTTCAGACCGATAATTAAGCATAAGAGGTAATGCATTTTGTCAGAGGTCACTTGTGATAGAATGGGCAATAAGAGTTAGATTGTTATGACAGAGAGGTTTGAAATGGGCCACTAAGGGTTAGCAGGCAGATCTGTATTACTGTCTGTTGTAATGAGCCATGAAACCAGAATTCCTATTAAGTCCATGGTTTTTAGTGTCTAGTAATGTTGTGAATTTGAGTTTCAAGGCTTGCCTTTTGAAGGTGTTGTGCAAGTTTTCATTTTAGGACAAGTATTGAAAGACCATGCATGGAGTGATCACTTTGTGAAAGGTATTGGTCCCTGCATGATGAGGTGGTTTTGGTCTTTTTATCATTTTTCTGTGTGAGTTAATTCAAGAGCATAGTGATTAGTCTCATTTCATTCCCATAGTTATTGGGGCATCTGATGCAGTGGATGAAATATGCCACATGTTGTGATAGGCATGTGCAAGACCCAGAATCTTGTGACAGGCACGTGTAAGAGCCAGGAATCATGTGGAAAGATATTGATCATTGTAGCAGTGCAGATTTCTCTGCATGTATTGCATCTGTTGCTCTGGCAGGGTCTGATGCTGCTTTTTTGGTGTGTTTTGCTCTATGAGGAGCTTGGTGGGATTTGGGTGGTGGAGGGGTTTCACAGAGCAAGATGTGAAAAGAAAGATTTAAACAAATAGGAAAGTGTAATTGTGAAAGCACATAAATGGCAAAAGGTTTAAGGGGAAGTGTATATGGTAGTCCTTGAATATACCTTTTTAAAAACTGATTGTTTCAAGTTAACTGTGACAAAGATAATTGAATTACAGCCCTCTCTCCCCTTAGCTTTTCTTTCTTTCTTTCCAATCTCTTGAGACTCTTTCCTCCCCCATTCCACAACTCTGAAGGAAGACATTCCTCTTCCTTCTCCCAAAAGTTAGCCTGAATGGCTGTACACAGCACCGCTCCACCATGTTAAGGCTGTGTTCAGATAACTTTGAAAGATGAAGAAATGTTAATGATATAATATGTGGTCCACACACAATATGTTACCAAATACTGTTAATTCTCTATTAAGTTATGTCCCCATACAGGTCAAGACAATGTAATTATGTCTTATTGCAAATAACCCAGAATATCAAGAAATCTGATAAACTGACGCTGAGGCCTTGATTACACTAGAAAGGGGTTGAAGATATAGCTCTATCAGCAAGTTCTCTTACTGGAGACAGCTTACATTGACAACACTCCTCAAGCCCAATGGTTTTCAAACAATGGGTAGGGACCCAATACTGGATCCCAGACCCTCAGGTACTGAGATGCAGCGCTCCCTTCTGCTGCTGCTGAAAGACTGGAATGCATTGCTCAAAGATGTAGTTGTTAGGTCACGGGCATAAATGATTTTTTTCAACTGGTCCTGAGAAAAAAAGTTTGAAAACCAGTGCTCTGGTCAGTAT
This sequence comes from Pelusios castaneus, assembly GCA_007922175.1. Classification (NCBI taxonomy): domain Eukaryota; kingdom Metazoa; phylum Chordata; order Testudines; family Pelomedusidae; genus Pelusios; species Pelusios castaneus. Next base: position 4,214,836 of record ML685818.1, read on the forward strand.
AACAGTGCTATAACCTAAGGGATTCTGCCTGCATAGCTACGTTGGAGAGAGAGGATTTTTTTCACACCACTAGCTGACACAGTTATGCTGGCAAAATGTTAACTATAGACCACGTCTGCGTCCTTTCAACCACTTTTCCTTCCCTAAAAATATGCCAACCGATAATCGACATGCTAGTCATATCCATGAACAGTCTCACCTAATTCTGCAGGCCTCGGAAGTACTAAATAAAAATTTTTGGGAAGATCCCTAGCTGGAGTAAAGCTGGAGTCTGCTAAGACACAAACGGAGGATTTCTGCCCCGTTTTCTATAACTTGTGCAGCAAATTCACAAAAATCAAATCACCATGCAAAACAAAAAAGATCCAGGGAGAGATTCTCAGCTGGAGTAATTTGGGGAACAGCTCAACTGAAGTTAAGTGATCTGTACCAATATGTGCTAGCTGACTGGCTAGACTCAAATACGTATGGTGAGGATTTACATGCTCCAGAAATATTTAAGAAAACTATGGTATAGTCTACATATAGGGGGCTGAATTTCACCCTCTGAGGTACAGAGAGTTCTCAAAGAAGCCAGCGAGTCATGACAACACACATGTGAGGCCAGGATTCCACCACCCACTTTTCATTTGTCTGTATCCTGGGCTTGTAAATGAAGCAGTCTCTGGAAATCCACGATTCTGTATTTCACCAGAAAGCGCTTATAGAATGTGACATGATGCGCACAGCACAACACTGATGGGCACCAACTCTTTTAATTATTTACTCTTGAGAAAGAAGGGGAAAATATCACATTGGCAGCATGAGACAAACTATTTAAAGTTCTCATTTACAACCAGGGAATTTCTTAGAACTTTGCACCGAATTCTGCCCATACTTGATTCCTACACAAGCTGAGTGGAGTCACAGGTCCACAGCTTAGGACAGAATTCGGCTCACTTGGCTTTCCAGCTCATCGGTTTTCCTTTGTGTTTTGTTGTCATCTCCTCTTTAGCTCTCTTTTTTATTTTGCTGCCCATAAAAGTTTAAACAAAGCCATTTTTGTTAAATATCTGCAAAGGCCAACATAAAGTAGTGGCAATTCTGTTTGACAGCTGCGACTCCGATGTGAAGTCTGTCACAGTGATTAATACCTAGCTCCCCCGCCCCATCCACCGAGTACACAAAAGCCTGACTGATTTCCTTTGCAGAAAACCATGGGTGCAGTTAAGTGTAAAATTTCTCTGCACAGGTGGAAAACCTTATTCCCTTTGACACATGAATCTGATTTGTGAGCACTGGGCTCCATGACCTTTCTCTTTAGGTTCTATCTGACATTCTCAGAACCATGAATGACAGAAGGCTGTGCTTCAAATAATTCTGAAACAGACATAAAAACTTCTATATTTTTATTAACACTTGAAGAAGCCGCTAAAAGAAAATCAAAACTATGAATCTGTCAAGATACCCCACAGTAATACTGCACTTTGTTGAAAAGAGTGCCATGATGGAAGGTGAACATAGTTTATTTGGTCTGTGTGTCTATTTATATAGTCCCCATTTCCACTGTATCTGAGTGCCAACCAACTACGGTCTTTCCATCCAGGATATAAAATATTAATGCTATTTATTCTCATCCATCATGTCCCTGTCTTTGTTTCCCCTCTTGTCATATAAAATGTGATTATTTCTGGCATATCCTGAATATACATCAATAAACTATAAACACACACACACACACACACACACACACACACACACACAC
>ML685818.1:4223512-4316887 GCA_007922175.1 Pelusios castaneus
AAAAGTAAAGTGATTCCCAAATGGTGAGATGGAACAGTACAAATCCATCAACATTTTTGATGAAGCTGAGCCTGAGATGAAGGCATAGCAGACACAAAAGGTTTCCTTTTTGAAAACATTATTTCTATCTTGGAGAAGCCGAGGTGCTCCGGTGGAAAAAGGTACCTGGTGATGGTCTCTGCCTAAAATAAGATTGGGGTTTTCTCTGGTTTCTTTTAGGAGCCATGTATGAAGTCCAAAGGAAAAAACTGTAATGCAGGAATCCTTCAGTGAATGAAGAACCTTGCTGGGTTTTTGATAGAAACAAATCCAAGCCCTTAAAGGAAAGATTTTCTACAGTTGACTGCACCTCCTTTGGAGCCAGGATGCTCTTCTTCCTTATAATGATGGATGTTGCCATGGAAGAAAAAGCAGCATCAGAGCCAACCAGAGCTCCCTGGAGGGACATTCTACCTATGAAAAGTCTCTTCGAAATCCAAGATGTAAATGCCTCTCTTTTCTCCTGTTTGAATTTTCAGTGAAGTAGGAGAATTTATGGTAGGTTAAAAAATCATAGCATGCCACCAACACCTGATCATTTGCAATTTAGAATTGCAGGTTTTCAGGGGGTAATTATAGGCCCATATAATGGAATTGCTTAGGTTCTTTATTGCTGGGTTTCATCTTAGCTGTTCTCTGCTACTTTTATTAGTTGCCCGAAGTTCTAGTGAGACAAGGACTAAGTAAGCATATAGATATCTGGGGTGATGGATGATACTTGGTACGATTTATTTACCTTTTTAGAGGCTAAAGTTACTGATGCTGTGTGGAAGAGTTGACTTACTACTGGTGTGTTCCCCCATGGCATAACAAGCTCTCCTCAGACAGTGGCCCCCGCCGGCAGAAGCTCCAGCCCTGCAGTAAGTGGTGTTATAACCCGTATACGATCTAGGTATGTCTCAGACTCACAAGGATCAAATGAAGGAGCCTTCAGTGAATACACTGTGCTGTGCTGGGAATCTGATGAGGAGAAAGAGCACTCAATCTAAAGGGCAGGTTTGGGTTGCTAGGATACATCCTTAGTCAAGGTAATCTCAGGACCAGAAGGGAACTGTTATTGCTAAGGCAGAGGTTACTGGCATCATGGTTTGGATATTTGGCTGTGTGGAGATCCACGCGGGCAGTGCCAAAGTGTGCGTGCTTAGGCACTTGTCATTGAAACAACAGGTACGAAAGAGATTGATACCAAGGGATCTCTGATGTTCTGAGCTCCATATCAGCAGTTAATTTTGATTCCTGAGATAGTGTCAGAGACACTGTGCTTGCTCAGCTCTCGGCAGTTCCGAGCTCAGGTCATGAAGTCTCTTTCAACTGGGAACAGAGATGACTTGGGCCTCTTTTTACAGGGAATTCCCAGCAGCAATCAGCCCCTGCTTTTCCCAGAGATGGAATGCTCCTTTTTCTCAAGAGGACTCTGCCCACGAGCAAAAAGACATCACTGATTGGTATTGCTGCTTCAAAATCGACACAATACTTAAAACCCAGAGGCTTTGGATAAGAGACGTGTAAGATCTGACAGGAGGAAGAAGTTCCCAATAAGAAACTTAAATAATATATGCAATCTACCCAAAACTTGCCAACAGACAAACTATGCTAAGTAAAACTCTTACTAACTGATATTAATATGTATAAACTAGCTACAAATCTGAATGCTAACTAGCAAAGCTCTGTATAAACCTGTATTGAGACACAGACATTATGGAATTCCATCTTGCAGCCATGTGTTTGGAAAGAGCTGAGTGAATGGTGGTTGGGCCCACACTGCCTGTTATCCTTTTCGTATGAGAACATGAGGACACGTGGGAGTATACCCTTGATACCAAGAGACACTGTTGGGCAGAAAATTCTACTCTTGCATGCCTGGGGCGCACGTGCACCAATCTTGAAGAAAGATTTTATTCCTTTCAATCTCAGACTCCCATTTATGTTTTAAAAAAACCGAATCAATCGAGTACAAGTTTATGAAACAAATAACCCAGCTGCTGGGAACACTAATCAAATGCAGAGTCATATTTTCATCCTCTGGCTTCTATTACTGCTTTTTCTAATTTATGCTGCCAGATTTGTCAAGAAAAGAAAACTCTCTTGGTAATTTAGGTTGAATGCAAAGGACCCATTTGACAACATACATAACACACAGATTGTCATACCTGGTATCTCTGGGATTTTAAACAAGTTCAGATTTGGATAGAATGCCCTGAGGATTTACACCTTTCCATACATGCAATAAACTTAGTAAATTTTAAAATAAAAGTGTGAAGTAAGGTTTTCACCACAGGCTGATTTTGGTTCCCAACAAAAAGAAAATTAAAACTCCTGCTGCCCACATGAGCCTGCATGTCTGAGTCTTTCTTGATAGCTAAAATTTATCCTTGGCATATTAGAACCTGTCGATATGTTTAACCAGACAAACAGACATATAATTCCTAGAGGAGATCTAAACAACTTCATTGTAAAAAGCTGTGAGGTAGTCGCAATGCATTAGAAAGAACAAATGTAGTCTCCAGTGCTTTTTAGGGTCTCTACACCACTGACTTACTATAGAAGAGTGCTGCTAATTACACTTACTTGCATTGATTTTTTTTTTTAAACTGAGGATGGATTACTGTGTCCTCCCCTGAATCTAATGATTTAAATTAGAATAAAACTGCCATCTAATGCAGGTTAGGAGTCACCCTTGAAAGAAAGACATCAAACATGACATTATAAAGAGCGCTCTGCCCCCTCCCCACTTTAAACTGTCCTTCCAAAATAAGCTGAATAAATCTCAGGTGGGAAGATGTGATTTAGTAAACTCCTCAACAACACAATATAAAACAGAATATAGGTAACATCAGCTACATCTCTTCTGGACTGACAGTTCAGTGGACCAGAATAGATTAGAATCTACTCTCATTTACACAAGTGTAAATGCCATTGAAGTCATAGGTGTTAGTGATCAAAATCTAGATGAGTGAACCTTAAATATTCTATTCCTAAGTACACACTCTCCTACCTTCTCCTTTTCATGGATACTCAAGGTCAAAGGCACCATGAGACTCACAAGAAAGATCACAAAATTTCACCCAGAGGTTCCTGCACCAAGCCAAATAATCTGTGACTGGCTAGAGCAGATCAGCCATTTTCCTTCCTTTCATCTGTATTCTCTCGCTAAAGCTAGACTTTAAATCATGGCACTATCAAAGAGCCATTGTCAAGGTAACATATATATAACAATTCTGCTCCCAGAAGAATCAATGGCAAAATTCCTTCTGAGATAGTCTCGGCATCCTGCCCATCTTCTCTGTGCTAATGGAGGGTTGCCCCATACTGGATGTTTCTGGCTTTTTATCCCTCCTAATTTTAATGATGTCAATTCCTTTGGGCAACTAGTACTTTAGCCTAGTGGCTCTCAACCTTTCAAGACTACTCTACCCCTTTCAGGAGCCTGATTTGTCTTGTGTGGCCCCACTTTCACTTCCCTAAAAAACTACTTGCTTATACAATCAGATATACAACAGCGTCACAGCACACTAGTACTGAAAATTGCTTACTGTCTCTGCCATATAATTATCAAATTGATTGGAATATAAATAATGTACTTACATTTCAGTGTATAATACGAAGAGCAGTATAAAAAAGTCACTGTATGAAATTTTAGTTTGGACTGACTTCGCTAGTGCTTTTTATGTAGACTGCATGGTCCCCATGTGGGGGGAAGGAACATTTTACTGGAGCCCAGAGGCCCTGCGGGCCCCAACCCAGGCTGTAAACCCATTACTGGAGGTCCATATTACAAGTTTGTACTGGGTCTGAAAAAATTACGCGTGGGCCCTGGTAGCCTATTGTAAAATTAGGCAAATACCTAGATGAGTTGAGGTTCTCTCTGGAAGACCTCTTTATACCCCTGGGGGTTGTATATTCCTGTTTGAGAATCATTGCTTTGGCCTAATGAATCTTGCTGTAATAAAGGAATTTCCTATAATTAACAAGATTCTTTTTCTCTTAATTTCATCCTATTAGCAGAAGTCCCACCTCCCTTTTCCATCCTATGTCCTTTTTATCTTTTAAATCTTTCATAATGTGTCAACCCCACTAAACCCCATTCCTGATTATATTGAGGTTGTTCTCAGAATACACTTGTTATATACTTTCTCCAGTGATACAATTATTAATGAATTAATGTTTGTAAACTGCTATGTAAGTGCTATTATTGATTGGCTGATTCATAACCCTCCCCTTTATATGGACAGGGGAATAAATTATAGTACAAACACATGTGGAATCAAAAATAGCATGAGAAATAAAAAAAAACGAGGGCTAAAACACTGAAATCAATGGAGAGCTATATTGCTTGTCAACAGCTGAGCACCTGACCTCAAATATGCTAAGAGAATCAGAGGAAATGAAAAGAATATGGAAGGGCATTTCAAAAGCTTGGGCCTGAGGTAAAATTCCCTATACCTGGATACACAGATGACATGAAAAGAAACAGACTGGATATATCAAAAACAACAAGGGTCCTGAAGCACTTTAAACTCTAAAATTTCTTTGGGGTTAAGCTTTCATGCGCTGCAACCCACTTCGGCAGATGTGCGAAGTGGAAACTCTCGTTGTTTTTGCTGTATGCAGACTAACACTCTCTGAGACTGGATATAGAATATACACAATCTATGTATGCATGGACACATAAACCAAGATATTGAAATACAAGAGTACAGAATTTTATATACAGTTAGTAAGCTTCATGCATTATTCCCAAACTGATGGGGCAGCTAATGTCACTACCTAAACAGAAGCCTAACTCAACAGAGTCCATATGAGTTAGGGCAGCCAGATGTCTAGTTTTTTTTGTATCAAAAAGGGGTTCCAGAAGTGTCTTGTCAGATGTACTAACTGGACAACAGAAGTCTGATTACCACAGATGGGAGGAGAAGTGGCAACCTGTCACATGGCCATGAGGCAGCTCTCATGCACCGGCTTGGGCAGCATGGTTTGCAGAGCTGTGGCAGAGGAAAGAGTGCGGGAGCCCATGGCGAGTGGAGTAAGAGGCTCCTGGCAGGCTGGCAGCAGTCCTGGGAAGGAAGGAACACGAGTTGTCCCACGAGCCAGCGCTTCCCTCATCCACGCTTTCAGACAGCTCGGCTCATGCAGCAAGGAAGGGGACTGCTGGACAGGGAGCAGAGGGAGGTGGCAGGCTGCCATGCAGCAGAGCCATGTCCTAACTCACCAGTGGGGCTGCCTGGCTGATCTGACCTGCAATGCCAGGCGACCTGCTAGAGCAAGGGATTGTAATTTCCTGGGAGCTGCTCACACTGGAGTTGCCCAGGGTTTAGAGAGGTGCTGCTGGGGACCAGAATCTGCTCATTAGGCATTAAAGGGAGAGGAATTATTTAAGATCAGCACCAATGTGGGCACAAGAACAAATGGATATAAACTAGACATCAGGAAGTTTAGATCTGAAATTAGACGCAGGTTTCTAAACACTGGAGGAGAAAATTCTGCAATAGCCTTCTAAGGGGAGCTGTGGGGGCAAAAAACATAACTGCTTTCAAAACTGAGCTTGATAAGTTTATGGAGGGGATGGTATGATGGGATAGCCTATTTTGGAAATTGACTGATCTTTGACTACGGGTGGTGGATATACAAGAGGCCTAAGAGGGGAGAGTACGTGGGGTGGGTTCTGAGTTATTACAGAGAATTCTTTCTTGGGTGACTGGCTATTGAGACTTGCCCACGTGCTCAGGGTATAACTGATCGCCACTTTTGGGGTCGGGAAGGAATTTTCCCCCAGGGCAGATTGGCTTGGGCTCTGGGGGTTTTCGCCTTCCTCATAGCATGGGGCATGGCTCACCTACCAGGGAATTCTCTGCATCTTAAAGTCCTGAAATCATGATTTGAGGAGGTAAATAACTCAGTCATAGGCTGGAGGCTTATTGCTGGAGTGGGTGGGTGAGGTTTTGAGGCCTGCATTGTGCAGGAGGTCAGACTAGATGATCGTACTGGTCCAGAAGACCTTAGAGTCTATGGCTATGTCTACACTGGCAAGTTAGTTCGAATTAAGGAGGCTTAATTCAAACTAACTAAAGCCATGGCTACACTGGGCTTTAGTTAATTCGAATTAAGGGCTTTCTTAATTCGAATAAGTTCAAATAGGGTATTTGAACTAAGGGGTTAATTCGAACTAACTAGTTCGAAGTAGCCAATGTGGCCATGTTAATTTGAACTAATTTCTTAGTTTGAATTAACTGGCCATTGAAATGAATGGGGATCGCTAATTCGAACTAAGCAAGTGCTTGCTTAGTTTGAACTAACATTCCAGTGTGCCCATGCTAGTTTGAATTAAGCTAATTCGAACTAACTAAAATTAGTTCGAATTAGTTAGTTCGAACTAACTAATTCAAACTAATTTTAGCAAGTGTAGACATAGCCTATGAGTCTATAAAGGTTTCACAGACTTTATAACAGGCAACAGGGAGGCAGAGGGTGCGTCTACACTTGAAAATTAAGTCGACTTAAGTTTGCTTAAGTCGACTTAATTACCCTATGTCTACACTACAGTTTCCTTAAGTCGACTTAAGCAGCTGCTTAAGTCGACTTAAGGAAATTCAAAGTCGACTTTATAACACCTGTCATAAACTCGACTTTGTGGCTTAAGTCGACTATTTAAGTCGACTTAAGCCAGTGTAGACGTGGGGTAGCCCTAAATTGACTTAGTCGACTTAGGGCATGGGTCCCTTCTCACCGGCACCACTTAGGTCCCGGCAAGAAGAGACCGCGGGGCTCGCTTCCTTCTCCCCAGGACCCGCACTCCAGCTGCTTGGCAGCTGGAGTACGGACCCTGGGGAGAAGAAAGCCCCATGCTCCTGCCAAGCCGGGACCCTGCGGTCCCGACAAGGAGGGAGCACTGGAGACCCGCGCTCCAGCTGCCAGCAGCTGAACAGCTGGGGCGCGGGCTGGGACCCACACTCCAGCTGATCAGCAGCGGGCAGCTGGAGCAGGGATCCCGGCAAGAAGGGACCTCAGCGCTCCCTGCTCACCGGGACCACTCAGGTCCTGGCGAGAAGGAAGCCCCACGATCCCTTGTCCTCGGGACCCTCGCTCCAGCTGCGGCAGCTGGAGCACGGGTCTCGGGGACAAGGGAGCCCCATACTTCCTCCTGGCTGCGACCGCTTGGTCCAGTGTAGACTCTCTAAGTCGACCTAGTAAGCCCCCCTTTAAGTCAACGTAGGAGTCCAGTGTGGACTCTCTAAGTCAACTTAATAAGGTCGACTTAAAGTCAACATTTTTAAGTTGACCTTAATTCCCTAGTGTAGACATAGTCAAAGAGAGGAACAAAGTGGGCAGTGGAGCCTCGAGGGAAGAGGCAGAACAGGGGGAGAGGTGGAGCAAGGGCGAGGCCTTTGAGGAAGTAGAGGCGGAATAAGGGAGGGTGGCCTGGGCAGGACAAGACGCGGGTCAGGGATGGGACCTCAGGGGGAGAGAAGTGAGGCACAGGGCCTGTCTGGTTTTCAGAAATTATGAAGTTGGCAACTGTGTCAAGTGATGAGTATGCCTTACACACACAATGAAGTCAATGTGACTATCTGTGGGTCTAAGTGTTTGAAGTCTCTCTGACGTAAAATATGGAAGTTATGACAATAATAAACAATTCACACAATTTCACTGATAAAAAACAAAACACATGACAGTCTCAGCACCCAAGTTCAATGGCAGTCTTGGTTCCACACTTGAATGTGCTGTTTATTTCGACTGACACCACACAAACTTACCATTGTACCTACAAACCACACCAGCTCAATTCTATGAAAACTGCTTTAAAATCTTAGAAAATTGCAAGCTCTTAGAAATACAGAATTATAGAAGATTAGGGTTGGAAGGGACCTAAGGAGGTCATCCAGTCTAATCCGCTGCTCAAAGCAAGACCAAGCCTGGCTAACTCATTCCAGGCAAGGCTTTGTTAAGATGGACGTAAGAAACCTCTAAGAACGAAGATTCTACCACCTCCCTAGGTAACCCTTTCCAGTGCTTCATCACCCCCTAGTGAAAAGGTTTTTCCTAATTTCCAACCTAGATCTTCCCCACTGTAACTTTAGCCCCTTGCTCCATATTCTGTTATTTGCCATCACTGAGAACAACCTAGGTTCATCTTCTTTGGAACTCCCACCCAACTTTCAGGTAGCTGAAGGCTGCTATCAAATACCTTCTTACTCTTCTTTTCAGTAGATTAAATAAGTACAGTTCCATCAGACTCTCCTCATAAATCACGTGCTCCGACCACCTAATCATTTTTGTTACCTTCCACTGGACCCTCTTCAATTTGTCCACATCCTTTCTTAGCGGAGAGCTCAGCAGTGCTGAATAGAGGGGAATAACCACTTCCCTCTATCTGCTGGCAGTGCTCTTCCTAATGCAGCCCAATATGCCATTAGCTTTCTTGGCATCAAGAGCATACTGTTGACTAATATCAAAGTTCTTGTCCACTGTAACCCACATGTCCTTTTCTGCATAACTGGTGTTTAGCCAGTTGATCCCCAGTCTATAGCAGCGAATGGGATTCTTCCATTCTAAGTCCAAGACTCCACCATTGTCCTTGTTGAACCTCATCAGATGTCTTTTGGCCCAATCCTCCAATTTGTCTAGGTCATTCTGTAACCTACCCTTATTCTTCAGTCTATCTACCACTCGTCCCAACTTAGTATCATTTTGCAATCCACCACATCATCCAGATGATTAATGAAGATGTTGAACAAAAATCAGCCCCAGCTCCAACCCTTATGGCTCTCTGCTTGATTCCAGTTGCCAACTAGCCATTGATCAGTACCAGTTAAACCTGATTACCTAGCCAGCTTTCTCTTTGCCTTATAGCTCATTCATCAACCCATACTTTTTAATTAGCTGGCAATAATACTGTGGGAGACTGTTATCAAAAGTTTTGCTGAAGCCAAGGAACATCATGTCCACTGCTTTCCCTACATCCACAGAGCAAGTTAAGTCATCATAGAAAGCAATCAGGTTAGTGAGGCATGACTTGCCCATGCTGATTGTTCTGATCACTTTTCTCTCCTCCAAATGCTTCAAAATGGATTCCTTAAGAACCTGCTCCTTGATTGTTCTATGACTGAGGTGGGCCTTACTGGTCTATAGTTCCCCAGTTCCTCCCTCTTCCCTTTTTTAAAGATGGACACAATAATTGTCTTTTTCCAATCATCCAGGCCTCCCTCGATTACTACACGTTTTAAAAGATAACGGCCAGTGGCTCGGCAATCACACCAGCCAACTCCCTCAGATACACGCATCTGGCCTCATTGATTTATGTATGTCTGACTTTTCTAAATAGTCCTGGACCTGCTCTTTCACCACTGAGGGCTCCTCATGTACTCCCACTGTGCTCCAGTCTGGGAGCTGATGTTCTCAGGGAAGAGAGAGGCAAAAAAGCATTGAGTACTTCAGTTTTTTCGACATCATCTGTCACTAGAGCACCTCCCCTATTGAGTAAGTAGCCCACACAACCCCTCACCTTCTTTTTGTTGCTAACACACCTGTAGAAACCTTTCCTGTTATTCTTCTTGTCCTTTGCTAGCTGCACCTCCAATTGTACTTTGGCTTTCTTTCTGATTCCACTCCTGCAGGCTCGAGAACTATTTTTATACTCCTCTCTAGTCATCTGTCCAAGCGTCTACTTCTTTTAGGCTTCCTCTTTGTGTTTAAGCTCACCAAAGATTTCTCTGTTAAACCACGTCGGTCGCCTCGGCTGGCATATTTACTATTCTTATTGTTTCTCTTGAAACATCTTCTCCTGTAACATATTTCCTTCATTTGCATCATCTTACTGATATGTTTAAAACTCATGCTCTAGATTTTAATGATTGTGGCTTTTGGGAGAAAGGCCTGAGTCAGTGGCAGATTAGACAAAAGACAGCTACTGTATTATGCGTTTGCACTCTGCACTCCAGGCCTTGACAAATCTTCCTCACCCCTGGGGGTCAGCCCAAACACTGAGGCGCTCCTAGGTGTGAGGCAGTGAAGAAGCCCCCTGCCGCTGAGAGTCCGCCACTTCAACTGGCAGTGGTGCAGAGCGCGCAGGCTCCCTGCCACTGAAAAACCACCCTGGCGGCCGATGCTGAAAGGGTCAGTGCCGCCAGCTCTTTTTTAGGCACCAGGTTTGCTTTGGGGCAATTCAGAATAAAATTTAGTCCATCACCTAGAAATCCCCTTTAAACTAAAGCATGGTATTTGGGAGACATTAAAAGCATCAATAAAGATGGACTCTCTCATATACTAATGCTTTTAAAACCTAAACAGCCTGTCTTTTCAGTTTCTCCTCATCTGTATGCTGCTCCATGCCCTTACACATTTCCATCACTCATCTTTGGACCCTTCTATTTTTCCTTTATCTTTTTAAAGGTGTAAGCCGGGATATCATACATGCAGCCCACGGGCCGAATGCGGCCTGCAAATCTCTTCCATCCAGCCTGTGACTGCGCACCACAGCACAACACTCTCTTCCTAACAGAGAGAGAGAGAGAGAGAGAAAGAGAGAGAGTGGTATTACGGAGCACAGTCTCACATACACAGCACTCCATGATGCCGCAAGAGTGCCCTAATATTTTGATTTATGGTACATAAGGCCCCCTAGAAGTACTTAAAGTCTAATCTAGCCCGCCATAGCAAATGAGTTTGACACCCTTGCTTTAAATCATTAGAAAAGTATATTCCAACTGGCTCTAAATATTTTAACCAATTTCTGATCCAACACTCCAAGTTTCTAATGACAGTGACATAATTATTTTTAGTATCCACTGACAGACATTTTAGAAGGTAGACTCTGAGCAACAGCACTCTTTACAAAAATGAGTACAGTGAGCCCACTGGGGAAAGAGCAGTTCAGGAGAAATTTGACAAGTTCCACTGCAAAGTATTTATCACGGACGTTAAACATATCCACTGCTGTAGAGTATGGATTTTGTTTTAACATCTTTCTATTATTCAGTGTCAATACATAGACTAATTCTCTGTTATTGCAGTAATTTTCACTATGGAGCTACTTCTCATACTATACCATATTTTACAGTAACTACAGCATAGTTATGATCAATTCTGACTAGAGGAAAAATCCACAAAAACCTCTACAGCAGAGCCAGATTCTGATCTGCATTGCATGTGCCAGTCTGAAGTATTTCCAATAGTGGCATATCTGGAGTAACTCCATCAACTTCAACAGACCCACACTGGTGTAATTCAGGTCCGAATCTGCCCCATAATGTATATGCATACAATTGTTCTGTGCTGGAGAGAATCAGAACTGCTCGTGTATGTGTCAGATCCTATACTGGTAATTCTTCTACTGCCTCACAGGGGTAGTTGTACGAATAAATACACTAAAGATTACGAGGTGCTCGGATTCTACAATGATAGGGGCCATATAAGCACAAAGGGACCAGACAAACCACGGTTCTCCATTAGTTCAAGTAGTAACCGGCTATCCTTTTTTAGTCTCTCTTACATGCATACTGGATGCAGCACAGATCCCCAGCTGAACAAATCTGAAAGGTGTCCTTCTCCCCTGGCTTTGTGCGGTACTTCTTACTGGACTCGTTTTCCCAAACCCACGGAGCACTGAAGATTTGCCAAACAGATTTTCCCAAGGCCTGGCTGACAAGTGTACTGCCAGAGCTCAGCAATACTGTAATAAATACTACTAATAAGTAACAACAGTCTGCATTGCTTTAATGAGGCTCTTTTATAATTAGGAAGAGTAAATCATAATTAAGCAATAAACAAATCAACATGTAGGTAGAATGCTTTTTTCCTTTTGAAGTGTAGCATTATTTTCAGTTTAGATCTCTTCTCCCAATTTCTGAACTGCCCCACCCCGCCCCGGGTAAGATTTTGAAGAGGTTACGAGGCTCTCCTCCAAACAAAAATTTAATTAAAGAACCTATAATTATGTCTTGTATTAAATGTATCTTATGTTTAATCACTCACAAAAGTACGTGAAACATTTTATAGCCTAAAAAGACACTGGGCCTGATTCTTCCCTTCCTTTTGACTGAAAAGAGGTTACTCTCGATTTTTCACTGATATAGGTCAGAGGACAATCAGTCTTCAACTCCCATAAGAGTTTAAAGTCTAGTTTTATACATGGCAGAACAAATGAGGGTTACTAACAGGAAGTTGTATGAATGATAACCAAAGTGACTTTAATACAATTGTAACCCATATGCCTGAAAAGGCTATCTCTGAGAGACCTGCTGAGGGTGGGTTACTGTTGCTGGGCAGATTAGTGACCCACAACTGGAAACTTCCAGAGGCAGGGAGTGGTAGCAATTTGAGCATCTCCACAGTGTACCCTGCTGGTATGATGGGATGTGGTCAGTCAGATGACTGGAGAGCAGCAGCCTGAGCAGACAGCAGGCAGGAGCTGCCTTGAGGGGAGACCATGTGCTCAGTGTTCTGGAGAGGAGCTGAGCCAGGAGTGAACAAGATGTTTTCTCCATGTAAAGGAGTCATTTGCGACAGACCTTGCAGACATGCATATGGGACTGAGGGCTGGTTGCAGAGGAGAGAGAAAGCCTGCATGTAATGCTACAGAGGATCCCAGCAAAGAAAGAAGAGGACAGCTATTTCTTGCCACTCAAGCTTCCACACTGGAACAGACACTGTAGCTGAGAGTTGGGTGAACTCCACACAGACTTTGGGACTCTTGGGTATCTTTCATGCAAGGGATTGTTCTGGTTAATTGTAGTTTGTTTTCTTAGGATAAGGTTCATTTAGTTAGTAGTTAATAAAGTTCATTGTTATGTTTAATGTAGTAGTATTTTAATGTGTGAGTGTAGCTCTGAGCAAGCTTCGCCGTGAGTCCTGTACAGACTGGATCCTGGGTCTCCAGCTGCTTTTCTCCACAGGGGTTGGGATTGATTTCTGTGGGGCACTGGAGAAGGGCAATTAAATGAATTTAGCCCACCTGAAGGTTACACAATCACAGCCCATAAACCCTGGCATGCACACAGATTAATGACTATTTGTATTGCGTTCATTAGTGTCTATTATTATTAATATATAAAAGGCCCAGGCAAAGATAAAACACAGTGAAAATGATATCTCTGTATATGATTGTCTTATTCCCCAGCTACACTGCATCAACACTGTGTGCCATTAAATTCCCCCACACAAGGGCAAAGGTCATGTAGTATATTTAGACAATGAAATTTTGCATGCATAGGAAGTTGTGCATAATTAACATTTATACTTGAATATCTGTCAGAAGTATTTGTTGGTTGCTCACCAGGCACTTTTAAGGCCTTATGTCATTTTGGTGAGCAAGAGAGTCCCATGATGCTTTGTAGTAATGTTAGGAAGAGGAAAAGTACTGGCTTACGATAATATTACCTAAGAGTTGATGCATATATCTGAAAATACACTTCATAATAACAAATGGATGTGTGAGTTAACAAAATGTGAAAGGACAAACAACAGATGTTTGATTTTTGCAATGTACTGAGAAAATAAGACATCTACAAAAACATTTCTAAAAGACAGAAAAGAGAAAACAAACGAAACCGTAAACTAATTAAGAAAAAAAGTACCATACTATAGCTCAATATAAAACAAGGCCGTATCAAGAACAGCTATTTTCAGACTGAATGATTCTACAGATACTGGTAATGTTCTTTCTTTCTGTTATGTGCTAAGCATTGCTTAATACACTCAATCAAAATGACTGACATCTCTCTACTTATTGATTAAATTCAAGCCTGTAAAATGTATTGATAATTAGTTAACATGGACTACTTGAAGGACAGGCAGCACTGGCTATCATGATTTAATTAGGAGGTGTCACTCACTTCACACTGCTCAAATGTCACAGTTTTGCTGTATGTTAAAAAACTGAAAATTATCTGTATTGGGCCACAATTAGTTGTGACATAAGGAGTGGTCAACAGCAGATGTGAGTCGGTTAGTAAATGGTTATAAATGGTATGGGACAGTAGCGTAACTTGCACCAGATAAGCTTTCAGACGGCCAGATTCTTCAATCTTTTACACAGCTGTAAAGGCAAAGCAAAAATGGATTCAGCATTTTCAACTCACTCTGCAAAGGCATAAAGGATCAGATAAGGTTAAAAGTAAGAGAATTAAACTCAGAAGGAAAAATGAGCGCTATTTATACTAACTTCTATATTGTTATCTGATTTCAATTCAGACCAAAGGAATTATATACTGCTGTTGGACCATTTTCTTCCTTTAATCTGCAGAATTTCTTAGGGCCAAATTCTGATACCAAAAGTTATTTCATTGTTACTGGGATAATTCCTCTGACATTGGCTGGATTTAATCTGATGTGACAGAGCAGATCTTGGCTTTTCGTTTCTATGGACTA
The DNA here is from genome assembly GCA_007922175.1 of Pelusios castaneus. Classification (NCBI taxonomy): domain Eukaryota; kingdom Metazoa; phylum Chordata; order Testudines; family Pelomedusidae; genus Pelusios; species Pelusios castaneus. Next base: position 4,237,913 of record ML685818.1, read on the forward strand.
TTTCTGTACATAGCTTTTTAAGAGGAATTTGCTGTGCAGTCACATGTTACTCTTGGATTGACCTGTAGCAGATCTGAGGAATGAGTTGGGTTTTAATTGCATCATACCATGTTCTGTGTGACCCTAATTCTATTTAATCTGGGAAGCAAGTGTCTTCTACACAGGGTATGTGGACAACGCAGGACCAGCAGTCATATCAGCACTATGCAAGACAGGGATGACATGAAGACTAAACTTATTTTACAAGTTGATGGAGAGAGAACAACTGGGAAACACTACATCCCTCCTCAAAATTACAAAACCAGAGCTCTCCTATTACCTGTCCCTGTAACAATCGCTTCTGACCTCAGTACTTTGTAGGTCTCTAATTCTACTGTGTTTTAACCTGCTAACAAGTGGCCAGCTTTGTAGCTTGGTGGTCTCTGTGACGACTCCTCTTTGTTGACCAGTCCAGGTGTTAATGTAAGATTGGATGGGCCAAGAGGCCTGATTTGCCTGTGCCCGGCACCTTGCATAGTGAGTCACACAAGTGCAAAGTGAGCACAACGTGCGACCAACCCAAAATGTAAATCCATCATTCTTGGTTTTCATTTTCCGTATTAGAAATGCTACTGCTACTCAGAGGCGTCGTTGCCGTCGGGCTGGCAGGGTGTCAGCCCCCGGTAGAATAGCCTGAGCCCCAAATCTATGTTCCACAGCAGGCAGAGGTTAAAGTAAGGGGGAACAGTTCTGGGGCTCCCAATTTTTGGGGGCCAGCGTTCCGGGGCCCCTAACAATAGAAAACCCAGGCAGAACGCTGCGTTCCGCCCAGGGGCCCCAGCAAAGCCGCAGACTCCTGCTGCGGCCAGGCTGGGGAGATTCAAATCTCCCGCCCTGAGCATGTTCAGACAGAGTGTGCTCAGGGCGGGAGTGGCCTGGCCCAGAAGCGGCTCTGCCGGCCGTCCCTGCAGCTCCGAGCCTCCGGCCAGGTAAGGGGGCTGGGAGGAGGAGGAGGCGGTGGGCATTGGGGCTGGGAAAGGGACAGAGAAGCTGGGAAAGGAGCACGGGGGAGGGGGACAGAGGAGCCAGGAAAGGAGCACAGGGGAGGGGGACAGAGGAGCCGGGAAAGGGGCCCCAGGCCTGATCTGGCCATGCTGCCTGCCCGTGATGGCGGCGGCAGAGGGGCAGGATCAGGCCCAAGGGACCAGCATGCGGCGGCAGGAGCAGAGGGGCTGAATCAGGCCTGAGGGGCCGGCGTGCAGCGGCAGAGGGGCAGGATCAGGCCCGAGGGGTCAGCGTGCGGCGGCAGTGACGGGAGCAGAGCGCGGCGGCCGGCAGCATGGCCTGATCTGGCTCCTCTGCCGGCTGTCCTGTTCCGACCCCACAGGCCGGTCCCGGGCCTTTGTATCAGGGGTTAAGGTAAGGGGGGAACGCGGAGACTGGGGGTGGGAATGGAGGGGTCCGGACTTGCGAGTCGGTCGAGCAGGTGGGTCAGGATAGGGGGGCTGGGGAGGGATGGATGGAGTTAGAGGCCTGGGGAGAGGTGAAGGGGGCATGGGGACAAGGAGACTTGGTGGGGGCTGGGCAGTGGTGGGGGGACTGGGTGGGGGCTGGGGGTGTGGCCTAGCTGGGGGGGTGGGAGCTAGCAGGGACTGGGCTGGGGAGCCACAGCCCTGGATCTTTTTTCTATCCAGCAACACCCCTGCTGCTACTTCTCATGGAAGTGGTGCGAGAAACAAGACTGGTAAGACAACCGTTCCTGCCCTGAATTGCACGGTATTTTCTCACAGAAATGCAGTAACCGTTCAATGGTGGAAGGTCATTTACAAAAGTATAACAAACACAGCTGTGCTCCTCACAGAGTCTTTACCATGAAATTGTAGAAAGTGGGTTTAGTTAATGGGAATTTTTATTATTAGGGTTATGAAGTTTTAGGGGTAGTAGTTAGTGAGTATAGGGTTAAGTCTGAACCAACTTTCAAAGGCCTTAGCATAACTCACATGAACCAATGCCAAGAACTCAGACGTCACATAGCATGCACCTGCAACCTTGAACACTACTCATCCAAAAAGCTAAGAAACTATGTTGCAAAGAGCTCCCTGCATTAAGCGTATGGGAGCTGCTGAAGTTGTTGCAAAACGTGGGAACCTCTGGACTTAACAGGAGGGGTACAGGGGACTAAAACCCCATAAATATCAGCCCCGGAGACAATCAGATCAGATATTAGGCTGGACTGGGTCTAGACGCCCCGAAGCTTCGGCTTCGATAGCCAGTGGGCTCAGTCCATAGCCAAAGGCACGGTAGAGTCAGTGGGCTCTATCCGTAGCCAGAGGAAAGTCGGGACCTGATCCTCAAAGGCAACAGGACTGGCATGTAGGTCCGAGCTCATTAGAGAAAGGTCAGCATCTGCTCCTCGAGGGTGACGAAACTGACACATCGGTAAGAGCTCGGTGAGTATTAAAAAACTGCAACAGGCCTCGGAGAAGGCTGGTTCAAAGTAGCTACAGGTATATAACACAAATGAAACATGAAATGGTAACTGAAGTCTTAGCACCCCGAGTCCTGGTGTAAGGACAGAAGTAGTTTAGCGCCCTGGTCCCCGAAGGTACGGGGGGATAGGTATAAGGTTAGGGACCAAGCAGTTTAGCACCCCAGCCTGGGAGTACAGGTAGGTTAGACTGCAGTCCCCTTTAAAGGTAGGGGCAATAGCAGTGTAATAAGAATAGCTTTAGTAATTAAAATTTTCAATGCGCATTTATTTTTGTCTTTAAGACCTGCTGCAGCATAATAGTAAAACGGTGTAACATCATAATCATATGATTTCTTGAAACTCCCTTAATTGATTCCTTGCAAAGAGCATTTAAGACCTATTGTAAGCATGGTAATTAAAAATAAATACTTTTTATTCATAACTCTCCTGATTCCTTTGATACTTTCCCTGTCACTATTAACCTCCTTTGCCCCTCTTTCGTTCTCACTATTTCCCCTATGGGAACTGTATTCAGTTCCCTTAATGTTTGTCTGGGTTATCGGCTGGATCGGTTTAACCCTCTATTATTTGGTCCCCCAGACCACTGATGTACCCGTTAGTGCCTCCTCCCTTCCATCGGACCAAGGCCGGGCTATTATCCCGGTGGACAAAGAACCCACCGTCTGCCCGCAACCCTCGATGAATAACACCCCGAGGGTGGACGTTAAACAGTATAGCGGTTTGGAGAAATGAACCAAGTCTCCCCCACAGAAAGCTCGCAGCTCCCACTGAACTCAATGAGAGCACAGGGGCTGAGCACCTTTAAAAATGGAACTCGACTCCACGGTGCAATCTGGCTCGATACATGAGCCCTCAGTCTACCAAAGGTGAAAGACAGGAAACTACCTGAGCTTGCATCCAAAATGAAAAGATGCAAAAAATGGAATAGTGCAGGAAGTTGTAAATAACTTGGGATTAATTTCTTCTTTTAAAGTACATTTTCATTCACCCAACTCATTATTTATTCAGTATGTCTAAAGAAAATAAAGGGAAACAATCCAGGATTGTATTTTACCTGATTAAATTGAGATCTTAAATTTAGGCTCCATTTAGGTCTGATTTTTAACAGCTTCCACACAGGTTTAAAAAAATCATGTCCCTTGATGCATCCATCTTTCCAGTAGGTTAAAATATAGCAACATTATTGCAAGAAGCAGTTTCATGAAAAGGAATCCTAAAACCAGCAAAAGGACAGGTAGGAAGTATCTTTTGAAGCTGTTTACTGTTTTTTTCACTCCAGCCAATGTCCCAAAGATGCATGTGAGAATTGTAAGAAAGAATGTTTCTACAGAAAGCTCCAAGTATTACTAAATCTTCCAGATGTATGATTGGGAACTCTGTCTGCAGGGAGAGAAAGGTTAAAGTTCACCAGACATTCTACACCTTATTACCCGGCCCCAACATTTTACTCCTCTGTATCTAGCATTTGACAAAGAAAAGAGAAAGAGAAGTGTTAAGCCTGAAATTGTATCTCAGTTCATGAAGGAAACATGGGTCTAGCAGCTGGTTTTTCTTATCAGAGCAGAATAAAAACAAATTCAAAGATATTAACCAGGGAAATCAGCTCCTTTCTTGCCTAAGCAGTTTCTCCAGTTCTAAAGGTTGACCAAGAGTCAAGAAAGCGCATGCGATAAATACATTTGTTAGTCTTTAAAAGTCCCAAAGGATTCTCGTTTTAGACAAAAACAAAAACCAAAAAAAAAGTTGACATTGCAATAACACTTGTGCTGGCATAAAGAAGATTCATATCCATATTTATTTGGCTGAAAAAAATAAACACAAGAAAAGTCCAGAACTGAAACTGGGGCCAAAGTGCCTCTTGGGAATATTCCAGTAAACCCCTCAAAGGTGTGATGGAACGGTCACACAAGGCTGTGTGGCAGGAGTCAAAAAGTTCTAATTCCATCTCTGATTGTGACTATCTTTAGAGCTTGGGGCAAGTTATTTAACTTCTATACCTCCATTTTCCCATTTGTACAACAGGGATAATAATTATTACCGACCTACATCTTTGGGGTTTTAGAATTAACAAGTTGTTTTTAAAGTGCTTTGAAGAGGAATAAAGCTCTAAAATAGTTATCATTTTTATTGTTCTTACAAAAATGTGACACATTGTTTGAGGTTCAGAAAATAGTATCTTTTTACCTTAAAAAGCATTGCTGTGAATAATGAATTGAAATTGTGATTACTTAATACAATTGCCTGCAATTTCTTAGTCTGAGCGCTCTGTATTTCTTGTTTGCCTTGTACTGACGTATATTAGATTAATAAGATTATACTGTATGACTGCTCTCCCCCTGGGACCCTTATGAAATGAGGCAATCACAGTGAGCACAATGTTTAAATGATTATTGTTGCATATATTATAAGTGCAAAATGTAGTGTTGCCAGATCCCCCAAATATGTGTTTTTAACATTACCTATGATTCATCATGCATTTACTGGAAACCTCATTAATTTGGACTTTAAAAACAAGAGCTGTGCAAAGTACAGTACTTAAAATAGACTCTTGGAAACAATCCTTCAGAGGAACTGGATGGACTAAAGTCTCTTTCAGATCTTTTCTAACACCTATTTCTTTTCTGCCCCATTGGTGTTTTCCAAGAAAATAATATAAACTGGAAAAAACAGGTCCCCTCTCTCTTATATATTGGTAAAAAGTATTTCCTGTTCATTTAGAGACCATAGAAAGAAACCTTTCTCTGAACAGCATCCCGCAAGTTCTCTGTGCACCCCACTCCCACTAAGTCAAACAGTGCCATTGATCCAGGCCTGGAAATTCCCACGGAAATCAATGGGAGAGTTCGACGTAAATATACTGGTGGCAGATATGGATCAATGAATACGAGCTGTGCTACCTGGGCACAGAAAGGGTAAGCCAACCGCAGTTTCAGCTAGAATTTTGAATTTCTTAGCATTGGCTGCCATTTTTTTACCATATTCCTTTTCGTATTGGAACACATTGGCCAAAGGCCAGATTCTGCAACCTTTACTTACACAGAATTGTATTACAGAGAGTTCAAAGGGAGCCACCACGAAAGCACCGCTTAAAAGTAAAGTTACAGAATCTGGCTCTCAGGATATAAATAAAGAAGTTTTGTGCATCCGTTTCTCTGTGAACTTAGAACTATGTTTTGCTCTCATTTTGGAAGCTTTGAAGGCTGCATACAAATCTAGACCACCCCTGTCCTGCTCCCACTGCACAAGCCATTCACCTGGGCTAAATTCAGCCATCACTTGAAGCTGAAATAAATTGGACAAAGAAACAGCAATCAAGCTATACCCATGTGAGGCAGGTAATTACAGAATCTCTTAAATTATAGTGATTAGACACCGCTAAGGAGAAGCCCAAAGAAATCTCAAGCAACTTTTGGGGTGGGGAGTTTAATTAAATTGCTGCATGCCTCTTGCAATTGATTTTACTTTTCCCCTCTTAAAAAAGCAGGCAAGTTAACAAGAGACAAAAGGCAGATAAGGGAGTGTAAGTGGATCAAGGGGAGCCTTGGGAAATCCTCAAACAATAGATCTGAATGTGGCATTAAATGGTTCATTCGGTGGCAAGTGATTAAATGGGAGAGTATTTCCTTTATTATGGAAATTGATCCTCTGTGCTGTTGGACCTATGCTAATGATCCGAATTTCAGAGAAAAGGATGACTGTGTTATAATGGCATATAATACACTACTTCATGTTGGACATTTGCATGAATACAGTCATGCCAAGAGTTTGAACTGCAGTGGAGGTTTGTGTGGCAGGAATTATTCTCATCCGTGTCAAAAGTTCACAACCCAGAAAACTGTGTCTGGCTATACATCACTTTAAAGCAAAATGTGCCATTTTTAGTCACAACAGAGTGAAAACAAAAGCCCTCCACAGGAGTCTATTTTACTGAGAAAGCTCCATTCCAAGTCTAATTAAAATTAGCTTCTTGGATGGGAAAGACCTGACTGCACTCATTGGGGGAACTGAAAACTTGTACTTAAACCACTTAAATCCTTTCGAGTCCTCATTTATATTTTACAACATAAGCTATGTCAACAGCGATATTACCTCTAATTACAAAAGGAAAGAGCATTTGTCCAGCACATCAGTGAAAAGTTTCAGGAAGGTCCTGTTTGTTTTAAAGTTTATTTACTATTTCTCTAGCTGTTGTGGATCCATTAAAGCCCTCGTCACATTAGCATGAAACCACTCAGTGATATTCTTGTAAAATCCCTAAGGAGGGGGAAATACTTTACAAACCTAATTTGCACAAACATCTGAAAGTGCTTTAGACATTTTAGGTGAAGAGAATGGTGTAGAAGGAAAGGACCTTCACGTGGCAATATGGTTTATTTTAAACGACACACTTAAAGACAAGGGAAGACATCTTTAAAAGGTTCTCTCTTTCGGCCTCCGTTTCAGACAAGCCAGAGGAAGGATAACAAATGGTTATGGTTTCATTTTACAGATTTGCAAGGAGGATTTAAGAATCCACAGGGCCTCCTCATCTGTAGCTCCTTAAACAAACATCTAATGTAATTTTAAATTTCACTTCATCATTGGGATAGCTGTGAGCAATCCTCTCCTGTGTGCTAACCTTCTCTCTCAGTGGGGTAGGGTCAGTGTTTAGGAATGGCTCACTCTACAATACACAGCTCTTCTGTGGCTGGAACGTGGAACATTAAAGGCACTTGCAGGCAAGTGTTTTATCACTCTTTTTAACTGCACTAAACTCTACCTGCTTTTAAGTGGCAGATGAAAACCTGCCTTTTCGGTCTGAGTTAAATCAATGCGGGGAAGTTAGCTATTGCCACAGTGATAACGTATTAGCCTCCCAGCGGCCCAATCCTGTAAGGGGTTTAGGGCCAGGCTGACAAAGGTGCCTAATGATACAGATAGTTGCTTTGGATAAAAATTTTCATGAGCACTTAAGAGATTTGAGCTTCTAAGTTCCATTGTCAAAAGTCACTTGGCACCTGGGCCCTGGGTTTTAAGAATATTTCTTTTGTTTTGCTCAGACTGCTATGCCTCCCTCATTCGGGAGCCTAAAACACATTTTCAAAAGCGACATTGACACTTATGAGCCTAAATCTCATTGACGATCATGGGAATTGGGCACCGATTGTCAAAAGTTCCTAATCAAGTTAGGTGCCTGTCTGCATCTATGGGCACCCGAAAAACCTTTTACAATCATGCCCTTTGTGCATCCTGAGTACCCTCTACTCCCACTGAAAGGCAATGGGAATCAAGGGCATTAACAAGGGCCCTGCGTCAGCCTAGATTGACAGGTGTGTGTTAGTCAAATTTGCAAGTGGTGACTGAGATAACAGGTACAATGATGGTCCTGATTGATTCTGCAGCTAAAGATGGAAGAACACCCCAGCTACAGGGCAAAATCCTGTTTAAAGAGCCACACACACAATTCTTTATACATCCAGAAAGCCTTCTGCCATGACACAGAACCCTATACCAGACATGCCCGATGGCTTCTGACCACACAGCAGTTGCAACCAATAACAATGGCCAATGTGGTTGGTGGTAAAGAAGTCTTAAAATGTACCTTCTTGTTCACTGCGTCAGCACCACGCAGAACACCACAATCACAGCATTTCCTTTGCACTGATGTATGCCAGCTCCTACGTGTATTTCGGGGATTTGGTCCATTCTTAAGGCATTTCAGCTCTTTCCCAGGAGGAATGAATTAGCTACCGACCTTAGCACTATTCATTAGTGCACAATTAATTTCAGGTGGGTGTAATCAGCAGAATGGCAGGACTTTCTCTGAACATTAAGGTGCATTCCCAGGATGAATGAGGAATAACTTCAGAGAACTGAAAGTGACTTTTCAAGCATAACTGTTCTGCTCTCCAACAACCCACCAGCAGCAGGTACTCACTGTCTGTTCCTTTCAGCTGCAGAGCAGATTTACTAATCTTGACTAGTTTGGAGAGAAGTTAGTGAATGAAGGAGTTAAAGGAGTAAATGTAGCTCATCAATTCTCCCTTAAAAGCTGCCAGGCCAAGGCAAAAGGTGCCCTGGGATAAGGTGCAGACTGAAATTACAGCATGATGCTTGCTTGAAACTGACAAGCAGCAGCCTTCTCCCAGATTCCCTGGGAGTCATTAAACACGCACATAGCAAAGGAGAGCATACCAGCTATCACTGTGAGCTGGCAGCTCCTGCTCTCACACCCCGCCATAAAACTTGGTTAGCTCCATTTTGGTACAAAAGGTTCCCGGTGACTTAGAGAGAGACAGAAAGCAGGGTGGGGGAGAGAATGAAAGAGACTGGGGAATGATTGCTGAAAACAGTTCGTGCTGTATGTGGAATAACTCACGCTGACTCCACTCAAGCAGGGTCACTGAATGAAATCCAGGAGAGCTGTATTCTTTGCTCATGGAGTTATGCAAGCTGCCCAAAGGCAGAAGGCAGAGCATTTCATAATTAAAAAGAAAATGTCATCTCAATCCAAATAAGAGATTGCTGATGCTGATTAAATGCTTTAATAGTGTATGCATGTGTCTACACACACACACACACACAGTTTGAATATTTTGGGAAGGCAGAACGTCATGAGAACCTCAGGTCCCGTAAAATGGGACTGGATAAACAATTTGAAAATATACTGTCCCCTACACAGGCACTGTGGGATAGGCTATGTGCCCTACTGGAGGAGGTCTGTATGCTGTGATAACGGCCTGTCCCCAGTACTGCATGTTTCCTAGTTTTCCCCATCAGTGGGATTTTCTCCCACGAAAGCTCATGCGATAAATAAATTCGTTAGTCTTTAAAAGTGCCACCAGACTCCTTGTTTGTTCTGGTAAACTAGACTAACGGCTATTCCTTTAGAATATGTCCATCGGTTGTCTCTTGTCTTTAATTTATAAGCTCTTTGGGGGCAGGGACTGTCTTTCAGTTCTATATTTGTACAGCACCTAGCACAATGGGTTCCTGGTCCATGACTGGGGTTCTTGGTTGAAGACAGTGCGAGTTTAACCATTGATGGAAATCATGTGTTCTACTGACTGCAAAGGAAGTTTGCTACCTAGATCTTTCCATTTCCCTACAATAAATTCGAAAAGCTCCTATTTCATACAAACCAAGAGCTGTGTGGCTAAAAAATGAAACAAGTATTTTCACTTAATATGACTTTAATCTAAATCTCAAAGCTGTTTTCAATGCAACATGGTCTGTTTATAGTTCTCCCTTTAGTTGTAAGACAGGGCTCAACAAGACCCAGGCGCCAGGTCGCCACGGCACCCGGAAATTATAACCTGGCGTCTAGCTGCGCAGGGGTACTCCAGAGTCTGAACGCCTTCAGCGACGCACAGCTTATTTGCGGCGGTGGCAGCAAGGCTTCTTCATACCTGACCACTGCTGCAAGTGTTTGCAGCGACAGGGTTTCTGCAGCCCAGTGTCCGTGGCAGGGGCGATTTTTCGGCAGCAGTGGCAGGGGAGGGGCTCCTTGCCCTGCACCACCACCAAAAGTGGCATCAGCAGCATTTCAGCAGTGGGGGCCCCCTCGAATGTGCCGCACACCAAGGCGCCCCAGTTTTGGGGCTAGTGCCTAGGTGTGTGGCACATTTGTCAATCCCTGCTGTAAGAGGAAATATTTGGGGGATTGCACATATATGCACAAATACTTCCTACACAGTCATCACAAATAGAAGTGGTTGCCTACTATAGGGAATATGAAATTCACTAGCTCATGTTCCATGTGACACACTGCAAGCTGAATTGCTGACTTAATCTCAGTTTTTGTCACTTGTCAAAAAATTGAAACAAAGAGCCAACTAAAGAGGGTTTGTTTTATTTTATTTTACTATACTGGAAGTAAAAACCCAGATGAGTGATTCAAAAAGAATTCCCAGTGTGTCTAAATGGAAAAAAATACAACAAAAAACATTTTAAAAAAATTAGATCATGATTTATTTAAAAAAAAAAATCAGATCAATGTCCCTGTCAAAACAGAGACAGCTGGGATGCCTAATCATGAGCATGAAAAAGATACTTTGTATGACAAACTTTTATATCATGGGATTTGCTCTCTCATCAAACAGCACAGCACCAGTTTCCACTGAAAATTTGCTAAGAGGTCAAAAGCCCAGCGGGATAAGCGAGAAGTCTTATTGGCTATGTCTACACTTGGAAATTTAGGTTGACTTTAGCTAAATCGACTTAGTGAGTCTACACTTAAATTTTAAGTCGACTTTGGGGGGAACTTACAAAGTCGACCTAGAGCGTCCACACTGGATGCCTAGGTCGACTTCTAGGGACTAGGGGGACCTAGGGCAGGTCCATGTGGGCAGAGGGGGCACTCCTTGCCCAGTGCCAGGGGGCTCAGCCTTTGCCCCATTGTACATAGGTACAATGGGGCAAAGGGGGACAGGGACCCTGGCAGGGCATAGGGGCAGAGCCCTTTGGGGGGCATGCTAGGCTCTCCCTGTGCCTCCCCTGGCAGGGAGGGCAGTGGGGGAGTCCTGGAGAGCCCTAAGTCGACTTAGGGCTATCCCACATCTACACTGGCTTAAGTCGACTCTAGGGAGTCAACTTAAGCCTTAAGTCGAATTAAAACGAGGTGTAATAAAGTTGACTTAATTTTCCTTAAGTCGACTTAAGCAAGCTGCTTAAGTCGACTTAAGGAAACTGTAGTGTAGACGCGGGGTAAATTAAGTCGACTTAAGCAAACTTAAGTCGACTTAATTTTCAAGTGCAGACGCACCCATTGAGACTACCTAGAAGGGAGCAAGGGGAACCGAGCAGACACATGCTTTTAGATTAATAAAACTACTTTTCATTTCGGTTGGCAATGAGGATCTGAAATTCCTTTATTACATTAACTGACTATACCTCACAATAGAACTGTGAAGTAAAAGAAAAATCCAGAGATCACTTCACCCACCACTCACATGCAACCACGTCTGAAGCGAAAAACAGCAGTTATTTAAGATTTCACAGAACTCCTGAGAACCGTTTAGGACAGAAGCTGAGCAATAATGCACAACCAGCTTAGGGGAAAATTTAGGTAGGTGGGCGGGAACTCCTCTAATTAGAATATAATCAGACACATGGCTAATACATCAGCTATTACAAAAAGTGACATAAATCTGTAAGGGTAGGTCTGCGCAGCAATTAAACACCTGAGGCTGGCCCAGATGAGCTGACATAGGCTCGCAGAGCTTGGGATGCAGGGCTGTAAAACTGTGATATAGATGTTAGGGCTCTGATCTCCAAGTCCCTTACATGGAGGGAGAGTCCCACAGTCCAGGAACCAGCCAAGCCTGAATGTCTACATCGCAATTTTACAGACCCACATTTCAAGCTCCATGAGCGCAAGTCTGTATAGAAACACCCTAAATGACACAGGGCACTGATTCACAAGGAAGAGTGCCCATTTCTAACCTAACAGCAGCAGTTTGAGCCACAGCGTGGGTATTATCTGAAGGCTTCCCATTGATGTATTAGTCCAACCCCACTTTACTGATCTTAAGAGGCCTGAGGGCATCAAAACAGAAGCTAGCCTGGGACTAGCTTGCTCAGACAACCAGATAAAACCGTGAAATCGCATAACACTTGCTTAGGATGTGGGAGTCTAACACGCAACTTACTGAACATGCTACACGTTAAAAAGTGGCTAGCAATTAACGTGTTAACATTCATTAAGATCAGATGGTAATGACACGAATCATTATACATTCCTGTTAATGTCTTAACCTGCCAATAGCAACTGCCATAGTAATATCCTTGCACGAGTTATGTTGACTGGACCAGAAGTTTCAGATAACACCATGCTAAAAGTTGTGCACCAGCTCTGCTATCTAGGATCAACTGCATCAGATAATTCCTCTCTAGATGATGGCCTCAATTCCTGGATAGGAAAGGCAGCTATCATGTTCAGTCAACTGACCGAGTACACGTGGGATAATAGGAAACAAACATTGAACACCAGGATACAGGTTTACCAGACATGCCTTTTAAGCATGCTGCTGAATGGAGGAGACATCTGGGTCACCTTCAGCAGGGATGGGAGAAAGCTGAACATCTTCCACCTTCACAGTACATGAGGAAGCAAAGTGTCAAGTCCAATCACTGGTCCCATACACAGATGTCCTTCGTTGGCTTGGTCATATGCACCAAGTAGATGATGGATACATTCCAAAAACTCTGCCATTTGGAGAACTTGCAGATGCTCCAAGGTCACTTAGACTCTGGTACAAGGATGTTTATAAGCAGGGCTTGAAAACTTTCAACACTGATACCACAAGCTGGGAAGATGCTGCTTACAACAGGCCTTCTTCACACTGGAGGGCTGTGTTGCACCAAGGAGTCAAAGACACTGAAGAGAGGTGGTTGAGAAACAGGAAACTGAAGAAACAAACAAGGAGTCCTGTGGCACTTTTAAAGACTAACAGATTTATTTATCGCATGAGCTTTCGTGGGAGAAAATCCCACTTTGACGGCTACCTCTTAGGAAATTGAAGAGAAGAGGAAAGCACAGTGGACCACAAGCACTAATGATGCACCAGTTTCATCCTCTGGCCCTGCGTCTTGTGCATACGCTATTTGCGGCACAGACTGTCACTCGAGAATTGGACTGTTTAGCCATTCAGAACGCTGCAGGATGACACACAGTAAGTGACCTGCCTTGGTGCTTACACCGTTCGAGATGGACAGTTGCCACCAAAATTCCTTTTTAGATTCACTCTCTTCGTGATGGGTCTTTTTATGGCTGGTAAGTTGGTGGTGCCTTTTCATTGTTTTCATGCTGGGAAAACAGGTGACTCTTCTGCTATCATTACTGCATGTCTCTTGGTGGGCTTACAACTGAGCAAACCTCTGACACTGACTACATTTAAATAATAAAATAATGGAAACAGAGATTGAGACCATATACAAACATAGGTATTCTTCTCTGGATGCTACCATGCCTATGGTCACTCAAAGGGGACACCGAGAGATGCAATCTATGTGCATAGATTCCATAGTTAAGGACTAGTCCTTCTTCAAACTGCTGATTTTTAAGCAGCGATGGGAATTAGGCGAGGCTGATTTCTAAGAAAAAAACAAATTTGCATTAGAGCACAAACAGAGATAATTAAGGGACTTGCTCCAAACGGGAAGCAGGATTAGAAAACAACTTTGCACTTTTAAGAACGCACACTGAGTTTCTTGTTATGCCAATTTATTCTAATTAATCAGGAAAAAAACAACATTTGTTCCAGATATTAGCAATGCTAATGCTAGCCTGCCATTCCATTTCCCTGCTAAATGCCCAACAGGGCAACGCCGAAGCAGTCCACATCTGGCTTGAAGTGAGATCTCATTCTCTGACAGGTGGCTCTGATCAAACGGTGCTCTGTGCAAATACAGCAGGTCAAATCATGCTCCTTCAATTTATGTGGAGTGGAAGCCGGCTACACTCTGTGACAGCAGGGTTCTCTCCATACTGGATGGAGTTACAGTTCAGGGAGACTATATGCTATTTAATCCTTATGGGGACTATGTGGCACCAAGGGACTTGTGTGGAGTGAATTCGACTCTCCCAGAAGGAAGGGAAGGTAACTGTGTGGCCATTAAATCAATCCACCTTTAAACCCCTCGCTGGCTCATAGATGGGTAGAGAACGAATGGCTGAAGCAGGTTCAAGACTGCATCTGGGTGACAGCTCTGAAATGGAGCAGGCAATATAAAAAAAGATCCTTCTGGACAATGAAGGGTCGGTGAGTGGTCATTGGACAGTCTCCTCCTTCTCCTTGCTCCTGACTCTTCTGCCTATGTCATTTTTATAGCCTTTGGGGGCGAATGCACTCTCTGGAACTGTAGCACTCTCTATGGGCTTGTGAGAATAATGGGAAAAGAAACAATACTTGCCAGGCCCAAAGAACTGAACAAATGCTAACAATAATTAAAAGGTCCCTCACCAGCAAATAATTCCATGTTGCCCACCCAAGTATTCAGAAACAGGAAGAACCGCCAAAATCATGAGATTAACTTTAAAATAACACAGTTGAGATTCTTTTGATTTACCTTCTAGGTTTTGACTCTTTAGGGAATGCCTCGATCCTGCTCTCAAGCTTTCTCCACAAGCATGAAGACTAAAAGTTTACTTCCTTTTCTATATGAAAGACATAAAGCTCATGTGATCACATGACTCCAGGAGCTGGGGCTTTAAGAAAAAATGCCAAATATCATGAGCTAGGATTTGGCCAGGTGTATAGAGAATACATTGATATTAATAAGGATCACTAGTAGTATCTTTCATCAAGGTTATTCAGTTTAATTACAACTGATCCCAAAAAACACACTAAAAAACCCACTTGGTCAGCCACGCGGGCAATGCAAGTAATACGAAGGCAAAGGTGACATGCCATGGGGATGAATGCAGGATAAATGGATAGAGACACAGAAATTAGGGGCCAGATCTTTGGTTCAACTACATGCTATCTGAGTAACTCAAAACCTTTCATAAATGGGTAGCCAGCGTTTCTTCTGACACAGCACAGCTGGCTCTATGCTAGCCCCTCCTGTCTGCAAACAGGGCGCCTATTAGAATTCACAAGGTATTAAAGCTTTCAGAATAAATAACGAACAGAGCAAATCAAACAACGTGTGTGAAAAGGTGACATCAGGCATAAACTTAAACTGCAGCCCAATCTACATATAGTGCCACGATGGACGCATGCTCTAACATATTAGGAGTTGATGTGGATGTTACACACTACAGAACAAGAGAAAGAGAAAGAAGAGGTTAAGAGAAATTATTTCTCCCAACCTCACAATCTTGATAGGCCACAAAAACATCAGAAAGAAAGACAGCCTAGACCTCAAACAGTCCAGAATCATTTTCCAAAATGCCTATCCTGAATTCCTCGTGCACCCAGAATTCCCAAGGAATTCAATAGGATCAGGCCCTAAATCATAGCTGTCAAACTGCAGTTGTACTCAAGAAAGGATTCCCTTATTATTTTTTTTCCCATGAGACATTGGAGTTAGCAGATCTGCACAAAAAGAATAATGGTCCGTTGACTGCTATTGTTATGGTGACATCCTAGCATCCCTATCGAGTTTGGTCCTTTGCAGAAATCATGAAAATGGTAACTGCTCGTTTTTAACCTGCTCAGGAAAAAAAAAGTCCATATTTTTTTGTAGGAAAGAAAAGCACATGTTAAACTATTAAGGAACAGGTTTCTTCTTACTTACAATCTCACTGAAGACAAAGGGAACTGGAGAAGTGTAAGAAAGGGGGAAAAATCGCCCCTAACCTTTACTCTCTTTCCTCAATAATTTTATTTTCTATTCCTTCAATTCTTAACCTCTTCCATCATCACCAGTATTAACAGCCATCCTTTTTCCCCCTCTGGCAAGAAGAACAAACAAACAGTTGCCTTCTTAGTCAAAGTAATGTTATTCTTTGGCTGGCTGGCATCGGTTCCAGCAGACGGGTCAGTCAATTCCTTTGGCTTCTATTCAGAAAGTTGAATAAACCACTTTGGCAGTAACTGCAGCTTTGTCCAGGCTGTTTCCAACTTGCTTTTTCAATTTACGGCATTTTAATGTCACAGGAAGTGCACCAGGTCAATTTGAAACTCAAATATATTTGAAGCAAAACAGGTTTCTATGTTCTTAGATCCCTCCTACGATTATAACTCATCTTCCCTCCTTTTTATTTTTTTGTAGAAAGAGCTTTATTCGCCAGAAATTTGGCTTCTGCAACAAGCTGCATTCCACTCTTGAGGGCTATTTTTTTTAAATGGATAGTGGTAGCAGAAATCACAGATTCTCATCTTCTTTTCCTTTTCTCTTATTTCCTACCTTTTATTGGGCACATTCTCAATGGAGAGGCATTTTCCTGAAATTAAAAAACTCATAGCTTTGTAGATGTGTAGTTAGCCAGAGTAAGGATTTAGACTTGAACAGGTTTAGGCTGCAAAGCATAGGAAATCTTACAACACAAGACAGATTGTGGGTCAATAAGTGTGGCAGCTAGCTGGAGAGATCAAAAACCCAGGAATGAAGAGTCAAACACCCTCTAGGCTCAGCTCTCTGGCAGAATAATACCAGAGGAAGAATTCCACTTTATGAGCATGGGGGGGCTGAGTTTCTTCTGAAAAAAGTAGCAGATGTGAATGCAAAGCTTGTATTAGGTGTTGAGTTTCAGTGCTCAGTTTATTGTTTTCTCTTTCCTTTCCTCCTCTCGTTTTTCGCTCCGTTAAAATTCCATTTTAGACATCATAGTCCAAATGAATGAACAAACATGTATTGTTCAGTATCAAAATCCATTGCAACTCACGTGGACACTGATAACGTGGAAGTGGAATTTGAGCTGGGATAGCAGAAATCACTTGGGCAGTTCAGTGAGGGAATGCCATAATGACAGATTAAGTACATCACTAATCCACGTGTTGTGTTTCTACTGCACAGGTGTGTTAAGGGATTATCTTTCTGACATGCAAGTCACTTACGCCAATCTTTAAAGATCCTTTCTTTTTCTTCCTCCATCTATCAGAAGTAAATTCCTACAGCTATTGTGCTGAAAACTTCTGAGTAAATTCTTACCCACAATACTCAGTACAATACAATTGCCTCTGGAAGGCGATAATTTTTACTAGTCAAATTGGCATACAAACATTCCTGAGCCTTTGGACCATCTATAGCTTAGCTGCTAATATTAAAATGAAGGAAAAATTTTCACACACTGGAAAAAGACTTCAACCATTACCCACCTTCGAATAGCCCAAAGAGAACAATTTAAAAGAATTTTAATGAGCGCCTTAAGGCCACCTCTGAAACTGGTAAATCAACATTGTGCTAAACAAAGATGGAGTCAGAAAGTAAAATAGCTAGAGAAGAAAACTATGATCTGTTTGAAGTTATTAAATACACGTGTTTGGGGATATAGGTTTAATTTAAGATGTAAGAAAAATTTGAGGAGTGTCTATTGTATATATAAAATAGTGAATATGGGAATTGACTTCACACAGAGGCGCGAAGTCAAGATACACTATATTTAGGCAACACTCAGAGGACTGCGTAGCATTTAATAATTCAAAGGGCTCTAAGGCAGTTTTCTGTGTGACAGAAATGGCTCCCCAGTTTAGAATGTCAGGGAGAATTCATTGTATTTTACCCAAGGATGGACTGGGGGAAGTATTGGCACAGACTCACACTGGCATAAATCTTAAAAGCTTATAGGGAAGAAATTGAAAATATATTAAACGGTTCCAGATACAGTTTAAAGTCTTTGGCACAATCCTAAATTCTTACCCACTCCCTATTGCAGTAAAAATCCCATTGAAGTCAGTAGTGTTATGGATGGCCCTGAGAGACTGTGAAGTCAATGGTAATTTTGTCTGAGAAAGAACGGCAGGATTTGGGCCTGGATAGGAACTGGCTGACATAATTTACTTCTTGCAGTCTGTAATTCTAAAGACCAAAAGGATGAAGTTTTCCAGATGTCAAATGTTAAAATTCATACAACCAGGAAAATCGTACCAGATTTTCAAAGGGAAATTTTAAACTAACTTTCCAAAATTTGCAAATATGCCTATAAATCCTGTATTTACATTCATAGATGGGCATTAATTTACACCAGGGATAGTCAAAATTGTCTCACAGCTAGGCGCCAGCAATTTTACTTTTGGTTGCCAGTGGGTGTGCCTCTATTACATTTCTGCAGTGGAGCTAAGCAACAGGTACCAAAACTGATCACCATGGTGACCAGAAACAGATTATTTGTGGCCTTGTTTACACACATTTGCCAAATGGGCATCTAACTGCCTATTTGGTTACATTTAATGTGAGATTCATAGGCATAATGGGCATGAAGTTTCAAAGGGGTAGCCGTGTGGGTCTATTGCAGAAAAACAAGAGAGTCCTGTGGCACTTTTAAAGACTAACAGATTTATTTATCACATGAGCTTTCATGGGAGACAATTCACACACTTGAATTTGGTCTTAGAAGAACTCATGGAATCAGGTTGGGGAAATGACTGGTTAAAAACATTATTTGGGCTCACTCTGTCAAACGTAGTGTGCCTCTTCTTTGTTCATACTTAAATCAGTTTTATTGAAGCAACCTCTATGTGTCTCTGCCTATTCTGAGAGAGGGACTGGTCTAGTGGCCAGAACAGAAGACTAGAATTACAGACAGATTAATTTTATTCTTGATTCTGTCACAGAATGCCTGTGTGGCCTAAAGCCTAAATACCTAGTGGCTCCAGGCCTCAGCTTCCCCCTTTGTAAAATGGGGATAATAATACTTACCTGATTCACAGGGGTGACATTAAGTTTAATCAACATTTGCTAATTACTTTGAGATCCTAGAAGGAAAGAAACAATAAAAATTCTACTATTATTAAAAATACAGCTACATGAAACAGGTTTTTGGAGAGATCTGTTGGTGACATAAGAGATTTTACCCACTTGTGCAAAGAACTACATAAGAGCGAAGAACTGCTATTTCTTTGACCTCAGTGGGACAGAGGGACAGGTGGTCTCATAGCCTGGAACAAATTCTGGGTTTAAATGAATACCCTTTGAGCCCACCGTTTGATTCAAGTTTCATTTGTGTATTGGAAGCATGACAAGGCAATAGCATGCCTTTAATTTCATATACAGTATGCTGACCCCTAATGTTTGCTATGAGTTCTCTTAGTTGCCATCTCTCTATATTGATACTAATATTTTTTTCTTAATAAAATGAACAAAACTATGGAATTCCATGGTGAGCCACACTCTCCATCCATTCCTGATCCTTCCTTATCTAACTTCGTTGGACGCTGGAAGATGAGGAATTTGCAGCATGGGAGGAAAATAAATGCAGGGAAGCATAAGTCATAGGATGAGGTTGGAGTTATTTAGATTCAAAGCAGTTGCTTAGATTCAAACCATGGAGAACAAAAGAGAGGCAGGTGAGATCAAATCACCTGTTGTAATAAGAAAACAACCCGAGATCTCTATTTAATCCTAAATCAACGGTGTCAAATCTGCATCTGAATTCTAATTCTGCCGTTTCCCTTTGAAGATTTGATTTGTAATCCATTTGTTTAAGTACTGCTTTTTTTTTCTTATTACAACAGGTGCTTTAACATCACCTTCCTCTGTGTGCTGTTCTCCACTGTTTGAATTGAAACACCTGCTTTGATTTGCTGTAACAGTCTGACCTGATCCTATGACTTACACTTCTCTGCATTTATTTTCCTCCCATTCTGTAAGTTCTCCGTCTTCAAGCAGAGACGGCTTTTGGGGTAGGCGAGGCAGAAGGCCGCCTAGGGTCCTGAACAGTAAGGGGGCCCGTCAGGGGGGTCGCCTGCTTCTCCTAACTCAGGGGTCAGCAACCCCCAGCGCACGTGCGAAACTTGGCAAGCGGGCTGATCCTGAGTGGCATGTGGTGCTGCTCAGGCTCCCCCCGCTGGCCCCGCCCCCCAGCATGGCCTGGGGGCTGGGGCCACAAGAGCCGTGTACCGTGGCTCCAGGCTCCATCCTGCTGGCCGCGTTTCCC
Organism: Pelusios castaneus; assembly: GCA_007922175.1. Taxonomy (NCBI): domain Eukaryota; kingdom Metazoa; phylum Chordata; order Testudines; family Pelomedusidae; genus Pelusios; species Pelusios castaneus. Next base: position 4,257,904 of record ML685818.1, read on the forward strand.
TGCTCTGCCCTGTTTGGAGTGGAGGCTCCAGTCCCTGACTCCACAGCAAGGTAAGTGCTGTGGGGGAAGCCTCAGCTCGGGAGTTGGGCGGGGTGGGGGCGACCGGCGGCGCGGATTGGCCCCGACCAGGGCCCGGCTCGGGGCTCGGCCCAATTCGGGGACTGGCGTGGCCCAGCTCAGGGGCCGGCTCAGGGGTGCGGGGGCTGGGCTGGCCCAGCTCGGGGGCCGGCTCAGGGTTCGGGGGCCAGTGTGGCTCAGCTTCGGGGCTGGCTCAGCCCGCCTCGGGGCTGGCACAGCCTGGCTTAGGGGCCGGTTCTGGGTTTAGTTGCTATAGGGGGCCCCCACAATGGGCCTTTGCCGAGGGCCCCAGATACCCTAAGGCCGCCTCTGTCTTCAAGCATCTGACAAAGTGGAATTTTCTCCTAAGAAAGCTCATGTGATAAATAAATTTGTTAATCTTTAAAAGTGCCACAGGACTTCTTGGTTGTTTTGCTGAACTAACCAACATGGCTACCTCTTCGAAAAACTCTTGCAAAATCTGCTGTGTGATAAGCAATCTTGTGCTGGCAGGGTGATAAGAGACTTCCTGGTAAGGCTTGAATGCTGAGAAAAGATCTAAGAGTCAGCTTTAATGTTTAACTTGAAACGAAAGTGAGCTGTATATGGCAAAATAATTGACCCATAGCCCACATCAGTGTCACAACCCTCACACCAGCATGAATCACTGGACTATTCTTGATTAAGGCAAGAGTCTAAATGCTAAATTTCTTATAAAATACTCTGTGTTCCCTCAAGTTGCCTCAATCAGATTTGCAGCTATAACTAAATCATCTGATCATATCACTTCTGGGCTGTGCTTCTTTCATTACTACCTAATATATCAAAACCACTGATTTTCTAGTTGTGATTACCTATGAAGCACTCCAAGGCCTTGCAGTATTTTATTATATTTCCTCTTCACTACTATAGCTCTCCTGCTAATGAGCCATGCGGTACCATCTTATCTTTTTAGAGCCATGTCACAATGCTCGATTCTCCACTTGTGTGGTAGGATCTAAAGTCCAATTCCTGGACTGCCATGACTGAATATTTAGTGCTAAATAATACATATAATGAGAGAGAGCGTAATACTACAGCAAAACACTCCCAGACCGTAATGAGTAACAGGCCTATTTAAAGTGGTACAGGATTCCTGTACCTGTGCACAGTGTTTTGTGCATATATAGCATCTATCGTCTGATAACTCCAAGGTGCTTTACAACACTAATTTAATAAACCTCACATTTTCTGTGAGGCAGGTGGTTGTCCCTACAGCATGCTCATTTTAAAGATGAGAAAGCTGAAGCAATGAGAAGTGAAGTGACTTGCTCAAGGCTAAATGAGGAATCAGTGGCTGAGCCAGGAATAATGGTCTATCCTGAAATGACAAAACAAAGCTCAGAGCAAGCCCAGAAAGAAAAGGCTAGTCTGAATAAATAGGTGCTAGCTGTCTGTTGCTGGCTGCAGACACGTTAGATTACGTTGAATAAGGATGGATAAGTGAACAGGGTGAGAAGTTCCACAATGTTTGGGCTATTTAATGGGCATATCCCTGATAACTTTGCCACATCTCATGGGCCTCCAGTTCAATTTCCAGGTACGGCCACTCTCCTGGGGAGCTACAGACTAGGAACTATATGAGGTGGTCACCAAGTGACCAATTCCACTTTTTAACCTTGAGTAGTACTCTACCAGTGGAATATTGTTGACTGAGAGACATTCAGTATGAGGAAGGGCAGGAGAATCAGCCTTAAATGTTTCAATGTTGCCTATATTTTCTTTGCTGTATAACCCATCAGAGATACAGTACCTTGGGATATTTTTGTAAACACGAATTCAATGTATTAAGTGCCTGGCTTTCATCAGGTTCTGTCACACATTTTAAATTGTTGGTTTTTTTTTTGTCTTACAGTTCTCTGCTTTTTACTAAGTTTGATTAGAAATGAGGAAGAAGAGAAAAACTCCCCCACGAACTGCCAGAAAAAACCTCAGAGTGCCATTACAGAAGGGACCCCCAAGCTCTGCGATACTGAGGGCTACATTAACAATGTCAAGAAGGGAGAGCCCAGCCCTAATTTAAACAGAAATGTAGAACTTTTTTTTAAATCAGCAATAAGGTTACCTGTGCAGCACTTCGGACACATCTCCATCAGAGTACAGTGCTGCTTAATAACGACGTATTTTCCTCCAATAATTGCAAATGCAAAGCAAAATGGCTAACTTTGCAAAGATGGTTAACTATTATTAACCTCATTTTATAGATGGGCATCTCAGTCATAGAGCAGTTGGGTGATCTGCCACAGGTCACACAGTAAATTGGGAATAGCACCTGAGTGTCCTGACCCATTCCCACGCTTTAACCAACACAAGAGTTTGTGGATTTTAAAGTCAATGCCGATCATTTACTTGAGGACAATATCAACTGGTTCAGAGGCATTTAGGGCCTTTGGTAAAATTACAAGTTCCAGAGGGGTAGCTGTGTAAGTCTATTTCAGCACAACAAACAAGGAATCCTGTGGCACAGTTACAGAACTTTAGAAAAAAAAAATCTTTTAACACCAGACTTCTACATGAAACTGCAAAGCTGTAATTCATATGCAAATTTGACAACATCGGATTAGGTCTGAAAAGGAACTTGGAATGGCTAACCCATTACCAAAGCGAATTTCCCCTCTTTTAACATTCTCACCGTCTCCTCTCTTGTACCACACTGAATTAAAACAACTTGATTGGTTTGCTGAGCTTGCGACTTACCCTCCTCTGCATGTATATGCACACCCGACATACTACGGTCTCCATTTCACGCACCTGACAAAATGGAATTACACCCACGAAAGTTCTTGTGATAAATACATTTGTTAGTCTTTAAAAGTGCCACAGGACTCCTTGGGTTGTTGGTTTGGGGGGTTTTCTTGTATAATTACAGATGATGGGAGTTAAAAACGAACACACAGAAACCCTACTAACCTTCAAAGCCTGACATTTTACAAGCTGCCAGACAAGCGGATGCTTACATGAAGCATGCATACTTACACCTTGCAATCCTCCAGGGCTTAACCCAATTGGCTCTTAAGGAACGGTGACAATCTGTTCTTCAAAGCGTCTGACGAAGTGGGATTTTCCCTCACGAGAGCTCATGTGATAAATACATTTGATAGCCTTTAAAAGTGCCACAAGACTCCTGGTTTGTTTTGCTGAACTAGACTAACACGGCCCCCCCTCTGGAACTTGTCAGTCTATTATATAACTCCTTCCTAGATGAAAGGCTCCTTGTGTGCCACACCTGGGCAGTATTAACTTGGTCCTTCTGTTATATACATGACTGACTAGTGTCCTGTCTCTTGACAAAAACGAGCACAGTGTTTGCATCCAGGTACGCACAGTGAATAACTTTCAAAGATACAGTGTGGGTCTCGTGGGCATAACTAAAAAGATCACCGTGTTCACATCAGTGCTTTGAAAATGATCCTCCAAACGCTGTGCAACCGTAAGAGCCATTTTTTCCAATGAACATTTCAAACTGGTTAACTTTCCCCCTTCCTCTCCTCCCTTCCCCAAACACCTCTGTGAAGTTTCACCCTCAATATGTAAAGATATCACTGGTTTTCTAACTGGAGAGAGCCAAACGAAGGTCTTCAAGCTGCAGGCCGAGATTAACAGTGTGTCATAATACATATGGCAAATGATCGGGCAAACCACAGAAAATAATAGAAAGGAGGGGAAGATACAACCCCTGAGGCTGGGAAGTTATTGGATGTTTAGTTCTAAGGAACAGACAGTTTACAGGGAAAGCTGGCTTCCTCCCTCTTAAAAATCACTCAGTGGTCTAGAATAGCTAATAAATTTCAGTTTATAAATAAAATTCAAAGGCTTCAAACTCATCATTTTAAAATAGAGGCACATGACTTGAAAACAACTAGTGGAAGAAGAAATCAAAAACTTTGAATTTCTTCCCAGCTGGAGATCAATTTCACAATGAAAACATGAGTGTACGAACTCCTCACAGTATTTTCTAACACGTTATCCCTCTATACTGGCTTTTATTTGAAGGTCTCAAAGAACTTTATGATGACTCTTCAAGGTACAGAGAACAAATAGCCTAATGGGAATGAGAGCACACGGTACCTCCCAGAGACCCTTAACCCACTCAAGTTCAGGGTCAAAGATGCTAAATAACACAGTAACAGTTTGCACTTGTGCAGTACCTTCCACCCAAAGAATGTCAAAACATTTACAAATACAATAATCTAGACCAGGGGTCTGCAACCTGTGGCTCTGGAGCCACATGCGGCTCTTTGGCTGCCCCCTTGTGGCTCTGGGCTCCCCCAACCACCGGGGTACCCTGCAGGAGGCCCATGCCTGGCTCTGGGCTTCCCCCAGCCACCAGGGACCCCACGGGCAGCCCATGCCAAGTTCCAGGCTTCCCCCCCCTGCATAAGGGGACTCTGCAGCAGAAATCCTGGCTCACCTCCCTGCACCTCCCACCAGGAGGCTACACCCATTGTGGCTCTCAAAACACTTTGTTATTGAAGGGATTTTAAAAAATGGCTCTTCTTATCTTTTGGGTTGCAGACCCCTGGTCTAGACTCTTCCGGGCTCTGTGACTGGAAGTAAAGAGATATGGAGGGCCTGATTCACTTCTCATTCACACTGATGTATATCACAGGGCATTTCAGTGATACTAACCAAGTAACATGACTGTAAAAGTGGTGTGAGAAGACAATCAAGTCCATTGGAGTTTGTCCTTCTGTAGCTATTCTGAGAAGGATCTTACAATGAGATCCAATCTACTCTGAGCCCGGCTTTATGAGTCTTCCAGGAATCTCCTTCTATGAGCATGACCTGATGTAAGTTAAAAACACTGGTGATCCTGTGGTGAGTAAGTATCAAATAGGCAATAAATTAATATTTCATTTCCTTTAATATTGTAGTGATTAATTCTGTCTTTTGAGTGAGATTTTATCGCATATTTGATGGAATGAAGCAGTTTTTGAACACAGAAACATCAAAGCAAAAACATGGCTATATTTGTCTGTGCTCTGATATTTTAAGCCATCGGTTGGGTTTCCCCCCCAGTTTTGTAAAAATATTTTTTTCTCCTGAGATGAGACCCTGCACAGCTTGTCAAGTTTCAGCCCACAATGAAAGAAGGGTTTTAATGAAAATGCTGACATAACATTAACTGTACCAGGGTTGCTGTAATGCTCAGGTTAGTAGGAATATTTCTGCTGCCAACTCAGTTAAACTAGTCTGAATGTATATAATTTGTTCCAGTTGTCTTTCCTCTGAGCGGGACTCCATTGTGTATGTATTTGAATGTGTCTTGTGTTAAAAAAACAACTCCCCAGCCACCACTCTTCTGTAAACAGAGATACGGTTTTATCACAGCTACAATGTTATAAATCTACTTTAACTGTTTCATTGCGTTTCTTTCCTAGTCAGCATAGATCCCACTTTACTGCTCATGTATACCGAATGTGACAATCATAACGTTGTTCTTATCTACATTTGGTTTCACCAGGAAAATAACCTTCTGTGTTTCCAGGTTATTCACTCTGGACCAATCCTCTCTTGCTGAAGACAGACTAGACTGACTTCAGTGGGGTTACGTTATGAACCACACCACACCAGGGGCCTGACCCTGACATCATCAACAGAAAGCCACCCACTGACTTCATTGGGACTTGAATCAGGCCCTGCACTACAGCGTGTGACTGAAGCGTACTGCCTCTTATTTTTGGCTCATATTTAAGCCAAACAATTTAAGCCAGTTTAAACAAATCTTTTCATTATACAACAGTAACACACCGGCGAACCTAAAGCAAACACAAGGCAAGAGGCCACTCCTATGGAAGCTCTGAGGCTCACCAGCTAGCCATTCCCTTTAGTGACATGTGTCAAATGGTGGATGATGAGGAAAAGGCTGAAGTCCTCAATGCTTTTTTTACTTCACTCTTCACAGGGAGGGCCAGCTCCCAGGCTACTACACGGGGTAACGCGGAATGGAGAGAAGAGTGGCCCTCGGTGATGGAAAGTCAGGTTAGGGAACACTTAAAGAAATTGGATGTGCACAAGTCCATGGGGCCAGATGAACTACATCCGAAGATGTTGAGGGAGTTGGGGGACGTGATTGCAGAGCCGCTGGCCATTATCTTTGAGAACTCGTGGCGAACGGGGAAGGTAAATATAGTACCTATCTTCAAGAAAGGGAAAATGGAGGATCCGGGGAACTACAGACTGGTCAGCCTCACCTCAATCAATGGGAAAATCATGGAGCAGGTCCTCAAAGAATCCATCCTGAAACACTTGGAGGAAAATAGAGTGATCAGGAACAGTCAACATGGATTCACCAAGGGCAAATCATGCCTGACCAATCTGATTTCCTTCTATGATGAGATGACTGGATTTGTGGATGCGGGAAGAGCCGTTGACGTTGTATACCTCGACTTTAGCAAGGCTTTTGATACGGTTTCCCACAGCATTCTCGTCCGCAAGTTAAGGAAGTATGGGTTGGACGAGTGGACCATAAGGTGGATCGAAAACTGGCTAGATCAACAGGCTCAGCGGGTAGGAATCAATGGCTCGATGTCTGGTTGGCAACCGGTAACGAGTGGAGTGCCCCAGGGGTCAGTCCTGGGGCCGGTTGTATTCAACATCTTCATTAATGATCTTGATGATGGGATAGACTGCGGGTGCTTAGTAAGTTTGCGGATGACACTAAGCTGGGGGGAATGGTAGATACTCTGGAGGGCAGGGACAGGATCCAGGGAGACTTGGACAAATTGGAACACTGGGCCGAAAGAAACCTCATGAGGTTCAACAAAGACAAGTGCAAAGTCCTGCACTTAGGATGGAAAAATCCCATGCACTGCTACAGGCTGGGGACCGATCGGCTAAGTAGCAGCGCTGTAGAAAAGGACCTGGGGGTTCTGGTGGGCGGGAAGATGAATATGAGCCAACAGTGTGCTCCTGTTGCCAAAAAGGCCAATGGCATATTAGGCTGCATCAATAGGAGTATTGCCAGCAGATCGAGGGATGTGATAATTCCCCTCTATTCGACACTGGTTAGGCCGCATCTGGAATACTGTGTCCAGTTTTGGGTTCCCCACTACCGAAAGGATGTGGACAAATTAGAAAGAGTCCAGCGGAGGGCAACAAAAATGATTGGAGGGCTGGGGCACATGATTTATGTGGAGAGACTGAAGGAACTAGGCTTATTTAGTCTACAGAAGAGAAGACTGAGGGGAGATTTGATAGCAACCTTCAACTACTTGAAGGGGTGCTCCAAAGAGGAGGGAGCTAGGCTGTTCTCGAGGGTAACAGAGGACAGAACAAGGAGCAATGGTTTCAAATTACAGCTGGGGAGGTCAAGGTTGGATATTAGGAAAAACTTTCTCACTAGGAGGGTGGTGAAGCATTGGAATGGGCTACCTAAGGAGGTGGTGGAATCTCCATCTTTGGAGATTTTTAAGGCCTGGTTCCCCTGGCTGGGGTGATTTAGTGGGAGTGGTCCTGCTTTTTAGCAGAGGGTTGGACTAGATGACTCGTGAGGTCCCTTCCAGCCCTATTATGCTATGATTCTATTAAATGGATGGCAAAACTCAGCAGGACAGCTCAGACAAATGGCTGGGAATCTAGATACTTATGTTCTAGTGCAACTGTCCAATTTTTAGGAAATCACTGAGGCCCAACATTCTCAGGTGTGTCTACCAGCCTGGGGTGCCTTCACCTTCAGAGAAGTAAGTGAGCAATGGAAATGTTCAGCAACACTAGTAATCAAGACCCAAGGGACTTAGGTTAGATATGCAACAGCTGAGGTGCTCAAAATTAGACTATAGTTAGTCGGAATATTTTGAATAGAAAGGGCCAAAAATATCTTTTTTTTCTACATGAATGTTTGTGGCAAAAATTAGTTTTTGAAAATGTTCATTGAATTTTTCATCTAATATTTTATTTTAAATATTTTATTGGAATTTTCAAAAAATAAAAAGCTGCATTTATAAATTTTAAAACACAGTGTTTGGAAACCAAATTCCATCATGCAACTAAGCTGACCAAAAATAATTATTTTTTCTTACTTCAAAAATGGAAAATGATAGATTAAAAATTGATAGTAAACACAATTTTTCGCAATATGTAAAAATTAAAACACTGAAGAAAATTATTCAAACGTTTTTTGTAATTTTCAGATCAAGTCTCTTCATGATATTTTTAAAAGTGCTGGCTTAAATCTTCCTGTTCCTCAATTTCCTATCCCATAAGATCACAAGACATGTCTACTTCACAGGGACGCTGGGAATTTAACTAAAATATACATTTCTAAAGGGCACTGAGATCCTCTGATGTAGGGTCAAGGGCCGGGGTGTGATTTTAGTTTTTACGTAAAAGAAGATTTAATATAATGTGTATTTATTATTAATAATTAGATTGCAAAATATAAATTATTACTATTATATTATCAAAGTCCTCAAATGTTCTCTCACTTTCATTCAAATCTCTGACATTCACTACTTCTGAGTCTTTCACAAAATGCAATTATTTTTAAAATCGTTTAATTATTCCTTTCCTTTTGGAGTCTCAGCTGAATTTTGTTTTCTCTGTGACTATTTTTACGTTCTGTGAACCCTTCAGTGCATATTTAAAAAGGTGAGTGTTTAACTTCAATGGAACATGCTTAAATTTAAGCATACCTGTGTTTGCTAGCTCAGAGTCAGAAGGCCTGATTCAAAACAGACTGAAGTCAAGAGTAGTCTTTCAGATACGGGCTTTCGATCAGGCCCCAAGATTATACACTGTGGGGCAGGGACTGTCTGTGTCTTTGTGATTACTATAGCACCAAACACATTAATGATTCTAAACATAATGAACAATAATGATCAAAACCAGAGGTGCATCTGATGCTGTAACCTCTTTGGAGCAGTGTGTGTCTTATTTCCATTTGAAAAGTCCCTTACACATCTTGGATGCTAAAAGAAACAAATAATAAATAAATAATGATGATAATGATAAGAAAAGCCTTTTCTATCTTTAACTAATTTGATCCTTATCAAGAGTTCCTCAGCTGGCATACATTGGTACAGATCCATTCACTTCAGTAAAGCTACAACAATTTGTGCCATCTGTGAAGACATAAATGGGGTTAAAATAAATTATACCTTTGATCTGCATGTAGGATGACCCTGCTGCCGGCTGGCTAGCTTGTAGAAGAGGCTAAGGAGATAGGCTACTATGTAAGGGGGGTGGGAGAGGTAAATTAGAAACTGAAAACAAGTTTTCTGATCCTTAGCACCTCAGTGATAAATACAGCAGATAAATATACTCTAAGAGTTAACCTGACTCAACTCTTTACACTGTCCTTAAACAGGCCCAGGAAAGATAAGTAGCTCAGAGAGTGGGAAAAGAAAGTCTGGTGGAAACATTTTAAGCCACTCTGGTCTCCACTCCCACAGAACCACCGGGGGAGGCTTTAGGGAAATGCTCTGGCTGTGAAGTGACCCAGCATAAAGAGAAGGAGAAGTGGAAATGGAGAGCAAATTAATCCAAAGTAAAACTGGGGGAGCTACAGAAACTAAGACAGCTTCTTCTGTGCTAACTCTGCTGAGGGGAAGAGGCTTGGATCTCTTTCAACGGTCTACAGAGAAAGAACACTTTTACCACTGATTTGAAGGCAAGCAGGCTAGGGTCTGATCCAGATTGCATTGAGGTCAGTGGAAAGAGTCTCGGTTGATTTCAATTGGAGCTGCCTCAGTCCAGCAACCTCTGACCCTAAAAGACTAACACATGTACTGAACACTATGCTGTGAGTAGTCTCATTGACTTCAATGACTGCAAAGTCTTGCGGAGGCTGGGGATGTGTTGTCTATGCTTTATATGCTGAGGGTATAACGACACCGTGCCAGAGTGAATGAGCTTTTCTCGGACTTTTCTAGGACTCTTGTACATTCACCTTGGGTGACATAGGCAGACGGTGTGATGTTGGCTAAATCGTTTGTGAAATAATGTCCTCACTGAAAGCAAATGAAAAAAGACTGGTGCAAAGAAGTGGACAGCAAGGACAAGTGACATTGCAAGCGGTGATGTGCAAAGGTTTAATAGTCAGAAAGAATTCAAAAAGACATTTGGGTCCAAATTTTCAAAAGTGGCCTCTTAAGACCCTGATCCTATAAATTACTCCAACAGATTGGCTTCTGAGCCCACCCAGAGCCCCAGTGACGTCAAAGAGGGCTCTCCACAGGCACACAGACCTGTTTTTTCTATTGTATCCTCATCTGTCTTTCCTTTCTGCTTACGCTGCTCTGTATACCTCATAAAATAATAAAAACAAACAAACAAAAAACCCAAACAAACAACCCCCTCCCACAAACTATCAAAAACTGTTGGGTTGCTAGGATGTTGGAAGACCAAGGTTTAATTCCCCTTCTCTGCAACAGATTTCCCGCATAACCTTGGGTAAGTCACTTAGACCAAGATTTTGATAGCTATTTAGGCATTGCTAAATGGGATTAAGACTCAAATGACCAAATGCCTTTGGAAAATAACATTAGGCTCCTAAATCAGTTAGGTGTTGCACTGCTGAGTGCAGCGTCCCTAAATAATTTTAAAAATCTGCGCCTTAGTCTCTCCGTAGCTCAGTTCCTTATTATCTGTAGAGTGGGGACAACAGCATTTCCCTACCTTACAGTGGTGTTGTGAAGATAAACAGATTGGAGATGATAAGAGCCCCAGACATGACAGGAATGGGGTCGAGGTAAGGACCTTTGAAAGAGTTTTGACTATAGCGTCTCATGCTGTTCCTTTTTGATTATTTGGCAGCAAGTCAGTATAGTTGATTTTTCTTACATTGTCATAAAAAGTAAGAAACTTTGAAAATTGGTGATTTTGAATGTTCACATTCAGAGACCTTAAAAAGGTCTGATTTTCAGAAAGTGCTGAGCATCCAAAGCCCAAATCAGGCCGCTTTACGGTCTCTTAAGTTGGGCACCCAAAAATGATGTACCCCAAATCACCAGCTGCTTTGGAAAATATTGGCCAAAAGATAAGAATCTGGGAGTTCACATGAATAAGAAGCAAAGTGAAAAGTCATTTTGAAAATTCCTTCCATTTTTAAAATTTCTATTAACAACACAGATAAAGGGTTATTCTGTGCTTTTTCACCTTCACTCTATAACTAGAAAACATGGGTTTCCAATATATAGAACAAAAAATGTCAAAGAAAGAAAATCTATGAGTCTTTACCTACTACTTGGGGTCTTCAAAAATTAATTTGAAATTTTATTTAAACATTCACAAAAAATACTACTACCTTAGTATCTTTTTCAATGGAGTGGAACTCGGATAAAGAATAGTCAAATGTATCTTTAAAAAAATTCTAAGTTCCATGTGCATTATATTTGAAATTTACATGGGGATTTGTAATAGCTGCTCCCTGGGTGTTACTTACTTTGGATGGACTGGTCTGAAGCTGAGTTTACACAGCTGTGGAAAGAAAACCTAGCAGGGATCAATTAAAAAGTGCAACACAAATCCTTTGCCAGGCATTCTCAGGCTGTCCTGCTGATGAGACAGCCACTATACGCAGAATGAGTGCCCTAACTGTATTAAATTTAGTTCTAACCAAAATAAGCTTTTACTAATTTTCCCCATTTAAGGGGCATAAAGAGATGCCTTTGTCATTTGAAGTCTAAGCTGACTAAGCCTCACAGAAACAGAACTTTGAGGAACCAAGGCAATTAAATCCATTTACAGAGGTCAGAAGTATTTTAGACATGATGGATTTGTATAGTCTGTGCTGCTTATTCAGGTGAACTCCTGGATTACTGGCCGACAGGATGCATAAATCGGTGAGGCTTCCAAAGGTCACCTTTGTTTTTTGCTGATAGCAGAGTGATGGTGACATCCTACCAGGTCACAAATGTGCTGGATTTACCTGCACCTCTCATTATTGAACAACTAGAGTCACCACGCAAACGAGACCCCAGACCCGGTGTCTCGGTGTGGGACATATTTATTACCAACCTGCAGAGTTTTACACACCAAAAAGGCCCTGGGGAATGTAAAGCCACTACAAAGCAATGTGATGTGAAGAGAGGAGTATAAATAAGCAGACAGCTGAAGAGCCGACCAACTCACCAGCACATCAATAATACAATAATGTCATCAACTCACTGTAGACGCTGAACAATGCTTTTTCTGTTGTTCAGTTAATTGGTAAAAGAAGAGATTAAGGGATTTAATCTCTTTCTCTCTCTTTTTACCTGGAGGGTGTGGGTAGGCAGATAGATGGACAGATAGACAGACTATGATCCTATAAGAATTACTGAGGATATTAGCTTGGGCAGCTTTTGTCTCTAACCACCATTCAAAGGCTCACCCACCCATCTGCAAACTTGACGGTACTAGTGACTGAGGAGAGGTAGGAGGATATGAATTTTAAGCAGTTTCCTGAATGAATGCAATACAGCACTTCCCTCTGTTCTCCTTATGATGACAATTCCCAGCAGATAACCTTCTCCTCTGAAAAGCCCTGAAGGAATGTTAGTTTTAACCTTAGCAAATGCAATAAGCAGAAGAAAGAGGAAGCTTGGGAGGAGAGGAATTAATTAAATGTCAAACTTCCCCCCCCCCCCTTTCCTTTGAAATAACAACATCCTAGGAAACCTTCTTAAAAGCTCAACAGAAATGAGGCTAAGTTGTTCCCAGATGCTGTAAACCTCTTTCACTTTGTTTTTGATTTTTTTAGGGAAGATGTCTGTGAATGGCTTCACACCCATAAATCAGACCTTCATGTAATTCGCACTGAGGCTAGATGGCCATTGTTGTTTTACTGCTGGTATCTGCACTCGTCTGTTGCACTGTCCCTGATGAATTTAACATTTCTTTGTCAATGAGCTCTGTCTCCCTTTTTACAACTCATTGTCTTTAGGATACGAAGTTATAAAGCAACCCATTTTATTTTCTTCACCTTCCTTTACATGCTCCATCCTTTTAAGTGTGATTCCTTTTTCCTGCATGGTGCTGAGCACCCTCAGCTCCCATTGAGATAAGTGGGAGTTGGAAGCATTCGGTACCTAGCAGGATAGGGTCCATGCTGCTGCTTAGGAAGTTTCTCAAGGCTACCTGCAAAAATGTGGATCCATAACCCATTTCTGACCTGTGCGTGTGAAGGTAATGTGCTGATGTCACTTCTCACAACTCATATTTAGATTTTTTTTAAAAGCAGGCTGAGGGTTTATTAGTTAGTTTTTACATCTGTGCTCTCATAACAGAGTCCGTGAGATTGCCCTGCATCTGTACCAATCTGAGAATGGAAGGCCCAGCGAAATCCAAAAAACAGGCCCAGAGAAAAGTTTCTCACAGACTTGAAGTCATTCTGGACACCCTCCCCTGGCTTGTTCCCAATTCAGTCCAAAGAAACATTCAGAAAGCATGATCTCCATCTGATCCCCAGACTGGTCATCTGAAATGTAACCTTGCGACCCACGGACTGAGAAAGGAGCTTTTCCAGATGGCCTGCCCCGCTGTCCTGCAAGGACACGAAGGTGAAGTCTGTGACATTTCAGCACGGGAGGCTGGACCGCAGGCAGCGTTTCAAAGCTGGGCTCAGGTGCTGGGGCTCCTTGCGGGATTTGTTCTAAGCCGCCCGGCGATGGGCCCTCCAGCAGAGACAGGGGGACACAATCCACGGGAAACACACGGAGCTGAAATGACGCGGAATTTCCCGCGCCCCAGCTGTAACACTCCAGCAGAGCCCATCACACATGGTGATTTGCTATTCAAAGCCCAGATCAGCCAACCCTTTGTCCGACAGGCCCACACACAACTTGTCAGACACGCAAGCAGTAAAGTAGGTAGAGAGAATCACTCACCATTGGCAGGGACACAGAGGTTTCCAGAGCCACTTTTAACTAAGAATGAATTAGGGACAAACTCTTCCTCAGAGTCAGAGTCCGGGGTTGGCTGGGCCACACCATTGCCTAGCAACCTTCTCTGGCTCTCATTGGCCGGAGGGGTTGGGGGAGGGGAAGGGGACTGCTCAATAGGGGTTGATGAAGCAGATGAACAACGCAAAGGAGGACCTGTGAACCACAAAAACAAACACAGACAGAAAAATAAAAATTGATAAGGCACACAAAGCAAACCAACAGAAAACATGCACAGTGCATCGGGAGGGAAACTTTCAAAACCAGGACATGCTGCACATATTCAATGTACCTCTCTGTGTAAATATGCAGGGCGTGTGAATTTCCACCCTGGAGATGCATGCCTATATATGTGTGTGTACATAGTTAGTGTATTTGTGTGCATATACATGTGCACTCCAATGTGTTGTATTGTGTGTGTGTCTTGTAAGTCTTCTCATTTTTAGTCTGACGTAGAATATGTGTCTCTAATGAAATGGACACTCTCAACAAGTTAAAAACTTAATTTGATTTTTATTTTGTTTAAATTTTACTAAATTTATTGCTAGATATACTTCTGAGATTTCCTTACAGTTACTCAGAACAGTGCTTGGTTTGGCATTCAGTCATTCCTCCGTACTTTTATCACACAAAAAGCCTGATAAGAAGCCCTTACTCACCCGCTAAAGGGGGTAGGATAGATTCAAATGCTGCGGTGATTTGCTAGTGCATGTCAGCGCACAAATGAAATGGACTAGTAACAGGCTAGAATAAAAGTAAATCAAGACAATATAATTTCATTCATGAAGCCAAAAGAGATGCAGTAGAATAGGCAGTATTTATATAGGGCCACTCCTGATTCAGGAAAAGCTCCTGTTCACTTCAAAAGAAGTTAGATTAAGGCCAGGGAATATTTAGGCCCCAATTCTGCAAACACACTGCAGAGTGTTTGCTAGATCTAAAGATCTTAAAATTTAAATAGCAAAACTATTTCAAGTATTTTTTGAAACTAAACTGTCAAATCAAAAATTCCAAGTGGCTAAAAGAAAGGCCGGTGTCTGAATATGTGCAGTACATCACTAAAAACGGGAGGGGGGGGGGTGTAAATACGCACAGACATATACGTTAAAATACAAGACAATGCATTTAACAATGAATTTTTCCTTCAAACACCTCATACGACAAATCGGTCCCATTTTCCAATGACTGAAAAATCATCATGAGAAATCCATCAAAATTACTCAGGGCTGAAAAATCACCTGGAAAACCAGCATACTTTCTTTAAAAATGTTTGAAAAAGGTTTCACTT
This sequence comes from Pelusios castaneus, assembly GCA_007922175.1. Taxonomy (NCBI): domain Eukaryota; kingdom Metazoa; phylum Chordata; order Testudines; family Pelomedusidae; genus Pelusios; species Pelusios castaneus. The sequence continues at coordinate 4,273,150 of ML685818.1, forward strand.
GAACACAGAAAAAACATATGCCACATCACGGCTGCATAGTACTTCTTACTAAATGGAATGTGGATTGCAGCGTTCCTGTAATCATATTGGTCCCAGGATATGACAGAGATAAGGTGGGCAGGACAGTTAGTTACTGGACCAGCTTCTGTTGGTGAAAGAGACAGCTCTTTTTTAGGTCTGGGAAAGGTACTCACTCAGGCTAAGTCTACACTAGAGAGCTTCCAGCGACACAGCTGTACCGATGCAGCTGTGTGCTGTAAGATCGCCTGTGCAGCTGCTCTCTGCTGACAGGAGAGAGCTCACCTCCATGAGAACAATAGCCATGTCAGCAGGAGAGTGCCTGCACCAAGGCTTCTGTCAGTGTGACTTACATCGCTCAGAGGTGTGTTTTTTCACCCCCCCCCCCCGGCGGGATAAGTTAGATTGGCAAAAGAGGCACTGTAGACATTGCCTCAGCTAAAACCAATGTGGAACAGATTGGTTTTAGCAGAAGGAGTTAACCCATATCATAAGGGAGCATTCCAAGTGAAGTTGACCATTAACGCCCCTGCGGACACGGGACCGAAAACGGGAAATATTATAATAAGCCATCAATCCAGAGTCTTTATTAAGACCGTGATTTTTACTGAGTAGCAAAGTTCTGAATTTAAGTTCCCAAGTTCATCGTTTGAAGGTTTTATGCTGGTTTCCTTTGAGGACAAGGACCAAGTCGTCACATATGGAGTGAGCCTTTGTGAAGGTGTTTGCCCACGGGTGATACGGTGTTTTTGTCTTTTATCCTTTTTCTGTTGGAGTTCATTTGGGAGAATAGTGGTCATCTGGTCTCAGCCAGGTGACAGTGAACCGCTTCAAACTCCCACCACTGTGTCTAGGTTGGACAGCACACATTGACCCATATCAGAATACAGGACATCTAGAGCCCAAGATGACTGACTAGCAGACATGATTATCTGAATTTCAAACAGAGTCCTAAATTCAAAGTATCAATGTTTATATCAGTTTTGGTCAGCATGCACACACGCACACACTTGCTACGCCCACTCCCCATGCCAGCCCCCGCTCCCCTAAGTCTCAGCAGGAGATGGGGGCGGGGCTAGCAAGGGACAGGAGCGGCAGCATGTTCGTGCACAGCTCTTGCAGCCCCAGGTCCCGCTGGGGGCAGGGCCAGCAGTGGGGAGCAGTCGCAACGCTGCGTTCCACTGTAAACAGGTGTACGTGCCAGCTTTGGCATGCGTGCCGGGGGTTGCCGACCTCTGGTGTAACGGTTATATATTGCATGTATATGTAGGTATGTATAACATTACACACACACAAATACTGCAGTTCATTAGATTTTATTTTCTTTAATACCGAAATATTGATTAGATAAAAGAAAAATGTGGGGAAAACCCCTCTGTTGACAATGCTGATATTAATCACAACCTACCCCCTGCAGTTTACACGCTAAACTTTTCCTGAACTTCAGTGGGAATTGCATATGAATGAAATAGTCCATAATCATATCTTTAATGTGAAAGAGTCCACTGAAACCATGCAGTAATTTGCAGGACACTAGCATGCATCTCTGTGTATCCTGGAAAATCCCTCTTGTATGTATGGATGCAACAGAGGATTCTGCAAGCGACAGGATGACATCATTTACACTGTTTGACTTCCAATGCATACATAAAACTTGTCATATAGGGTGTACTAACTTTTCATATTACGCGTATCAACAATTCTTATGTACATCAGTTAAACATATCAGATAGCTTCATCAAAGAAAATTATCTACATTTTGATGGCTGGACAAAAAGCCCAAAATTAATTTGATCAGAAATACAAAGAAATAATCTAATAAAAATAAAGCAAGAAAGAGATCCAAGATATAAGGGCTAATTAATCCTGCCCACTTTCTCACCTAAGTAGTCCCATTAAAGACAATGGGATTACGTGCCTGAGTAAAGCAAGAAGAATTTGGCCTGTATGCTTTCATTCTAGCTGCCAGAGCAAAATTTCTAACCGATATATGCAAAATGAATCCCCAGCGACACTGGGTTGCCATGGAACATGAGCAGAGACGCCAAGCCAGTGTGCAGCATGTGCTGTTTCTCCCTCAAAAAATGATAAAAACAGAAGGACTAGATAACCATTCATTATGCACATTCTTGCCATTTGGAAACTAACTAACAGAAAAATAAAACCTTATTCCAGCTATGGCCCCCGTGGCACCAATTTATAACAATACCATATATTCTCTCACACTGAATAGTCAAAATGATGCTCTTTGGACTTGAGGCAGGAATAATGTAATTTTAATAGATCTGTATGAATAGTATGTTACGTTCTCTAGGTCAATGAGAGCTAAAATAAACTTATTTTTACCAATATTTCAGATTAAGACATGTTTATAACAATCAGGGAAAGAGATGCTAAGAACTCTAGCAGATCTGTAGAAGTATTAAGAAACGCAGACTTTGGAAATGGATGAACAGATTTGTTCTTTTTCCCTACTTAACTAAACAACTCTTCAGACTATATACAACCAATTTACCACAAGGAGAAAAGACAGCCCAACACAGGCACAGCGTAATCTGAGAGAAAGGTAAAACAAATAATAAGCAAAACTTCCATATACGCTACACATTTGAGCATAATCCTGCAAAATACGGTGTACACTTCACCAGATCAGACTCTCTTGGCATCAAGAGGCTATTCAAAATGGACTGCATCGTTTGGAGGTGTGATGATGTATCTGAACCCCATACTGGCCGTGAGAGTCAAGGAGCTGCTGTGGACTCCATAAGCATGGCCCTGCTTCATCTAAAAGAGCTGTCGGGCTGGGAGGGGGAGGTTAAAAGAAGAAAGCGAGCTCAGTTGGGGACTGGCTAGGAGGCCAGGAGCTGACTGAAGACTGTGGTCTGCCAGGGCCTCCCTGTTAGTGTCATTTGTTAGCAGAAACTTGTGGGGTGTGTGTTAAGGCTGCTGCAGCTGGGGTCTGACTGAAGGGAAGGGGGATGAAAGCTGAGCCCACCAAGGCCAAAGGTTCCTTTGACTTTTTTTTATATTGGATTTTGACCCGAGGACGCTGCTCTCCTGGAAGGTGTTGAACTCTCTCAGTGACAAGAGGCAGGCCCTCAGGCACAGTTGCTGTGGTTCTGTGCCACGCCGTGAGGGGGCTTGCTGGGATGGCCTCTCTGCAGGCACACAGGGGTTGTCGGAAAGTGGGTAACTTGGGGCATTCACACTGAGGGTGCATCTACACTTCATGCTGGAAAAGTAATTTCCAGCTTGAGGAGACGTACGTACTCTACCTCTGACGGAGCTAGTGTGCTAAAAGCAGAAATATACCCACAATGGTGTGAGCAATGGGAGGGGACAACTATGCCAAGTATGTCCCTGTCTAGGATGAAAGAGTATGAATTCAGGCTGGCTAGCTCCTCCTGCCATGATGCTAGTGTTTCTGCATCTGAACATTCACTCGATTAGCACTAGCTTGGATACGTCTCCCTGAGATAGGAATTACACCTCTAACTCCAAGTGTAGATGTACTCTTAGTAAAGGAAGGGATATGTTAAATTTTCCTGCACAGCTACTTATTAGAGCTGTCAAGCAATTAAAAAAAAAATCATCGCGCTGTTAAACAATGAGAGAATACCATTTATTTAAATATTTTTGGGTACTTTCTAGGTTTTCAAAAATATTGATTTAAATTACAACACAATGCAAAGTGAACAGCGTGCACTTTATATTTCTTTTTGATTATAAATATTTGCACTGTAACACAGAAGCGAAAGAAATAGTATTTCAATTCACCTCATACACGTACTGTAGCGCAATCTCTTTATCCTGAAAGTTAAACTTACAAATGTAAAACGATGGGAAAAAAATAACTGCACTCAAAAGCAAAACGATGTAAAACTTTAGCACCTACGAGTCCACTCAGTCCTACATCTTGCTCAGCCAATCACTTAGACAAATGAGTTTGTTTTATATGAAATAATGATGCCCACTTCTTTTTTCCAGTGTCACCTGAAAGTGAGAACAGGCATTCACATGGCACTTTTGTAGCTGGCGTCGTAAAATATTTACGTGCCAGATATGCTTTTAATCATTTGTATGCCCCTTCATGCTTCAACCACCATTTCAGAGGAGAGGCCTCCATGCTGATGATGGGTTCTGTTGGATAATGACCCAGAGCAGAGTGGACCGACACATGTTCATTTTCATCATCAAAGGCAAATGTCACCAACAGAAAGTTGATTTTCTTTTTTGGTGGTTTGGGTTCTATAGTTTCTGCATTGGAGTGTTGCTCTTTTAAGACTTCTGAGAGCATGTTCCACACCTCACCGTCAGATTTTGAAAGGCACTTCAGATTCTTAAACTTTGGGTCAAACTGTAGTTTTCTTTAGAAATGTCACATAGGTATCTTCTTTGCATTTTGTCAAATCTGCAGTGAAAGTGTTTTTAAATTGAAAAACCTGCTGGGTCATCATCTGAGGCTGCTATAACATGAAATATGTGGTAGAATGCAAGTAAAACTACAGAGCAGGAGGCATACAATTCTCACCTTGGAGGTCAGTCATAAATTTAATTAACACATTTTTTTTTAAAATGAGCATCATCAGCATAGCAAGTCCTCTGGAACGGTGGCCAAAGTATTAAGGAAAGTACAAATATTTAGCATATCTGGCACATGAATACCTTGCAATGCTGGCTACAACAGTGCTATGCGAACACCTGTTCTCACTTTCAGGTAACAATGTAAATAAGAAGCGGGCAGCATTACCGCCCGTAAATATAAACACTGTCTTAGAGATTCAACAAGAAGTAGGACTGAGTGGACTTGTGGGCTCTAAAGATTTACATTGTTTGGTTTTTGAGTCCAGTTATATAACAAGAGAAAATCTACATTTGTAAATTGTGCTTTCACCATAAAGACACTGCACTATAGTACTTGTAGAAGGTGAATTGAAACATATTATTTGTTTTATCTTTTTTATAGTGGGTATTTGTAATAAAATAAAGTGAGTACTGTGCATTTTGATTTTTTTGTAAATGAAATCAATATATTTGAAAATATATAAAAATTCAAAAATATTTATAATAAATTTAAATTGGTATTCCATTATTGTTTAACAGTGCAATTAAAACTGCAATTCATTTTTTAATCTTGTGAACTCAAACCAAATTAATCGCTTGAATTAACTGCGATTCATTGACAGCCTTACTAGTTATTTCTTTAAGAAACTTCAGTTTGCAGGTCAGTAAATCACTGAAACATGCTTAACTTTGAGGAACCAAGTAGCTCTATTAGTCTATCCATTTTCAGAAAAACATTGAAGTCCCATTGCTTTCAATAAGGACTTCGCAAATATCTGAAACTAAGAGATGTGCAAGTGTAACCTTCGGGTGGGCCAAAATTCATTCAGTTGCCCTTCTCCAGTGCCCCACAGAAATCAATCCCAACCCCTGTGGAGAAAAGCAGCTGGAGACCCAGGATCCAGTCTGTACAGGACTCACAGCGAAGCTTGCTCAGAGCTACACTCACACATTAAAATACTACTACAATAAACATAACAATGAACTTTATTAACTACTAACTAAATGAACCTTATCCTAAGAAAACAAACTACAATTAACCAAGAACAATCCCTTGCATGAAAGATCACCAAGAGTCCCAAAGTCTGTGTGGAGTTCACCCAACTCTCAGCTACAGTCTCTGTTCCAGTGTGGAAGCTTGAGTAGCAAGAAATAGCTGTCCTCTTCTTTCTTTGCTGGGATCCTCTGTAGCATTACATGCAGGCTTTCTCTTCTCCTCTGCAACCAGCCCTCAGTCCCATATGCATGTCTGCAAGGTCTGGTGCAAATGACTCCTTTACATGGAGAAAACATCTTGTTCACTCCTGGCTCAGCTCCTCTCCAGAACACTGAGCACATGGTCTCCTTCCAAGGCAGCTCCTGCCTGCTGTCTGCACAGGCTGCTGCTCTCCAGTCATCTGACTGATCACACCAGCAGGGTACACTGTGGAGCATGCTCAAATTGCTACCACTCCCTGCTACTGGAAGTTTCCAGTTGTTTCCAGTTGTGGGTCACTAATCTGCCCAACAACAGTAACCCACCCTCAGCAGGTCTCTCAGAGATAGCCTTTTCAGGCATATGGGTTACACAAGTACTTTGCTTAAGTACGGAATTCCAAGCCCATCCTTACAAGTATGGGAAATAATGATGATGGAAAAAATCATTGATCTAATAAAACAGACACATCTAGCAGCAACCTAGAAATGTAACATCTTTATTATTACATTTACAAACTAACCCCAATAAGTATGCTAGAGATTCTGTGCGTCCTCCCCTACAGCCGGTAAATGAGAAGCCATATGCAGATAATTTAGGTTGTGTGAATAAAATGCCTCATATATTATGTATTGTGGCATAACCTCACAAAATTGAAAGTTCTCCCGAAATGGTTAGGAAAATAAGTGCTGACCAACAGTGGTATTTCAATGCTGCAAATACATTAAAGCAGCTGTTTCAAAAGAGTTGAATATAGGTAAAAATACTTAAAACAGTATAGTCTGCAATAAATAAGTTTAATAACATCAGATTTTTACCTTCCTATTCTCTCTTCTATAGCACTTTTCAGCTGAGGATCTCATGGTGCTTTACAAACACTGATTTCAGCCCCGTGAGACTCCTATGAGGTTGGGAGGTCTTATTTTCCCTCTTATAAACAGGGAAACCGAGGCACACAGGACTTACAGTCTTTCCCAAAGTCACACAAAAAAGTTACTGGCAAAGTCAGAAACAGAGCACAAAACTCTTGACTATCAATTCCATGTTCTAAACATTTGACCAATAGCATTAGGGCCTCAAAGCCTGACCATTTCTCGTCTTAAAAAATGTTGTTAGCAGAATACAAAAATATATCATCTGAAAGCAGAAAAATATATTCCCTCTTCTCTAAACAGTGAACATCTACATGTCTATCATCTACCATCGACACAGCCATTGAATTTAGACTACGGGGGTGTGAACTGCAGCGCGCACTAACATGCTACACTGTAACTCCCCCACCTGGATGCTGCACTTCAAGTACAAAGTGAAGGTACCTTTTTGCATGAACATAGTCATAAATTAATAGATTCCAGAAGAGACCATTGTGACCATCTACTCTGATATCTTGTCTACACAGGCCATAACACTTGGCCCAAATAATTCCTAGAGCATAGTCTCATTTAAACAAGTCAGATCTTGTGCACCATCTCATGCCTGTTAAAATGCCTGATTTATTATGCAGTTCTAAAAATGAAGTTTGTAACAGCTATGAGAGGGATCCTTAATTATACTGGCAACGCCAAGCACCATTATAATCAAATTACAACACATCACAAGCCTTGCCTTTAAAAAATAACCCCAGTAGCCATTCTTGATTCAAACCACGGTTGGATAAATGATACAAAATGTGTTCTCTGTAATCTGCTGGATGAGTTTATTACCCTGTCAAACAAAAAGGGAATCTAAACATATGCATTTTTTTTTCCTCCTTGCACAGCAGTTTTAAGCAATCCTTCCTGACATCCAAACTAAATCATACGGATCTATATTAAAAATGTATCTAGTCTTGAGCTGGAGAAATTCATGACTTGCTTACACAATGGAAATGAGTTGTATGTATATACGGCCCCCTAAGGAGTCAGTCAATATCCCCCCACCCTTCCAAATGGACTAAAACCCACAAGTGTAAAGCCATGCACTAAGGGTGAGATCTGTGAGATGCACCACACCAGGCAAAGAGCTATGTCACACAGGTACCAGCAAAGCTAGAAATGAGGGAGTGGCACTTCCCTGCCTCTGTAACAGTGTTAACTTGCTCTCTCTGTCGAATAGAAAACATAGTAATTTGGTCCAGTTGCCTTTCAGGGAATTAGGATCCCTGCTGCTTTGGGGAGGGGAGTGGTAATAAAACCATGCCCCTCTAGCATTTTCATTTTCAAGGTGAAGGTAACATATTATTTGAAACAGGCCCCTGATTATCCTATGGCAAAAGCTTTCTTTAACTTTACAGAAGTCTGGCTTCCTCAGAAAGGGAAGTAGGGAGAGAAAGAAAGAATTCTTCTGAGGACTCAGAGCAGTCACACCTGTCCTATGGGCGTATATCATGCCTTCCATATGGACAGCATAAAACACCACTGGACAAAAGCAAGCCAGATTAACCATCTGGCAAAATGTGTCAGTGAAACATACGAATATGAAGTTGTTATTGAAATTTATTGCTGTTTTTTAAACAATAGGTGGTCACAAGTTACATTGCTAGATCACCTGAAAATATATATCTTGTACTTAAAACTGAATTTTCTAAGTAGCCTTTAAAACTAGTCTTAATCATTTATATTTCCCAATGTTTCACCGTGAACTTTTGTTTATTTTATTTTAATAATTTTATGTGTTGATTTACAGCTGCAGAGTAAAGAGAAATTAAAAAGGGGGCAAATGGAGATCATCTGAACAAGTAAAGTTAGTACATCATCAAAGTAGAGAGTTAAAGAGATGTGCCACGAAAAGAAAAATAATGGGGGGCATTGAAGTATTAGAACCAGAGCAAATAAAAGATTAGGGAGAAATGCTTAACCTTGCTTGAACTTTCAAAGGGTTAGGGGATCATATGTTACAGGTATCACCAGCCAGTGTTTTGCATAGGACTTTGTGGCCCCTAAGCACATTTTTCTCTTCTATAAACTGCCGTGATGGTTTTTAAGCCATAATTTGGCAGGGTGGCATATTCGTTCTGAAAAAGCCCTGCATATGGATGAAATAGCTAGGGGTGGGCAGGAGCTTGAAAACGACATTGTTCAAGTTTGTGGAGCCCAGCCTGGCCGGTTCTTTCAGAAAGAGGCGCATCATGATGAAAACAACAAGAGAGGAGCTGTATGTGGCTCCTGGGAGAAGGCCACCTGTATGGGGAACTCAACACTGGGATGTGGGAAGGAACAAAAGGACCAGCTGCAGACCTATTCCCTCCTGCCTATTTTCTGTCACCTCTGCTCTACAGCTGGGCTGCTGGGGAGTAAGTGCTTCTGGGCTGGCACCATGACAGGATGCTGTCTGCATTGTGTTGCTGCTGAAGTTCCCACTGAGGCCTTGACTTGTCTCAGGTCACAGGGGCATAAGGGGAAGTAGGAGTCCCCCATAGCCTCTCTTGAGCTGGGCCTGTTGGTCTAACATTGAATGCTCACTCAGTCGCCGCCACAGCAGGGGGGAATGGGGGTTGGCATGGGCAAAGTCTTGGGTCTCCTCACCCCACCACCAGCCCACTAAGCCAGTGCAGTGACACAAGCAGCAGAAAATTATTATCCCTTGAAACAGGATGGAGTGGAAGGGAGCAGAGGAGAAAATTGTTACCCTGGAAACTCATTTCTGCCCGTGGCCTGAGATGCTCTGAGATGGTGCAGCAATGCTTACGACAGACTGTTTGCTGTTAGCCCGGTGTCTGGATCGAGGTCAGATTCCAGTTTCCCGAAAGGTGCGACTACAGTCTGAGCCTCTCAGGATTCTGCCAGCATATAAACAATGCGCTAGATTTTCCGGACATTACATGGACGACTGTGTGAGCTGACTATTCAGCGGAGTCATTTGTGCACGCAGCGGCAGAAACATCACGTGCGAGTTAGCTTTTCCAGAAGCAGGCCCAGTGGCTGAGTTAGGGCCTTTCCACTGAAGCATAAGCAAGTCATCTAATCTCCAGCTACATGAGAAACCTCTTGTATAAAATAACCTTCTCATAAAGAGCGTCAGTATAAACAATCAAAGTCACTCTAACCTATTAATGTTATTGCTTCCTGCTTCAGGAATATTTATGCAAATCATTTACATTTTCTAAAGTTTTATGGGAAGCACTCACCTAATTACGGATCAGCATTACAAAGGCTCGCCCAGCATTCCTCAAACCCAACTTGTAAAAGAACAATGTAATCAGTGGGAAGGATGATGAGCTGCCCATGAAATGGCCTGTCTCAATATGACACTAATGCTGTATCTGATCAAAAACACCCAGTATAAAGTATGAGGTTCTCTATAAATGATTACATACAAAGCTGCTTAAAAGTACATTTTCCCATAATTTCGAACCAGAAGTTAGACTTTGTAGAAATTGCTGTCACTAAGTCTAACGCTAATATAAAAAAATAAAACGGTTTACAGCAGCTTGGCAAAACTTTAGCCCTTGCTTATTTGGGGCAAACTTTTCTTTCTTTTCCATAAATGCATATATTTTCTGCGACACTGGGTCCTGGTAAGTATCTTTTGTGGCTAGTCTGGTCAATTTCGATAGAAATTTTTCAAGGCTAGTTTACGCAGATTTCTTTTAAAACAATGTCAGTGAAGATTTAATTGTGGAATGTTGGAAGCCAAACCAAAATGAGAGAACCATCCCAGATGATAGCACAGCACACCTCGTGATTGAACTTTGGGACTTGGTACTCACCCACAATCATTTCGGATTTGAAGATAATTTATATTTTCAAGTCAGCAGCACTGCATGGCCCCACAATATGCCAACATTTTTGTGGTTGACTTAGAACAATGTTTCCTCCATTCTTGTTCCCAAGTACCACTCTTCTACTTACTCTACATTGATGATATTCATCATCTGGACCCAAGGAAAGAACACCCTTGAAGATTTCCACAGAAATTTCAACAATTTCCACTGCAAGGATCAAACTTAGCCTGGAACACTGTACATAGGAGATCAACTTTCTGGACATTACTATACAACTCAGTGATGGACACATAAAAACCACCCTGTACCGTAAACCTACAGACGGTTATAGTCACCTTCATCCCTCAAGCCTCCAAACAAGATACACCATTCAATCCATTGTCTACAGCCAAGCTCTAAGATATAACCGCATTTGCTCCAATCCCTCAGACAGAAATAGGCGCCTTCAGGATCTCTATCAAGCGTTCTTAAAACTACAGTACCCACCTGGAGTGGTGAAGAAATAGATTGACAGAGCCAGATGGGTACCCAGAAGTCAACTACTGCAGGAGAAGCCCAAGAAAGAAAACAATGGAACGCCACTGGTCATCACCTACAACTGCCAAGTCAAACACCTAGAGCACATCATCAAGGATCTACAGCCTATTCTACAAGACAATCCCTCACTCTCTCAGGCCTTGAGCGGCAGACCTCTCCTCGTTTACAGACAGCCCCCCCCACCCTTAAACAAATGCTCACCAGCAACTACAGACCTAACAACAGAACCATTAAAGCAGGCAAACATCCCTGCAACAAACCACACTGCCAACTTGGCCCACATATGGTCACAAAAAACACCATCACAGGTCCTAATCAAGCCAGCTACTCCATGAAGGGCTCATTCACTTGCTCATCCACCAATGTGATTTATACCATCATGTGACAGAAATTCCCCCCCTCCCCCCGCATTATACATTGGACAAACAGGACAGTCTCTGCGCAAAAGAATAAAAGGACACAAAAATGACATAAGAAATCACAACATTCAAGAACCAATAGGGGAACACTTCAATCTCCCTGCTCACTCCACTGACGACTTAATAGCTGTGCTCAAACAAATGAATAACAAATCAAAGCTTCAAAGAGAAACTGCAGAATTGGAATTCATATGCAAATTTGACTCTGTGAACTGAGGACTGAATAAAGATTATGGGTTTTTTCCCATTACAATAGGTAATTTTGCTTACCTTGTCCCCCACCTACCTCCCAGCTGATTGTTATACTCTACCGTTGGAATCCTAACCACTGCTTTGATTTGCTGTTACAGTCTGACCAGATCCTATGACTTACATTTCCCTGCATTTATTTTGCTCCTGTTCTGTAAGTTCCCCATCTTCAAGTGTTTGACAAAGTGGGATTTTCTCCCACAAAAGCTCATGCGATAAATGTGTTAGTCTCTAAAAGTGCCATCAGACTCCTGGTTTGTTTTGCTGGACTAGACTAACACGGCAAACCCTTTGGTACGCTGCATTAGGAGAAAGTGAAACTAGCCAGCCCAAAGCTTAGTCCAGGTTCATCAAGTGGTTTGCTACATTTTCTGAATCTTCCAAGTGACCCTCAGCCAGTGTGGATGAGGCTTTACTGTATTTAAACCAGGCCTGGACAAATCTATGTTTCTGGTCGCCATAGCAACCAGTTTTAGTAGCTCGTCGCCTAGCTCCACTGCAGAGATGTAATGGAAGAGCATCCTCTGGCGACCAAAAATAAAATTGCTGCACCTAGCTGTGAACCAATTTTGTCCACCCCTGATTTAAACTAAGTCTGGAAAACATGTTTGAAGCCAAATCATATTGCCAAAAGAGAAAGAGATGTATTCCTTTCTGTCTGTTACGAAGACAGCAAAGCCAATGGAGCTGGCAGAGAGACAATGTTGGTGGTTACAGGAGAAGCATGGGACCTTCTGGGGAAGGATGAACATAGATAGGATGTAAAGGTCTAGAGAATAACAGACAGACAATCCCATGAAGATGCTTCAACCTCTCCCTTTTGTCAGTGACTTGTTAAACACTTTCTCCAAAATACCTGATGGATCCCATCAGGAGCACAGCCTTAACATTTGCTTTCCTAGCCTGTAGCCAGAAATGTTGCCTATCATTCATATTAGAAACCATGGGACTAGAGGCTAAAAGGAGAGAGTCCATGGATCAACTGGAAAGGAAGGCTGCAGCCAAGGATATATTTTGTAGCAATGATCTTATATTCTTTCTGGAAGCAGCTGAATCTCCCTAAGTAAGTACAGGCCAAGCAAAATGAGTAGAGGCTGCTGATGCGTAGAAAGCCACAGAGAAGATAGGATAGTTCAAATGTTGGGAGAATAGCACCCATCTACCAGCAGGATCATTGGGGAGGATATTACCTTTAGATGGATGAATAAGTGCTTTAACAAAGAGGCTGTTTTGGGTAAAGTTACAATCTTGGCTTTGCATGTTGGTACTACACAATGCTTCTGAGCTTATTTGTTTAGCCTTTTGTACTTATCAGGACATTCCTCTTCAGACCAAATACGTCTCCTGTTACCAACTAGAGAAGAAAGCATAAATGCTCCTTAGAATTAGATTGAAGCCATTTCCTTGTGAGTTTACCACCCTTAATACCCTGGCTCATGGCCTTTACGTCAGTACTCAGTAAAATATCCAGTATTAATATCCTTTTTCCAGTACAGTTCAGCGTGTAGCCAGCCCGTTTTCTGGCGGGCCCCTGCAAGTGCAGGGGGGCCCAGCCAAGGGCAGACCCCTCCACCCTCTTTTGCTGCCTGAAGGCAGAACAATTCATGCAGTTTGGGGTTGAACCAAAGTCCTAACTGCAGTACTCCTTCGAAAGCTGCAAAGCAGAGATACAACTCTTTCTCTAACGCGGTGGTCTTTCAAAATGCATCTTTGTACTAGAATGAAAATGAAGAGAAAAAGCAGTCTCTGGTGAGGTGATGAATGGTGCTTTTCTCTGCTGGAAGAGATTCCCAGAGTGGTGCTGATGACAGTGTTGCCAAATAGGTGTTGAAAGAATATGACACTTGGCCAGAAGTTTGTTTTAGACCAAAATCTCTGCTTTAATTTTGTTTTCATTCCAAACTTAGAACAAATAACTGGCAAAAACCAACCACAAACACAAGGTTGAAATCAATAAAGGAAAATATTCCCAGGCTATTAAGGGGGAATTTACAACCATGACAGAAACAGAAAAAAGATATTCTCCCCCCAAATGACTGTACATCACTTAACTGACTGTTGTAGGAAAACACACTAACTTGCAAAATGCAGTACCATTATTTCACACAATTTGAGAGCCTATGAGGATGTCCTTTAATGAAAGGTTTGTAGTAAAACATTACATCAACTAACTGAGCATGTTAATTTCTGCTTTTAAATAACTTTTACCAAATAAGAAGTTAATCTACATCCTTATCAGACTATTTTCTGGACTATTATCAGACTGGAAAACCTGACATCCTCCCAGATATTATACAAAGAGAGGCCTGGCCTTTCCTTTTTTTGGAAATATAATTTTATATAATTTTTTAAATAATTTTTTTAATAATTTTTCCGTAGCTAGTGTAAGATGTGATTTCTGTTCTTATCCCTGGCTCAGCCTTTTCTTTGAGTCAATAATATCCGGTGGCTGGTAGTTCCACAACCTAATTACACATTACATACATTAATCCTTCTCTCCTTTCAAAAATTACTTTCTTTTAATTTTATCAAGTGCCCTCTGGTTCTCCTGAATGCAGAACAAGATACATAGGAGATAGAAAAGACTTCCTACATTATCTTGTCCATCTTTGCAGGCTAGTACCTGATTGTTTCCTACGCCATAGAGTTCAATGCTTTATCAGACCTGATTTTAAGTATCCCAATCAATGAGTCTACTACCACTTCACTTGACAGAACATTCCACAGTTTAATAAGTCTACTATCTCCCACTGTCCATAGTGCTCAGCATATGTTCTGTACTAAACACTCTTGCGCTGGTGGGCGAATGAAACAGGTGATGGAGGTCTTTTTATTACTAATTTCTATCACCTGGTTGGCCTTCTCTACACCAGTCATTATTTTAGAGAACTGTTCTCTCTCATACATAACTTTTCAGATTAGGTCACTGATCTGAAAACACTCTGCATATCAAACCTTAATACGTTAGGTTGCTAACTAGTCCGCCTGTGTATCAGCCAAATTATTTCAATGAAGTGTTTATTAAACAGCTCTTCAATCACTTCTGCAAATGTTATAAGCTGTTCCACCCTTCTTGAATGAGGCACTTTGGCTTCAGTTTCACCTAATTTTTCCTACCCCTTGGCAATTCCTCCATATACAAACTCTCTTCCTTCAATCCCTTCCACATGTGATGATACTTAAAAAGATGCTTTCGTTTTTCATTTGAAAAATCAGGTTAATTTAAAAACCAGGCTGCTATGAACTAATATCTACATGTGGCACAGAGGCCCACTGGCGGTTCACTACTCTGTCGCAGCGACACTCGTCAGGACGGACATACTCACTACACCTAACGCACTGGTGTCAAAATCTGTATCTACAAAGTACAGTAAGGTATCATAACAAATTGTTAACAAGCTAGTTCTGAAAAGCGTCGAGTGGTAGTTGTTTGAGGTGTGTAGTAAGAGTTACCCAGGGCCCAGCAGAATCCAGCTTCCAGTTCCCCCTCCTAGGTCCACTTCTGCCCCCCGTGGTATCAAAAAAAAAGTGCAACAAACAGTGGGGGGGGGGGGGGAAACAGTGCCAAAACTCTCCCCCCCAAGTCCCACCTCTTCATCCACTCCTCTCTGACCACCTGTGGCCTGCCATACAGTGGATGTGGCCCTCAGGCCAAAAGGTTTGCCCAGCCATGGCCTAAGTCGTGCCTTTCCCAGACAAATGACATGGTTCCACTTGCCTGAACGTGTCTGTATGTATAGTAAACAAAGCCATCATGAGAGCAAGTGAAGAAAGATGAATAGTTAATCTTAACAGGAAGTGGAGTCTTCTACCCAAAGGAAGCCTTCTGGCCTCTTGAAGCAGGGTCAATAAACTCCGAGAAGAAAGCATGGCATCTGCATCCCAGCAGGAGAGAGATGCTTTGGCTGCACTTAGTTTCAAAGATTCACTGGGCTATAAAGGCTGGGGGTCTGAACCTTAAATGATAAGGAAGAAAATCAACGGATGGTATAAAAGATTACTGTATTATAAAAGTGTATTGAGGTCTTTTGTAAACACTGGTGACTAATATCTCTGAGAAATGTGTGCATTAATACACACATTATGGGGAGGAATTATGACCAAACCCAGGGAGAAACAGGTTTCCTCCCCGATAGGAGGGAATCAGCTATCTACCTGTCGCCAATCAAAACCATGGAAGCCCTTTTTGCATATGGATCAGCAGGGGGATGGGAACTCTGAAGGAAGGGAAGGACAGAAGGTAGCCTGCCTAGCTCTTATAACAGAGACAATGAACTCGGGGGTTACATGGGGGGGATGATAAAAGATGTCTGCATAATCCATCATTTGGGGGATTAAAGGGACCAGAGCTCTTCAGCCAAGGGGGTTGAAGTCTCTGAGATGTGAGTTTAGGCGAGAAACCTGCTTAGGCAACGGCTGTAAATGGCTAAAATTAAGTTTTCGTTGTAGAAATGTATTTTTACTTTTCTTTCTTTCTTTCTTTCTTTCTTTCTTTCTTTCTTTCTTTCTTTCTTTCTTTCTTCTTGGTATCACTGAATCCTACATCCTTCTTTAAAAGAAACCTGTTTTACTTTTACTATAAACCAATTCAGTGTGGTGATTGAAATAAGAGTGATCATCAAACCCCAGTTAAATTAACAAGCAGAATTGTACTGTCTCTAGAGAAGTAATGACAACCAGTGCTTTTTTTCTGCCGGAACGCACCGGAACGGCGTTCCGGCACCTTTTTTTCCCCGCCGGTGCTCCCTCCCAGCTGTGCAGGCTGGGCCGGGCTGGGGAGATTTAAATCTCCCGCCCTGAGCATGCACAGTTACAGCGTGCTCAGGGCGGGAGCGGACTGGCCGGCAAGCAGCTCTGCCGGCCGTCCCTGTGGTTCCCAGCCTCCGGCCAGGTAAGGGGGCTGGAGGGAGGCCTGGAGAGGGGTGGGGGGACAAGGAGACGGGCCAGGTTAGAGGGGTGGGGGTGGGGACAAGGAGGGACCCCCGCGCAGGCCGGCAGCCCCCACCGCCCCCTCCAGACCCCCGGGGCTGCTTCCTTTCTCTTCTTTCTCTTCCTCTTCCTTTCCTTCCTTTCCTTTTTTTCCCCTCTTCTTTGTCTTCCTCTTCCCTGCCTTCCTTCCTCTTCCTCTTCCTTTCCTTCCTTTCTCTTCTTTCTTTCTTCCTTTCCTTTTTTTCTTTTTCTCTTCTTTGTCTTCCTCTTCCCTGCCTTCCTTTCTCTTCTTTCTTCCTTTCCTTTTTTTCTTTCTCTTCTTTGTCTTCCTTCCTTCCTGCTCTTTCTGTCTTTGCTTCCTTCCTTTCTTTCTTTTTTTCTTTGTCTCCTCCTTCCTTCTCTTTTTTCTTTCTCTCCCTTCTTTTTTAAAACTTTTTAAAAATTAATTTTAAATAAAAACCTTTTTTAGTTAGATTAATTAGATTTCAATTCCAAATTCATTCCAATTAAATTAATTAAACACAATTAATTAATTAATTCTATTTACAGTCACTTTATCTTCAATTAATGCCTATAATTTCTGTCTTGTGAGTTTTCCCCAAAAATTTATTCTGAAAAAGTTTTTCACACGGCTTGAAAATTTTGCACACAAGCCACCAAACCTAGAGGGAACATTGGCTACTAGTTGCGTACACAACAGCAGGCCAGCAGGCTAACATCGGTCAGTCCCACACTCTGGGCCTGGCCGGAGCCCACAGCACCAACAAAAAGTGTGTGGATGCATTACTGCCTGCCACCCAGTACCCAGAAACACAGGCCAGCAGCAGACGTGATAGCTACGCATTCACGTTTTTTTCTAATTATAATACGGCCCCCCAACCGTCTGAGGGACCGTGAACTGGCCCCCTATTTAAAAAGTTTGAGGACCCCTGCTGTAAGACCTCACAGGTTGTCTTTCAGTATATTAGCGGCCTGCATAGTTAATAAAACTTAACAGTTTTTACCTTGTATTTTTATTTCTTTAATATATTCAAAAATTTACTGTTTACTGCACTATTTTCAGTGTTATTTCTTTATGACACGACGGACATCAATAGGAGTTCCGGTACCTTTTTTTTTTAGAAAAAAAGCACTGATGACAACCACAACTTCTGTGTGTTCTAAGGGAGGGCTGGACACTGCAGGGAGATGCCTCTGGGGAGCTCAGGAGCTGGGACTCATTGTTGGTTCCTGCAAGGCAAGGTCTGCACTGGGAGAGTGCTGAAGAGTTTCCTGGCAAGACAGACACGCTGGTGTATCTGGGTGTTGTCACACAGCTTAGCCCCAGTAAGACACTCACTTGCTGAAGCTTAGAGGAGCAGCACAGTATCGCACAATTCTGAGACACTCATCAGGTGTCACCTTGGCGAGCAATTCTGGAGAAATTTGGAACTGGGAGGATGTTGGGCTCATTCTGCAAAAAGTAACATCAATGGAAGTCCGGATGTGACCTGCATGCGTCTCTACTGGCTGTGAACCAACATAGCATTAAAGACACCCAGAGTTGCAGGGAAAAGGGTAACACAATCACTGGTCTGGTGTGGTACACCACAGAGTATCACACAATGTTATCACCAGAAAATTATGTAGACACCATCTTATGCATATTAAATGTCCCAGACCTTTCTTGTCCTACATACTGAGGAAAACTATGAAAGCCGTGTGCTCTTTGTACTGTTTCTGCAGTTCAAAGAGAGTGTCCTGTCTGATGTCACTTCCTGTGAGATGATCCTAGCACTGGGGAAATAAAAAATACATGATTAGCACCTTGTTGGACCTCTAAGATATCCATTTACCAAAGTGTTATAGAAATTATGGCAAAATAAATTTACATAGCCTTTCTAAAGCATTTAATTCAGTCATCTAGCCAAAAAATAGACGCTGATCACAGCGTAATGCTAAAAATCTACCTGAAATATATTAAATAACCACAGTACCTGCTGGGTATCAGCTAGAGAACTGAAAATAAGCAGGATTTCTTTTATTAGGCTATCTTTCTTTACTCTTATTTAGTATATTTATTTAACTGTTGTAGCTAAGGTATTTAATCTCTGAGTTTTCCTTTGATTTTTTGTACTGCATATGCTGTCAACAGCGCAAAAGATAGGAAGGACTAACTAAATGAAAAAGAGGAGTACATTTTGAAGTCCTAGCCCTTGTTCAGCAGTACCCCCTCTGTATTTTACACATGGCTGAGTTCCACACAGCAAGAGTTAAGAACACCAAGGCACAATAAAATGAATGTAAAGTACACTGGTGCAGCAAAACTTTGTGCTTAAAGAGACACACCTGTAAAAACTGCTGGGGATGCCTGGATCGATGCAGCAGGATAAACTGAGTGAGCAGTAGAGACCCACTCAATCGATCCCAGAAATGCTTTCCAGCCAGTGCAATAAATCCACCCCTACCCCCCACTCCCGCGTGAAAAAAGTAAAGTTGCGTCAACCAGAGGGCGTTTCCCACTGGCGCAGCACAGTGGAAAGACCACGAAAGAGGAGCGTAAGAAAGTTGACAGGAGATATGCAAACTTTCGTATGTATCTTACATGCCTCCCATCGATGGCAGCCAACAGTGTAGACCGGGGCAGAGTCCCTGTTGACGCTTCTAGACCAAAATCACGGCCAAAGTGAAGCCTTTGAGAGTTTTGCTGTTGGCTCACTGGGGCCAGGATTCCAACCCTAGAAAAGTGGTCTGATTTTAGGGGTGTCAGCAACTGCAGCTCCAAGTGATATCAAAATGGATGAGATGTCAAGAGATAAGTGCTGAGGTTTGACAACAGTATAATAAATCTTTATAACCTAGGGAATTTTTGCTTCCACACGTCTCTAACTAGGAGCAGCTGAGAACGCACAGAGGATGGAGAAAGTGGCAGTATTGGTATTTCTATCTGCTCCCCACCCAATTCCTTTGGGCACAGAAAAGAATGGGGCACACACGTGGAGAAAACAAGATGCGGGTAGTCAGAAAGACCATAAGACAGCCCATCGCTATCCCATCTCAGCCACAATAAAACGGTGAGGACTTCTCTAATACCTTTCTCAGACCTGAGAAAATGCTCTGTGGAAGCTCAAAGGTTAGTTCTTTCAGCAACAGAAGCTGGTCCAATAAAAGATATCTCATGTATTGTGCCTCATCTGCCTCACTCATCTAAGGATGTTTCAAAGGCAATTCTGGTTGGACAAGGGCTGTTCGAAGAACAACGATGTGTTTTGCAGCCACAAAGCTAAATGCAGAAAGGGCTCAACGCTTCCTTTTTGTTATTTTGTTATGATTTTATCATGAATCCCCTAGACCAGCATTTCTCAATGATTGTCTGTGGACCGGTGCTGGTCCCTGAGATCTTCTGGATACAGCTTAGGAAGACAGCAAGCCACTTCGTAATATCAAAAAGATTGAGAAACACTGTCCTAAATCACTCCTTGGCTCTGTGAGGGCAGAGAATTGACTGGAGACCCTGGACTCTGCTATTTTCATTATATTCATAGCACCTATATCCTCTATCCAGCCTGTCGGCACTAGGGGGCAAGATAGCCATGAACAGATTTCTCACCATTATTGCTCACTTGTGGGGAGCAATAATCTCTAGCAACAGAAAGGAAATGCAGGCCTGATATGTTTGATATGAAAAACAAACAGAATAAAGACCTATGATTTTAAAAATAAATAACTCTAGCCCAGTCTTAATAAAGCTTAAAGAAACATAAAAGGTCAAAAAATGTCTCTCAATATATCCTTATATAGATCTATATACACATTTGATTTGCAACCTCTGTGTGTCTGTATCACTGAAGTCAGCCCAAGGACCATATCACACAAGCCCTGGAAGGGGAAGCCCTTTGATTCGTTTGATCAGGGAAGGGAAGAGAGGCTTAGAGAGAAGGAAGATTGGTGTGGGGAGTGGAAGCTATAGAAGTGTTGTGGATGAGGTAGGGAAAACAGCAGCTCACAGCTATAAGACAAGTGGGGAGCACATCTTTCCGGAAAGCAGGGAATAGAGGAAAAGAACAAGAGAAGTGAGAGTCACAAGTGTGCTCTGGAATAGAGGGGGCAGCTCAGTGTAGGAAGAGTGCTAAAGAAAGAACGGGGCTTCAAGTGCCCATGGAGGTGGCTATAAAGGGGAAGCCTCCATAAATGATTTTCCAGCCCATTTATTCAATTCAACATATGTATGTTCAGTGAATTTATCATCAAGAAACCAGGCTTTGCCTGCTACAACTAACCAGCTCACCTAACTCAGGTAAAAGTGTAGCAACCTATCCATTGCTACCCCATTGTATTAATTGAGATGGAACATCTGAGTAAATTCGTAGACCGAATTATTGCAACTCCCCACCGGACCCGAGCGACAGTGCCAGTCACGTCCCATATTGCTAATCACAAAGGGAAGGCAGGGCAAGTTTTATCTCAGCGGTAATAGTTGTATTTGATCAGCCAATAATACTAAGACCAAAGCTGAGGTGACTATGGATTTTTCCCTAAATTTGAAAAACGGTAAGCGATTAACTTCCACAACTCTTCAGGAAGGAGCTATATTCAAAATGAAGTCAATCCTGCACGACTCGCAGCCAGCAAGCGCCCGAGTTATTACTTGCTTCTTTTGTAAGGTCACAATAATTCATCCCTGCCTCTCCTGTGTGCACACCCCAACTGCAGAAGGGCGGGGAGAGGCTATTACAGTGTATTCTACGGTCTGTCTTTGCTGCAGTTTCTGCCGCTCCAGTGCTGTGAAGCCATCCAGAAGATAGATCGATGTATCTTTTCCTTTAACCTACCATCCCATCCATCCTGCTGGGACAGGGTAGCTGTTAACCGTGTAATGGGAAAACTGGATTGAAAAAATTACTCCAAGGCCTCCTCACTGGTTTAACTGGAACTGCAGTCTTTTAGTGTAGTACTGTTAGAATGATGAGCTTTTTCCATCTCATTGGTCCATTAAATCCAATAGCCTCTCTCTGACAGCAGCCAATACTAAGATCTATAGAGAAATTATCCATCTAGCCAACTATGCATTGCTGTACGTGTAGGAATGAGTTCCCTCCTGATCCCTGGCATGGGATCATCTTATGCTCTGAAGCATGAGATTTGTTAGAAAGTCTCATCTAACAACTATAATTGTTGTTGGAACATGTTGTGAACAATAAGAAGTCTCCTATGTCACCAGCTGACCAGTGCCTTAAATAGCTGGCAGGGCAAAAGTGTTGGAATGCAGACGCCTCATATTTAGACAGGAGATGCAGATGAGCCCATATTAGACCTGTGAATCATACTGCATGTACACAGGAGGGCAGAGTCATGGTTGTCCAGGCAACTTTAAAGCTCTGATGATCCTAAGCAACATGAATCAGGTATAGTGTGCATGTATACATCAATCGCAATCCATCCAGTGATCTCAAAGTGCTTTACAAAGGAAAATATATCTCCATAGATAAGGAAACTGAGGTTCAGTAAAGTCCAGTGACCTGGCTACGGCCACAGAGCCTTGTAGGACTTGAAGAAGAACCCAGATCTCATTGTACCCATCCCAGTGCTTTATCCGCTCAGTCATTCTGTTTGCTTAACCAGCAACCTATAGATGTAGACAGTTTTAAATCTGTTTTACTAGCCTAGAATTTCCCTCCCAGTGGAATAGAACCAGAGTGAACCGAACAGCAATAATACAGACATAATGGCTGTGCTGTAAAATCCTATTTATAAATATGCAGATGCTAGTTCTCTGCCTTGTAAAATCAAGCCAAATTTTGCATCTGCTCCCCAAATGAACTCTCATGGAAAGCGTTAAAGCATACGCCACACTGATTAACGTCCGAGTTAGGTATCTGACATCCAGGCATTTCCTGTTTGCCTCTTTATTTATTTTTAAATACAAGTCTTTCCTGAACGCCTTCAACCACCTTTTGGGTAACTGTCCTTCCACTACCGGCAGTAATACAGAGTCTATAAGACCATCCCGGAAGTTGAACATATCAAGATATCAAGCAGAACCAACTGTGAACAACAACGTGGAATGAGTGCGTTATGACTGCCCTTTCAGGAAAAGACTCTGTTTGGTGAGGATGATAAAAAAAATAGCAGCTTTCTGAAAAGACATGCAGGTATAAAAGTACATGGTGTGGAATATGAAAAAGCAGTACATAATGTAATAACTATCAGATAAAATCTATTGGGTAAGCCTGGAAAAGAGTTGCTACTTGTGAAACAGCCAAACTTGGCAAAAACAATCAAGATGATGCCACTGGGTATTCTTTGGAAAAAGTGTTGGAATGCAGATGCCTCATATTTAGACAGGGGGTGCGGATGAGCCCATATTAGTAGAGCCCTTCAAATCCGCGGATATCCGCATTATATCTGCGGATATCCACATCCGCTGATACAATGAGGATATCTGCAGACGCAGATCAGATACGGATCCACATATTTTTATCTGTACAGTGCTACAGCCCTGCAAATATGCAGATATCCGCATTATATCCGCATCCGCGGATACAACGCGGATATCCGCAGACCATTTCTGGCAGATGCAGATCAGATACAGATCCACATATTTGTATCTGCGGAGGGCTCTACATATTAGACCCGTGAATCATACAGCATGCACACAGAAGGGCAGAGGTATGGTTGTCCAGGCAATTCTGAAGCTCTGATGATCCTAAACAACATGAATAAGGGTGAGAAGATCTCGTCCATTGAGTTCTCTGGATGATAAAGGCTGGATATTATTAATTATGATTAGGATTATTTCCTTTTCTTGTCTCCAGAATAGCACACCAAAATCCATATCATTCTCTAGTGGAGATTGCACATGCTCACCTTCTCTTCTTAGACAGATTACACTCACCCACATCTCCAGGGAAGATGGTCTTCCCATTGTATCTTAGATAGCCTAAATATTAAGAGGGCAATTTATCACTAGGCCTATGTGTTCTTAGCAATTAATCCTCTTTTACTATGGTCTTCAGTGATCTTTCCAAAGAAGCAGTTTAAATAAAAGAGGAAGAAGAAATCAACCAGTCTATAAACAAATAAGCTTCCAACTTAATCTTACTGTCAGAATCACCGTGAGTCTGGGACAGGCAACTTCTCAGTATATAACCCAAAAGGTTCATGAGTGAGCCTAAAAATGCCACCACTTTCTAGTAAATGGCTGGAAAAAGAATATTGCTGTAGATAACAATGGGAAGCTCCTGAACTCTCCAATGCTCATCAAAGCCAGGTCATCTCTCAGATAGACTTTCACTGTACACTTCCTTCTTTTAAAGCTTCCTGATGAAGTGAGAGAGAAAATGCGTAGCCCTCTATAGATAGTGTTTCTTAAATCCTTGCTCAAAATCAGCTGTCTCCTTCCCTCCCTTGTTTGGATGTTTCAACAGAAGCAGCTATTTCATGGATATACACTCTTTCAAAATGTCATTCAGAACCTGTACCTTACGGATAGATCCAGCTCACGGGCTTTTGTTTCATGATAGCCTATCCTCTGTTTATCACATAAAAAATAAATCCCAATACACTGTAGGAAATAGCTTTGGGAAACATAGTATGTTTGTGAAATACTACCCTTTTTTGGTTTAATTTTTGTAAGTGAATTCTAGTGCTCATAAAAAATCAGCAACTAATGCAATAGATAGAAACAGTCATAGCATAACAAATCTTATTGCAGACTTTCTCACCTATTTCTACCACTGAATCTCAGCTCTGGTCTGCAACCCCCTTGTGTTTGAATCTTGGGCCTCTCTTCATGTAGCCGAGACTGCTGTAGCCATGTTGAATGGTACTGAAATACATGGTGGTTACAGGATGGTAACTAGTTAGCCTGGCTTTGGAGAGATTCAAGCTGATGCATGAGAGGTGAGTGACTTGAGAATAAATCAATCATATGGTCTGAGTAGTTTTTGATTTTCTTTAGCTGACACTGCCGGCAGACAATCTGAGCAGTCTAGAGATATAAACCCCCCTAGTTTAGCTCGGAAGATTAAATACACAAGACCCCCTTCTGCAATATTTCTTTTTCTCATTGGAAAAATGTGGAGCCTATCAAAAAGACCAGTGGTAACTTCATTTGGGAATTTAACCATCTCTTCCCTGTGAGGCTCATTATATATAATTTTAAGCCATGTCTAAGAGCGTTCCTTATCTATGCTATTCTTAGAAATTAATCTAAGAGCATTACTTGTTTTTTTTTTTCCTCTTTTTATTTCAGTCTTGCTCAACCTAATGGCATTTCATCACACTTCTAGAAAGCACATGCCATTGCCTACTCTGGTTCATTTGTCACAAGAAGATTGTAGTTAATCCTTCTGGAAGAACATGTTGTTCACATAGATAGTCAATGCAAGGTACACGAATACCCAAGACTCTGCTAGAGATCTGAATTTTAACATGAAGTTTGTATAAGATGATGGGAGAACTCAACAGACAGGTAATGAGATAGTGCGAATTTCATTTCTGAGTTGCTAATTGAAAGCCAACAACTGTCAGTAATAACCAGCAGTTATTAACTTCTAATAGGATTTCAGTGGCCAATATGACATAGATTCACCAGCACAATCTAGTACTTCAGAGACTGTTGTCCGTATAAAAAAACAAATCAAAGATTTAACTTAGATTGTAAGCTCTGAAGTGCTGGGATCATGATTTTTTCATATATCGGTAATTAGATGGATGTGGTAGCTCCCCTCTTACAGGGTTAAGACACATTGTCAGAGTGATATGAAGAAGCCCCACCATATATGTACCCACTCTGTGAAATATGTACAGGACACTGAGTTCCAGGGTTGTCAATTCAGCACCTTCCAGCAGCACTAAATTCATTAAGCAAATGAAAAAAAGCTGCCTTCTTTAGAAGAAGAATATACATATCCCTGGTTTATTTCCACAGGATGAACTCTGATGTTGTGTGACAGGGTCCCTAGGAGGTGCCTTAGAGAATGAAACCCTGCACATATTCACTCAACAGGTAAGGAGATGGACTGTTACCAGGCTTAAAACTGATGCCCATTCTGAGTGAATGCTTAAAGAAGAATGTTTAAACTGTTCCGGTTCAATGAGTATTAGTTTATATTCAGCCTCTGTAACAGTGGTGCATAAGAAGGGCTTAAATGTTAAGGGTTTGCACTGGATTCCTTGGAAGTATAGAGTTTGTGGGACAGCATCCTTTAGAAAGTTTTTGCGGGTGGTTTCTTGGTTGTCTGAGTTTTCATTCAAAGCGATTTCCTCAGATAAAACTTGGGTAGTGGGAAGATAGAAGAATTGTCAGCACAGAAGCCTGCCACACAGCACTGCCCAGTAGGGAGGCTTCCTTGCAGGTAGTCTCACACTTTTGCAAAGACAAATGATCCCTCCTAAGTTTTCTCTTGCAGGACTTTTTCGCATCAAGGAGGAAACAAGAAGCAAATAAACAAAACTCAAGGATGGATGGGTGGATGGATGGATGAGGTTAAAACGAGAAATATTAGGGGGAAAAAAATCTAGCTGTCAACCTATTCCAGAAACAGAACAGGTTTTTCCATTGTGTTTATGTCATAGAAGTTAATGTTTCAACCTTCAGCCAAATTCATCAGGATGCACAGTGCTGACCTGCAGAAGTACAAAGGTCACCTGGAAAAAATGGTTAGAAATGATACGTTGGAAAAAAAAAGTGCCCCATGGACACTGTGCGGAGATATGTGAACTCCAGCTCAAGCCCAGTCTTGTAGCAAAAGAGTGGCTTAAGATCAGTGAACTGGACACAGTTGTAGATCTTTGGAGCATGGAAGAAAGGTGCTAAAGGTGGAAGGCTGCAAAGCAGCTATTGATTCAAAGGCTCAAGCATTAAGACTTAGTTGCTGGTTCACAGACTCAGAGATATCCGTAATGGAAAAGACCTATTAGGTCAGCTATGAAAATGTAAGTGAGTTCAGATCCGGGGTTCTTGTTCAGTTCTTTGTAGAAGGAGGATCAAACTGCAAAGTTCAAATTGGGATTGAAGCTGGAACTAGCATTTCTTTCTAAGTTTGTGGTGGTAAGCTGGTGGAGTTCTGACTTCCTCGATTCCAGAAACAGGACTTTAATGCTCTAAGTGTGCATACATACACACGTAGGTCTTTATTCTTTTGTAAAGGGTTTTTTGGGGGGAACATGTACTAAACTGAGGTGATCACAGTGCTAATTGATTGTATTCTATATCACTACTTCCATGCAGGAAACTCTAGCTTTGTCCTTCTATGTCCATTAAAGCAGGGGTACACAACTCAGGTGATTACATCCACGTACAATAATTGGTAAAACAATCAAGCCTATGTTATATTTCCCTATGAGTGAAGAGACCAGGTCTTGTCCCCAGTAAAGTCAGCGGAAAAATGCTGCTTGTTGACTTCATAGTGGGGCAAGAGTGAGGCAAAAGACGACATCTTCTGAGAAAAGGAAATCGCTCAAAGAAGTTACCTTTATGGAAACAAAACAGAACACACAAAATTCAACTTCTGATATAGCTCAGCTTGTCGCCAGGTGTTATTCTTGTTGGTTTGATACATGACTATATTATGCACTAGATTTACACTACTTCCAGCAGAGCACGTGTCTTAAACTGGACAGAAGAACAGTGCCTACCCCAATGTTTTCTTGTACAGAATTTCATGGCAAGTCACTCACACAATTAGAGAGAAATTACAACAGACATCGCTACGCATGAAGTGAAGTAAGCAATTTATTCCCAATAGGGCCCACAGTTTTTTTATTGCCTTTCTGAAATCCAGTGAAGCTAGCTGTCATTTTGATTCAGGAGACTGAGCTTCGATCAAAGTTTCTTTCAGCTTTTCTTCCTTTTGACGAGACCCCAATCTCTGCATGCTGGGCCACAGCCTACTTCCAACTCTATTACTTGATGTAAAATTTTGTAGACTGCAAGGAAAAAGACAAGCTAGAGTCTTCTTGATTACCATCAGTTCAACACACTAGAAGATGAAGAGGCAAGATAGGAGCATGAATACGATGCATGTAAAACCAGCCTAAAGGAATGCTAGGTCGGTTGTCAAAGTAAAAGAAACAAGATAAAAGGAGAAAAAAACATAACATAATTTCATTAGCGCATTCTTCAAATCTTCTGAGACTAGGGAGCCATGGTGTCATTAAAGCAACAGATTAGCAGAAGCAGACAGGGCGCTCACTAGCGTAAAACTGAGCTGTTTCCTGAACAGAGTAATTTGGCTGACAAATCCCCCAGCATAGATATTCTATATCTTGCTCTTCACAGTATAAGACAGAAAGTATAACAGGTTATCCTCTAAACCAGCTTGACTCATCTTTTGTGGGGACGACTTTAGCAAGAGGAGGGTTTGGGAGAACCACTAATTAAATACGTAACTGACACCTGAGAGATGATGTAACTAAAAGTCACTGAAAACAGAGATTCGAGGTGAAAAAGACTTCTTAGTCCCGTTGCTCATCCTTTCCCACTCTCAGAGCCACTGTGATTGTCCTCTGTAACATATTCTCAAGTGCTGCATTCTCTCCAGCACTAAATTACACAAGTGATGAGCCTTCCAGGATGCAACATGCCGTACAGTAATTACAGTGCTGTGTGCCTAAATATTTATACAGACAGATTGCTAATCAGACTGTTAATGATTTAGCTGAGCGGGTAGATCTAGGACTGACTTCTCATAACCTCAGCCTAACGGAACTTGAATCCCCTCCAGGCGTAAAACAAAATTCAGTCCATCTTCAGAAAAGAAATAATGGAATGTAAAGTTACTGAAATGTATATCAAGGGGGTTTTGTATGACGAGAACTATTTTCTGACAAATACTAAAACTGATTTCTAGCAATGGTCGCATAATGTTGAAAGCCATCTGCATTACAGACAAAGCTCAAGTGGAAGAAGTACACGAAAGTAGCTGGATCAGAAAAATAAAAGAATATAGAAGCAATGTGTCTCTAACCATCTTTTCATCTGTTCACCTAAGATTCTTACCATCAGAAATCACAACATTCAAAAACCAACAGGGGAACACTCCCTGCTCACTCCATTGATGACTTGTTAATAGCGATTCTTAAACCAATGAATAACAAATCACAGCTTCAAAGAGAAACTGCAGAACTCGAATTTATATGCAAATTTGACTAGTTGCCTTGGGGTTAAACAGGGACTATGGATTTTTTTCTCATTACAAGAGGTGATTTGACCTCACCTTCCTCTATATGCTGTTCCCCAGTGTTTGAATCCCAACACCTATTCTGATTTGTTACAGCCTGACCTGATCCTGTGTCATACATTTCCCTGCATTTAATTTCGTCCCATTCTGTAAATTCCCCATCTTCAAAGCGTCTGACGAAGTGGGATTTTCTCCCACGAAAGCTCATGTGATAAATAAATCTGTTAGTCTTTAAAAGTGCCACAGGACTTTGTTTGTAAGTCCAAGGAGACATTGCTACAAGACAGCTCCATGAGTATGAGAGGTATTTATATCTGAAATGGCATCCACTCCAATTAAAACCAGAGTTGGCTTCAGTCAATGGACTAGAAGTAAGCACAAATGGGACTCAGGCATCTATTTATGTCTTTGAAAATCTCCCCTCAAATTCCAATCCCAGTGACACTATTCTAAATCTGGAATTACTCCAATGAGTTCATGTGCATCCCTGTAAATCTGGAGTTTCTAATAGAGTTACTCTAGACTTTACCGGTACAACAGAGATCAGAATCTAGTCCCATGAGTTTCAATCACTGCCGGTCCCTAATGGAACTGAACAAGTGGCAGAAGATTCACAAGGGAGTTTGTTGTCATGGGATTTCCATACAGCTTTGCAAAGAGGGAACTAAAGGCTCTGATAAGGTTTGGAGAGTGTCCACATTAATGCTGACCTCCATGCCTTTTAGAAAGTTCTCCCATCACTAACATTTTTCCATTCCTGCCAAATGCACGCTTCTGCAGATCTACGTGCTGCTCTTCATGTAGCCTCACTCCTAGAAAACATCCAGTGTGCTTGCTGAATATTTCATGAATTGCCTATTAAATATGCAGGCTTTCAGGTGTGCAGAGGTGCTGACATTTTTACCCTTTAGGATCAACACACGCCGTATCTTTTGTAAAGAGGGATCTAAAGCACAGAAGTACCTTGATTTTCAGAATACATTTGGGCAGAAAATTGTCCTCGCAGACCATTCAGCTGCCACATCATCATTTTTCTCAAGTGCTTTTCTTACGCCATTTTTTAGCATTGCTAATCCCAAACATCTCATTTTTATGCCACTATCAAGGATTTGGAAAGCCACAGTGAACTTTCTAATCCATTTATCTATTCATTTATTATCTAATTAAGGCTCACAATGACAATGCTATTTGTTTAAAAGTGCCCTCAGACTAAACCAATACAGAACACGCAGGCATTGAAATCAATTCAAATGCTCTTTCCTTAATCAGTTGGTAACTGTTGCAAGTTTGAAGGGAAGCAAAATTCATTTAAGATTATCAGAATTAAATAATCTACTTGCAGAGTAACAAACTGATAGAAATAAATGTGTGCACTTTTATATCACGTGGAGATGGAATAGTATCGTTGTGTTTCCTACCCATGTGAAGCCTGGGGAACTCGGCACAAAAACTGTCTTAAAATCTGGTTTCAAACTCAACAGAGGAAAAAAATGTTAAAATGAGATTTTGCAGTAAATCTTATGTGGCATCTTGCACAATATTTGTGTAGATAGTCTCTGCTACAATTATGTTAGTTGCACAGTAGCAAAAAAGGCTAGTGCCACATACATATTCTGCACGCTTATTACAGCAAAACAACATGAAAGATCATGCGTGCTTTTTAAACACACGCAAACTCAGTTATGGTTCTTGAGAAACTGAGTGGAACGTTCGGCCTGAGCGTCCACACCTGGAGGTGTTATGCACAATATCCTGGGAGCTGAGGAAAGCAGGACGGGGAGAAGGTCCCTTGCTGGGACAGTACAAGAGGTTTATCCAGCATTCCCTCAATAGTCTTCCTAAACTTGCCTCCTCCCCCCCACGGAATGTCCCTTTAGGGACTCGAGTAAATGGCGACCTGGACTCAGAAAGGGACATCATGCATTCAGATACAAAATTTATGTGCACTTTTGCAGTCGCTGCATGTCCAGACCAGGTACACGTGACTGCAGGCTGATTTACAGTCACTGACTCAGTGGAAAATCAAGCTTTAAGTGAATTGCCTAAGGTGACAAAGGGATTGTGTAGGCAGGAGCAGAGTGGGAAAAAGAGCCCTCAGATTCCCTCCCACTAGCAGGAGCATAGACGCCACACTGAAAGGAGTTGTTTCATTTGGTTATTTACAAATACCTCAGAGCATCTTTCAGACCCCTCTTTAATGCACAATGACACAATGGGCTCTAATATAAATCCCCGTGGATTTATTCCATTCTGCCGAGCCTGAAAATGCATGGAGCGACTTCCATTCATTCTTGATGTTTGTGTTTGAACATGATTTAGGACAACCCTGGCTGTTTTTTCTCCTCTACATGAAGCATCACCTTCTTTTCAGCTGGCTATTTATAGCACAGCATAAGATATTTTTAAGATGAGGAAGGCAGAAGAAGCCAGGCTGAAAATGCAGTTAGCTAGTTTTTTTGTTTTTTTTTAAAGTAAAAATGACTAGAGAACGCTTTCGAAAATATTTTCTTCCTAATATTTTCCTTTTAATACTGAACTAGTTGCAAAAAGAAAATGAAATAAACCCAAGATATTTGTGCTCCGAACTGTACAGAAGAAATCAATCCTCATATTAGCTTAGTTTTGAAACTTCCACAGCATGTTGCCTATGTTCGCTACAAAGAGAAGCTGTGGTCAGGGGCACGTAGCCATTCACTTTGGTTGGAAATTGACACAAACCTTTAAAAATGAAAAGTGAAGAAATAAATGGGATGTGCTGTTTTTTCTTTGCCTGAAGCAAGTAGGCACGTGTGGCCCAATCCAACTCCCACTGAAGTCAACAGGGAATCTATCCACTGATTTCGGTGGGGAGGGAAAAGAGGCTATCGGTTCTGCAAAGCACAAACCCTCTAACGTATCACAGTGCCCAAGCAGCAGCCCCGCCACCCAAAGAGCTGCTTTCCTTTATCAGTGGAGAGAGGATCTGGTTGAGTAGGTTTGCTGGATGATGTCTTTTTGAGTGACAGACATGAGCCAGAGTAACAGATGTGTGTTCAATAAGCACATTCTGTTTCCAGAGTTTTTTTTTCTTTCCTTTCGTACCATATTTGCCTTGGCTGACATTGAGACATTGAATGAGGCTTAATATTGGAAATGTTTTCTGCATTAGAGATTGTGGTTAATAATCCCAGGGGTAAGTACTAAACCTAATTAAAGGTGCCTACCTCACAAAAGGCTCAGCTAGCTGATCCTGACAGGTACTGGGTGACTTCAGATGGCACTCAGCACCTAAAAAGACTGACCCCTAAGATACGTTGCATTTGCTTTACTATTGGATGCTAATGTCAAGTTTAGCACAGAAGGCTGGCAGGGGAGCCCCTTATTCGTACTGGTGACCAGTGACTCTCACAAGCAGCCTAATGGGACAAATGCCTGTGGAACTGCTCTTCACTCTGACTAGGGGTCTGCAATCTTTCCCTTATTTTGTAATTATTTTAAAGGCTTCTCTCATTTCTTCCCCCCCGCCCTCCAAAGTGAACTCAGCACCCACATATTTGATCTCAGCCGGAGGAGATGAGACCCCTTAAAGGGCCCCACAAGAGGAAACGGTAATTGACGCCTGTGCTAGTTAGAAGGAAGGGGTCACAAAAGCATTGTGGTCACCTACAGTAAAGAGGATGAGAGGAAGGTGCCAGCAGGGAACACAGAGTGCAGAAAATCCCAGGTGAAAGATGCCAAGCTTTCAGCTGGGACTCTAGCTAGGAAGCCAACAATCAGAAGATAGGTAAGCCTTGATTTTTTGACCAGGGCTGGAATTGGACCAAGGTCCACCCAAAGAAGAAAACCCTTGTACCCGATTACCGGTGACTGCTTACTTTACCCGTACAGCCAATAATTTGGTCCCCATTCAATTTCAAGAGCAGAAAAGACCAGGCCCTTCATTTCCAGCCCTGGATATATCTTTGAGTAGCAGTGGAATACCAATTTTTCTGGGCAAAATGAATGCACAGGAGCAAATTCTGCTCTCTGTTATGATAGCATAAACCAGGTTTATATCATTGACAGAGCACAAAATAAAACCCATGAGCTTTTATTCATATTGGGATAGTGAATGGTCACAGATTTGCAAATCAAGTGATCAATGTGGCATATCTGCATATACAATTGTTCAGTGATAGCCATGGAAGTATTACATGGTATTAAACTGTTACACTGCTTCACTGTTATCATTTAAATTTATCCTCTATAGCAGTTGTGTTCTTAATTATACCAGAACAAATGTATTGACCATGAGACAGATATCAGCATCACTCAGCAGCGTTGTATTTCTGGAAAGTTTTTAGATCACAAAAATAAAAGACTGCGCTCTGCCTAACTCAGGAGAGAAAAAGCAAAGTAAAACAGAATAGATATAGATATAGAACAAAAGACTAAGGATGGCCTGAAGGTTCAGACATAGGAATAAGATCCAGAAGATCTGGGCTATTAAGCTTCCTTAAACCAGCTTAATTTAATCTGCGTCTAAACTACACTTTCCTTAAGTCGACTTTAGAAAGTCGACTTAGCCAGTGTGGATGTGGAGTAGCCCTAAATTGACTTTAAGTCCCCCACAGCCTGGCGTGCCCCCCCACAGGGCAGGGCAGAGCCCTGCCCACCCTGCCCCTATGCCCTGCCAGGGTCCATGTCCCCCTCAGCCCCCATTGTACCAAGGTACAATGGGGCAAAGGCTGAGCCCCCTGGCACTTGGCAAGGGGTGCCCCCACCCTGCCACCGTGGACCTGTCTCAGGTACACCTAGCCCCTACAAGTCGACCTAGGAGTCCGGTGTGGACACTCTAGGTTGATTTGGTAGGGTCCCCTCTAAGTCAACTTAAAATTTGAGTGGGGACATGCTAAATCGACTTAAATTAAGAAGTGTAAACATAGCCAGTTATTACTATCACACTAATGTTTAGGCTCCACCAAGGACTTCCTATGTGACCTTGGAAAATTCAAAGCTTTTTGGGTCCCCATCAGTTCCCCCATCAGTAAAATGGGGATAATGCCTCAAAAGGGGGTTGGCCAGGATAAATTCTGCAAATTAAACACCATTACCAACTGAGCTCTTATTTAGAACCTATAAAACCTGATGATACATAAAGAATTTTGATGTGAGAGCCCATGAGTTTCTTCATATAGCCTTCCGGTGAAGAGAAAGTGACAGACTATTTTTCCTGTGCTTCTAATGGAGCGAAAATTAACATGGGTTTTTTGCATCGTTGGTTAAAGAGATCTTAAGCTTCTGTTATGCCTGACCCTGCCTAAATATCTTTGTGAAACCAATGATACCAGTACAGCGTTGGAAATTTGTGGTGTCTGGTCAGCTGTTGCTAAAGGACCGTCAATGGGAGAACAACGTATTGTTTGAGTTTTGTTTTTTGGGTGTTTTTTGGGTAAGATCCTTTGAAAATAGCTAGCATTTTAAAAAAAGGAACAGCCACAAGCAATGGATTAGCAAAACAAACAAGGAGTCTAGTGGGACTTTTAAAGATTAACACATTTATTTATCATTAATCTTTAAAAGTGCCACTGAATCCCTTGTTTGTTTCGCTGAACGAGACTGACATGGCCACCTCTCTGGAACGTCTCAAACAATGGATTGCTAGGGTTAACCTCTCCTTAATTATTTAAACCAGTGGCTCTCAACCAGGGGTATGTGAACTCCTGAGGGCATGCAGAGTCACTGTCTGTATGAAATTTTAGTTTGTACTGACTTTGCTAGCACTTTTTATATAGTCTGTTGTAAAAGTAGGCAGTTCATCTAGATATTTGTCTACTTTTACAACAGACTATATAAAAAGCGCTAGCAAAGTCGGTACAAACTCAAATTTCATACAATGACTTGTTTATACTGCTCTATATATTATACCCTGAAATGAAAGTACAATATTTATATTCCAATTGATTTATTTTATAATTATGTGGTAAAAAAGCAAAAGTAAACAGTTTTGCAGGAATAGTGAGCTGAGACACTTTTGTATTTTTATGTCTGATTTTGTAAAATCAGACTCCTGAAAGGGGTACAGTAGTCTGGAAAGACTGAGAGCCACTGATTTAAAACACAAGGGAATTGATGTCAAATTTGGGTTAAAATAGTCATGCCAGGCTGGAAGGGGTCTGTAGGCCGCGCCAGCTGTCCTGGGACCAGACAGAGCAGAAGCCTGGGCCAGTAGAGAGCTGTATGAACTACTACCTATGAACCTCTGTCAGAGCAGCCGCATTAAGGGCACAAAGATACGCTGGCGATATACAAAAAACTTGATTCTGCTTTAGCTGCAACACTAGAGGCACAAATGCTATACAAAGAGAGTCCTGGGGCACCTTAAAGGCTAACAAATTTCTTCAGGCATAAGCTTTCGTGGGCTCCAACCCACTTCATCAAAAGAAATACCCGAAGAAATGTGTTTGTCTTTAAGGTGCCACAGGACTCTCATTGTTTTTTGCTGTATACAGACTAATACGGCTCCCCCCCGGAAAATGCTATACAACTTTCACTTCACCAACTGCTTCTATTCTCTATCCTGATTGGGTTAATCTGGTCTTTCTCCCAAGCTTGGAAAATGATTTTAAAAGGGACCCAATATTGTTGGTCCCTGACCCATCTCACAGAAGAAACAGCCTAGAGATGACAGAGGTTTCTTTCAAACAGATAGTATCACTGCGGCTTTAACAACAGCCAACCAGCCAAACATGCAATTTTTCTGCTGAACTGTTTGACCAATATATTTGTCTTTACTTTAAACAAGGAGTCCTGTGGCACTTTTAAAGACTGAAAAACTTATTTATCGCATGAGCTTTTGTGGGAGAAAATCCCTTTTCATCAGACAAGTGATCTTATTGTGCAGATGGGCTGTGAGTACAACGCTCAACTTCGCTTGGTTTTCAGGAATAATCATTAAAGACAAAACTGAAAAGGACAGGCTTTCAGCTTCTTTTGGCTAAATTAGGAAATCATTCTCTCAAACCGGTGTCTCTGTGAGAAGAAAACAAAATGGATTGATAAGCATCTCCTCTCATGCTCCACTCACTTTACAGACCCTGCATTATAAGAAGGAAATTCAAAAGTGACAGAGCCATGCTTCTTCTCGGAGGGAAAGAATCAATACCAGGTAAAAAACAAGATAGCAAATGAAATGAAATGAAAGAGCATTTGGGGTCAGATCTGCAGTTGGTGGAAATTGACTTAAATGGAGATAGGCTGATTTACACCATCTGAGGATGTGGCCCAAGATTAATGGGGAAGCTGGCCCGTGTATTAGTGAATTAATCTCACTTGGTATATTTGGGG
This sequence comes from Pelusios castaneus, assembly GCA_007922175.1. NCBI lineage: Eukaryota > Metazoa > Chordata > Testudines > Pelomedusidae > Pelusios > Pelusios castaneus. Next base: position 4,309,231 of record ML685818.1, read on the forward strand.
CAGGTAACCACGGTACCCAGATTATAGCCTGACTTCCCATGGAACAGAACCACACAGAGTATTCCAGCAGAGGGGCGATCCTTACTTTACACAATGACATTAGAACATTTGCAGCATTATTGTTTTATTCCTGTCTTCGTACAGCCGAGCATTTTCTTTACTTCTGTGACTGCTATTTCGTGTGGGGCCTGGATTTCAGCAAGCTGTCCACAAGGACCCCTAAGGTCATTCATCCAGCAATGTGTACAGGTAGCTCAAAGTATTCCTTCCAAGCCGCACGGCTCTGGGCAACTGTCAAAACAGAAGTTCGCTGCCATCCACCTACCTCTGTTAGGTCGCTTTGGAATTCCTCGTGCTCTTCTCTACTCTTGACTATCTCCATACCTTTGTGTTACCTGTAACATTGCCATCCCCCTTGTCACCCCCTTTTCAGGTAATTAAAAATATAGTAAACACCACCAATCATTGGGGCACCCCCCACCCTTAACTTTTCGCTATGGTGAGAATTAGGGATTTATTCCTAATCTGTGTTTTCTGTTTCTCAGCTGCTTCTGACCCACAACAGTACTTTGCCTCCCTACTTGTATTTCACTTTCTTAATAACCTCTTGCAAAAGGGCTTTTTAAAACTCCAAATAAATATTACCTGGCTCTCCAGTATCCATGATTTTGTTCACATCTCAAAGAACAGTAGTAGCTTGAAAGATCACAATTTTTCTCTATATCTGTCCTCCAATGTTCATAGGTATCAACTTTCTCTTTAATTACTGCTTTGACCAATAACCACCTGGCACTGAAGAAAGCCTCCCAGATCCATCATTCACAGGATCAAGACTTCTACCCTCTAAATCTCTGCTATAGCAGTTGACTTTAATTAAATCTTGCACATTTTTATAAACAATTGAGACCTCAATCTCAAGTACCCTGCAGAACTCGTAGATGAACTGGTGAACTCGGGATTGGTAATGGGACCTTTCACCATTTTAAATGCACCACAGGTTAATAATGGTCAAAAGTGGGCGGGTTATTTTGGCAGTCTGGCACTTAACGTGAAATGAAACTCATGATTTCCCAGCAATCAAATCACTGCCACATGGAAACCAACTCCACAATTATCATTAACTAGCAGCCATGATGGCAAAGGAACTGAAAATGGGACCGTTTCTGGAGACTGAACTAGAATAAGCAGTGGCGCCTTCCTTGTCAGGGTTGCTGCAGCCAGATGGGAAGTTTACAAACCCACTGCTTCTGCACTACCAGATCCGTGGATAAACAGAGAATTTCAATCTTCAGGGCTGTCACTCAAGCTTTTCTCATGAGAACCATTAGAAGCATTTTTTTAAAAAGGGAATAAAAAACCCCAATGACTACAACATTTGTCATTTTTAAAGTATTTTTTTAAAAAGGTATTTGTGCTACACCTAAAAAAAAGGTGTGGAGGGGGAGGGTGGGGGGGGGGGGGGGGATTTTCGTCTCTGTGAATGCTAGGCCCCTGCAGTTAGGCATGCAGCGGGGGCACTATATTCTGTGCGGAAAGCAAACCCATTATAGCTTTGGAGAAATCAATGTGTTGTGTTTTTTAATTTCACAAAAATACCTCCCAACGATACTGTATGTAGAGTACTGGTTGCGGAGAAGTGAGCTTTAATAATGAATTGTATTGATTGAGGCAGAAATACCAGATGATTCAGCACACACTGTCATTCGGGGAGCAACTGGAAAGTAACACTGCCTTATTGTACACTCAGTGTGAATATTAAAACTGCCCAGAAATTAATATCCACAGAACTCCCATCAAAAGAAATAAAGACCTTTATGTCAATGAGTGAGTTACTAAGCTTGAAAGAGGCTTCCTAGCCCACACACATAAGCGGTCCCCTTTTTTCAAAATTTGCTCTTTCTATAGGAGCATACCTGGGCATCATCTTTCAGCTTCCTTATTAACCCCCCCCCCCCCCCCATCCTTACATTTCAGGGATAGGAGAGCGAAGGCTCCTAAAAGTACTGGAATCCATGTCTCTAAAGCTATTGGGAATGAAAAAGTTTGCCTTTTGGGATCAATGCCTGTATGCTTATGCAAACACCTTTAAAACCCTAATGACCAGCGTAGTGCACACGTGGAGCATATCACCACAGCATTCAGGACTTGGATGGTGTCTGGCAGGTCGCAAGAAGGATTCTTAAGATCCCTACCTGCAGGAGATAAGGATTCTAGGGCATGCCTAAATATGCTAGTTATACTAACCAGAGTAAAGGTGGGAGATAACCATTTTGGAGGGGAGACGAGGTGGGCATAAACTTCCCCCCAAAATTGCTTTATAACTGCTCTCTTGGTGACTCTGTGGCTATTAATGTGCGTTTACTGAGCATTATTATAGCTAGATAAATAGAGCAGTGTGAGAAGGTAACAAGAACGGTTGATTACGGATTTGTTTGTACACCTCTTACACGTTTTCCCTGCAAACTCTACAGCTGTTTCTACCGGAGAGTATTGTTAACAATAACTTGACGTTAGAAAGTGCTTGTCGCCAGTAGGTCACAAAGTGCTTTTACAAAGCAAGGCAGTATCATACCCCTGTTTTGTAGATGGGGAAACTAGATCAAAGAGGTGAAGTGACTTCCTCACGGCCATCCAGCACACCCATGGCAGAGCTAGAACTAGAATGCAGTCTCAGGCTGCTGCCCAGTCCAGTAGACCACTTTGTTCTCCCTTAAGCAGTGAATAGTAGGGAAAAACGTGGGGATGTGAACTTTGAAGCGGTGGCATGGCTGGCCCACCAGGAGTAATGTGGTAAGTGTTGCCAGAAGTATGTAAATGAGATCCTGATCAGATCACTGCTCATGTCTCAAAAGAACGGCATTACCCTTAACAACTGAGCTTTGGCCAGATAATTTACCACTCTACGGACAGAGACTAGGCTGATATAACAGAATTTCCAGTACTCAGTGGTTTAAATGAACTCTTCTGGAGACACTTGATTTATCACTGATAAATGGCTGATGAAATCTAAAGCTCAGTTATAAAGAAAGGGTTCAGCCACAGCCACATAAAGGGCTTTTCTCCCAACTTATAGATAAACTAGTGAAGATATTTATTATTAGAACCCCACACAACCTCAGCTCCATACATTTCCTGCTTCTGGCTTTCATTCCAAAGGTATAATTATTGTCTGTGGCTGCTGACTGACAAGGGTTGTACACTCAAAAACAATGAAACCAATCTACCCTTAAGGCCACAGTCTTGCTTTCAATAGTTGTAATGTATTCCCTTTTCATTTCTATACATTCCCAGGGTGACATCTGAGTGGAAATAACATATGCACGGTTTAGCCTTCATCTCTTATAGGTATGATTTATGATCTTCATACCACTGCTCTTATTTACACTATATTTCAGTACAGCCACCTAACAAACGACCCCCTCAGACATTCCTAAAGGGAAGCAACTCCTGAGCAGGGGAATGAAGTTACAGCCACTTGAGTATCAAAGAGTGCTACGCCATGACTGCGCGCATGCCCTGGCGGCTCACAAACATCTATGCTGAACCATTTCCATTCAGGGAATTTAAGCCTGGTCTGCATGAGAAGATTCTGCCAATGTGATTTTCAACCAGTCTCATTAAACAACTGCAAACTGCCAACCAATGTCAGAACAGTTTTAGGGCTTATTAAAGCTGCTCTAGTACAACTTGAAAATGCTTTTAAATCAACATAGCTCACCAGTAAAAACCCTTGTCTAGACACTCTTATTTTGATATAAATGAGTCTGCCCTCTGGGTTGGAGACCAGGAGTGCGATACCAGGTACTGGGAGCAGGACAGTGGAGGCCTTCAATGTGGTACTGGAGATCTTGACCAAGGTGTTATGGACTGGTTCCACAATGGGGAACAGCGCCGGTAGCCTGACCGTAGCAGGTTAACCCCTGGAGATGTGAGACTTTACTGGGTCTTGGTGACAAGGATAAGGCCAGCTAAGTGGGAGGCTATCAAGTTCCTGGCCACCTGAAAGGCCTCCGGCGTCAAGGGAACCATTAGGCAAAGGGGCCCCCTTTCACTTCAAGTGTTGGAGGAGGCTCCTTCAGAGGGCTTTCAGTCATGGGAGGAGGGACTGGCACTAGCCACTCCTGGGCAGGTGACTGGACTGGCACGGGTTCTTTGCCCAACCCCATCTTCAGTGCAGGAGAACAGCTTCACTTGGTGGGCCGTTTCTTTGCTGCTTCTTCAGCATGGTGAAGGCCATCAGCATCGAGAATGGCTCAGTTCCCATGGGGCATTTCACACTGATGCTGAAGTATCTGGTGTCGAGTCTAAGCAGGAGGTTCTGAAAGCCACTTCCATTAAGAGGAATTTCAGACGAATGTCCCTGTCTTTTTTGGTCTGTGGCCTGCAGCCTTTGCAAATCTCGCACTTATCCCTCACATGTGTTTCTGCTTAACACTTAGAGCAACTGTCATGAGTGTCATTAAGCAGGAAAGGCTGTGGTGTACAGAACACAATTTGAAGCCCGGGGACCAAGGGATGTCCCATCGTTGGGCAAACATCCCCACTGGGACCCCTATCTCTAACTAAGAAACAATTTACAAGACCTATCAATAACAAACAATGAAAAAGCCACTAGGAACTTGCAAATACAAGAGAGAAAGCCATTCTAACAACTAGCATGGACAGAAAGAAGGAACTGAGGGGATGCAAGGCACGGAGTATTTCACGTTTCACAGTATGAGTTCAGGGCTCCAGAGGGGGCCAGAGCTGGCCCTATAGAACCCACTAACACAAAAAAACTCTGACAGCTGTGCACGAGGGCATGCACACACCTAACATGGAATCGACATGAGCAAGCATTCAAAGAAGAAACTGATTTATGAAAGCATTCTGATTTTTCACATAATCAATTACATCTCACCATTGCTTGTTTGTTGTTCAACATACAAGAGCAATATCGTTCCAGACCTTGCTCAGGGCAGGTAATGATGGTGTGTTTGTGTGGGCTGAAATAGTAATTCATTTCAGACAGAGGTAATTCATTGCAGACACTCTTTAAGAGACTAGGAGGAGAAAATAAAATGACAAATGATTTTACAGTAGTTAAAGGGGGGGTGTTTTGTTTTTTTTAAACTGCTGACCCTGGAACTGGTAATAGCAGGAAATGAAAAAGATTAACACAAAGAACAGTCATTGACACTTGGGCTTTGATAGCCGTGGTTTGCTGGGCACCTATAATTTATTTTTAAGCAGAAAAAGCAGGGGAGTGTTTGTTTTTATTTCCCCCCTCTCATATTCACAGAGTTACAACCCTTAAGGAAAAAACATGATATAAATTAATAGGAATAAAAGAGAAGTCCTTAAAGACTAACAAATTTATCCGGGCATAAGCTTTTGTGAGCTAGAACTCACTTCATCATGCATCTGACAAAGTGGGTTCTGGCTCACGAAATCTTATGCCCAAATAAATTTCTTAGTCTTATGGTGCCATAGGACTCCTCGTTTGTTTTGCTGAAATACGGCTACCCCTCTGGAATTGATAGGAATGAAATCTCTGTTAAATTCTGAAGGTGTTTTGAGTTATTTCTGTAGCACCCTGCTGAACGATATTCTTTTCTAATTCTATCAGTCATCTTATACAATACCTACCAAAAGGTCATCAGTTTCTAGCCAATTCTGTATTTTTCCATAAGGGAAGTAACAGATTTTATTTATTTTTTGTTTAGCAATTATAAAGTAATTGGTGATGTACAGCATGTGGAAGTAATGGCCATTCATGCTCAGATGACTATTTACAATCTAAAAATTAGGATTAAGGAACAGAGATTTTACTCTGGGAAAGTCAGAGGTGATGCTAACTTGGTGGGGAGGAGTTCCTCTCATTTCCAATTAGACTCAAACTGTCCCTTTAAAGCAGTGGTTCCCAAACTGGGGGGGCGTGCCCCCTTAGGGGAGGTGTGAAGAAAATCCAGGGGGGGGGGCCTGAGGCTGTGAAATTTTTTGCACCAAGAAAACCTATTTGCGGTTATTTTTAATTGTACATTTACAAATTGAATTTTTGTTAAAAGGGGGTTGGGTGATGGTAAAGCAGAGGTAGGGAGGTGTGAGGGTTTCTCAAAAATCAGAAAGGAGATGTGATACCAAAATATTTGGGAGCCTCTGCTTTAAAGACTGTGAGCTAAGGCACACACTCAAAGATGGTTAGAGACAGACAGCCAAGCAACTTTGAAATGATATTGCTGGGTTCAGGGTTTACTGGTCTGATTCACCGCTGTGTGACTCCAGTTTTTATGCTGGACTAATAATAATTCCATTCCCATTTAGGATGTTACTCCACTATAAAAATGGAATAATGTAAACATGATTAGGCCCACTCTCAATGACTTCACAACTAGTTTACCAATCAAAAGCTTCACCATCATCTTCCCTCACCCTCTATCCAGCCCTAGAACTAGCCCTGCAAAGATCGGAAAAGCCAGCTGTGTCCTTTGCTCATTACTGACATAGATTTGGCATTCAGAATTTATCACGTAAGTGAGCTGCTGACAATAGAAAAGGTAGAACAGAATCCAGCTCCTTACATAGCTGGTTAGGCTCTGCAGTGCTAACAGGAGTAAAGGCTTGGTTTGAACAGTGAAAGCAGCCAATATGACTTGGAGAGAAGATCTTTAGAGAAAAGTGGTGCTCTTTACCTTTTTTTTTTTCACTACAGCTGCACTTTAACCCAGCTATATGGGATGAGAACAGCATGCATGGTTTAATTGTGGAGACTATTTCAAGAGTAACCAGACTAATAAGCAATGCTTCTAAATAATCAAGGACTATACTGGCCCATTGCACTGGATGGAGGTGTGAAAATTATTTGCCTAATTAATAATTAAGTGTGACTTTGAAGTAATTGTGCTGTGAATTCCTTATATCTGGAATATTGATTCAGTTCAAAACCAAAAAAAAAGGAGGGGGGGGGGACTAGATACAAGCAGGGAATTCCCATTCCACCTGGAAATCACATATAGGAAACCCCACCTTTTCCCTCACAGCAGGGGAAATAATAAAGTGGTTGGATGTTATGTCACTGTCTTGGTTAGAGCTCTGGTGCATTTTCAGACATAAAGGGTACAGATGCTGCATCCATCAAAGGAAAAAAGAATTTATGGCTTGCAAAAGAGGGTGAAACCATAGGGATCTTAGTAGAAAGGCTGCAGAAGAGAGGTGCAGACTTTTAAATTGATCTTGAATTCAGTTGAAGGTTCATCACATCTCTGGATCTGTCTCCTTATTTGGGAGACACTGTGAACATGCCCCTATCACTTCCCTAAGAGTTAATAGGTGCAGAGAGGGCAAAGCATATCCAGCTGAGGCTATGTACACACGATCACGTTATTGCGCCTTAAAACTCATTAAGGCGCAATAACAAGCACGGTGAACACACGTGCAAGGATGATGTTCCGCGTCAAGGTCCTTGTTGTAGCGCAATCCAACAACCACTCGGACGAGAGTGGTAACAGCTGTTGCGGATCATCTGTTGCGCGTTTGAGCTCGTGTGTATGCTCACCGCGCAATGATTGGCCTCCGGAAATGTCCCAGAGTGCCAATCAATGCCACTCTGGGACATCGGAGCTGTCAACATGTCAATTTCACTGCTCTAGCTGAGCAGTGAAATTGACATATGGGCTCC
>ML685818.1:4332880-4402052 GCA_007922175.1 Pelusios castaneus
CTTGTAGTCTATGAATGTCCGATCTTAGCATTAATTAAAACACACAATTTTTAAAAAGTCAAATATAAAATTAATAGTTTAATAAGAAACAATATAATAATACTATTAAAATATTATCTGTGTACAAGGAAAAGTCCCCAAAATAGATAAGATGAAATCACAGAACACATTTTTTTGTTTTGTTTTCGAGTGGTTTGAAATGGGTACACCCACCAGCACAATACTTTGATCCTCTCTTTGTAACAGTGTTATGCTTTTAAGTCTCTTGATAGGCAAACTACTCATGTGTTAAGAACACATCGTGATACAATCTAGCATTTAAAAAAAACCCCATGAGTACCTGTATTAATCACAAGGAAGGCAACATCAGCAATAAGGGTTGAAAGAGATTAGAAAATGAAATGATATTCATTATTGTGGACAGGCTGTTTTAGAACAGCGGCTTTCAAACTTATGGCCGGGACCCAGTACTGAGTCGCAGAACCTCAGGCACTGAGTTGCAGCATCCCTTGCTGCCGCCGCCAAAAGATTGGAATGCGTTGCTCTAAGATGCAATCGGTGGGTTGAAGGCATAAATGATTTTTTTCAATGGGTCCCCAGGAAAGAAATTTGAAAACCACTATTTTAGAAGATAGTAACTTTGAAGCTAATAACAGGGCGTGTTGGTGTTTGTTTCAGAAGGGCTAGAAGAGACTGTAAAAGGTTTTGCAAAGACACACACTTTTTGTTTAGTTATCCAAGAACATGGCCAAGAAAATCTGGCCTCTTGGACTAAACATGCATTAGGTGAGATAAGACATTTCTTTCAAGAAATGGGCAGTGCACTGGAAAACGGACTAATAAATGAAGACAATATGGAGCAAGTCACTCTGAATATGTTTGTTTTGTGTTTTAGGACCTGGACTGTGAGACTCACTGCTGGAGGTTTTAAAACTCACAGTGGACACACACAAGATGTCTAAACAGAGTGTCAGATGAGTCATGAGAGAGCCTGAAAAAGCTTCAATTTAGTATAGAATGTAGGCTCCTCCCCAGAGTATCTGATTACTTCCTAAACAATTCCAAAGGGGTAGCCGTGTTAGTCTATTGTAGAAAGACAACAGAGTCTTGTGGCACTTTTAAAGACTTTAAAGATTTTAAAGTCTTTAAAAGTGCCACAAGACTCTGTTGTCTTCCTAAACAATAACATAGATAAGGTAAATTTAGGCACAGAGCGGTTAAATAACTTAGGCAAGGACAAACATGAGGTCAGAAGCAGAGCCAGGGAAAAAATCCTGGTCTCCTGTGTCAGAATGCAGTGCCTTATCCACAAGGCACTCTTTCCTGCCCCAAAGTTCGGTTTGAAAAATTAGGTTATACCTTTTATAAGAGACTCTGTACCAGCAGCTGCCAGGGGGCAAGGATAAGGGACCAGTCAACTTCCTATTACCCTCAACCCCTGCAAAGCAAGGACTTTGCGAGAGATGGCCACAGATGGAGGCTTTCCCCTCTCCCAGGAAAACTATGCAGATGGAGTTTTCAGCACTTCCCTGAGACATCCTTTATCTTGTCAGGACCTCAGAAGTCTTTGTGGTATCAGCAGATTTAGGCTTTGGGCTCAGTCCAGCAAGGCACCAAGGCCCAGATTTTTAAAAGCATTTAGGCTTTGCTCATCTCAGAATTGCAACATGTAACCAATTTAGGAGCCCAGGTGCCATAGGCATTTAGGGGGTTGAGTCCCACAGAACGATTAGGACGTATGCTCCTACATCCCTTAGACACTTTTGAAAATTTGACAGGTTTAGAAGTCAGTTAAGTGCTGCGATGCTGAGCTGAGCAGTGTCCAAATACCTGTCAAAACCTGGGCCTGAGCACTTTAGCCAGTCCAGCAAATCACTTAAGATTGTGGTTAACTTTCCAGAGGGAGAGTCCCATTGAAGTCATCTGTTTAAGTGGTTTAATGAATAGGGATAAGATTATTTGTTCTTGTGACTAAGCACTTTCTTGAATTAGGGCCTTATTACTGTAACATTCCTTCCCCACCTTGCTTCCCCCACTCCTCCAGTCACTGCTGTTGACCTCACTGTTAGATTGTGTATTATATTTAAATTCTAAACTCTTTGGATCATAGATTTTTCTAAACAGATCATGAGCTTCCGGGGCATGCCTTGACTTTTTTATTAGTGTATATCCTGCCTAGAGGAGTAGGCCCTGATACTTGATCAAGGCCTATAGATGTTACTATAGTAATGGGCAAGGAATGTGTCTTTTATTTGATTGTCATGTGCCTAGCACATCGTGGATACGCACATACAACTATTAATGTCTGGATTATTTCGAGACTAGAAGTGAGTTATCTATAGGTCTCAGGTGCTTCTAATCTGCTCATCAGAATAGCACCAACACACAGCATTTCACAAACCCCCATTAACATTTTCATACATGGATGTCTGACATCCATGGTTTGGGCTCAACCCATTAGAATAGTGGGTGAGATTTACAAAATGTAGATTTGGATTTGAAATGTTCCAAAAATGCACAAGTGTTTGGAACTGGATTTTAGTTCACTTGCCCCCAGACAATGAAGATGATGCCAGAAAAAGACACACCATGATCAATGGTACATTTATAGATTTTAAGGCAAAAGGGGACTATTCCGATCATCTAGTTTGACCAGGATAACACAGGGCTAAGAATCTCACACAGGAATTTCTTTATCGAGCCCATAACTTCAGAAAGGAAAGAAGAAAAAGTCAGTGACACCAAGGGTGTAGCCAACCCCCATTTTCTGGCCGGGCCCGACTGCAATCCGACTTCCAGTTATGTGACCAGAAGCTTCCTGACAACATTCCCGTTGCGGGACGAGGATGGAGGGGGAGATGCAGCCTAGCCCCTACTGCATAAAGGCAGCAGCAGCTGCTCCACCCCGGCCTGTCTTCCCACGGCACTGCCACTCACGGTCATGGCTGCCAGCTGGTGGCCAGTACACAGTCGTGGCAGCAAGCTCACACCACTGCTGGGCGCTGCAGCAGGTGGGGGTGGACAGGCCTGCAGGCCAACTGGGTGAGCCTGTGCCCACCCAGGCCCACCTGTAGCTATGTCCCGGAGTGACATATAGCAAGAGAGATGCTGTATGTCACCCTTTTAAAACTCTATTAAATAGAAAGTTAATTGAGTAACATAGAATAATAGAAGATTAGGGTTGGAAGAGACTTCAGCAGGTCACCTAGTCCAACCCCCTCCTCAAAGCAGGACCAACCCCAACTAAATCATCCCAGCCAGGGCTTTGTGAAGCTGCACTTAAAAACCTCTGAAGATGGAGATTCCACCACCTCTTTAGGTAATCCTTTCCAGGTTTCACCACCCTCCTAGTGAAAAAGGTTTTCCTAATATCCACCTAGACCTCTCCTACTTCAACTTGAGACCACCGATCCTCGTTCTGTCATCTACTACCACTGAGAACAGCCTAGCTCCATCCTCCCTGCAATCCCCTTTCAAGTAGTTAAAGGCTGCTATCAAATCAGGGGTGTTGCTGCCCCCCAAAAAATTTGGGGCACATGCTCCCCCATGGCTTTCTTTGCCCCCACCATGTTCCTCCTCTCCCATCCCCACCCGCTATTAGCCCTGGGCCCAATCTGGTCCTGGTCCTGATCTGGCCACTCTGCTGGTGCCCTGAGCTGGGCTGGACCAGGCTGCCAGCTACATCGAGTCGCAGGTCCTGCCGCCAGCGGGGCCAGCCCCCGAGCCCCGACTGAGCCCGGCCCCGATGCGGGCCAAGCCACACCTCTGGTCACCCCCACTCCCACTCAACTCCCAAGGCTCCCCCCCACAGAACTTACCTTGCTGTGGAGTTGGGGACTGGAGCTGGAGACAGGTCGGAGACGGAACCAGCAGCTGTGTACTTTTCCCGCCCTGCTCCACCCTAAGCTACTTGCCTGAGAGTAGAGCAGGACGGGAAATTTAAAATGGCCCCGCCGGCTCTGGCTCCTCCTGCTGGGCTCATTTCGGGCATGTGCCCCATGTGCCCTATAGCAGCGACGCCACTATATCAAATCCCCTCTCATTCTTCTCTTCTGCAGACTAAACAAGCCTGCCTCAAAAGTTCCCTCAGCCTCTCTTCCTAACTCATGTGCTCCAGCCCCCTAATCATTTTGTTACCCTCTGCTGGACTTCTTCCAATTTGTCCACATCTTTTCTGTAGTGGGGGGCCCAAAATTGTACACAGTACTTCAAATGTGGTCTCCCAAATGCTGAATAGAGGGAAATAATCACTTCCCTCCATCTGCTGGCACTGCTCCTACGAATGCAGCCCAGAATGCCGTTGGCTTTTTGGGCAATAAGGGCGCACATAATGTTATTTGGATGTTGAAGTTCAACATACTACTCCAATCAACTGACCACAGCTGTTGGATTCCTTTACCCTGCAGGAATTGTTACTTTGGGGAAATGACATCCAAGGAACTTTTCACCTAATAGTACAACTCCTCAAGCTAACAATATTTAAGGCCATGTTTACACTAGAAATTGTTCCACGTTAAAATCTTTGCGCTATAATAAATGTGTTGTATTTATAGCGCAATTGCGTGTTCACACTGCACTCCTTATAACGCAACGAAGTGCCCACGCTGTTCTTTGCATTTCCGCAGGAAAGAGCATTGAATTGTGGACACCTATCCCACCATGCCACTCGTCAGCTTCCAGCGCTAGGAACCCTGGGTAGAAAGAGAGGAGCGCTGTAAATTTACAAGTTTGCTGGGACGTTGTATTTCCTTGTCATCATTCATTGTAGCTACTGGCAACTCGCGCCCTTTTTCAATATTGCCCCAGGAAAACAGGAAAAAATTCAAAACTTCCCAGGACTCATAGGAGGGAGGGACTAGTCGTGTCAGAGCAGTGGAGTCCCAGTGGAAGACCAGAGTGGCAAGGCTTGGAATTCTGGGACATTTCCGGAGGCCACTTATTACGGAAGAAAATTCCGTCAGTGTTCACACACTATAGCGCAAGAGCTGTTCCGCAATAGGCGTTATGACTCTCGTACAGGTGGTGTGATTGTTCTGGTATAACAGGGCACTTGTAATGCAACAAGGAGCATTTAGGTGTATACAGTGGGCTTGTTTTCCCTCAATAAGAGGGCTTACTCCACAATAACTCTCTAGTGTGTACAAGGCCTCAGCCTCAATGTTTTATAAATATAGAGATCTATATGCATGCATTCATAATGTGCCTACAAATCCATCATCCATCTAAGTTCTTAAATAGCACCCATCGCCATGGTATTGCTCACAGTGACACCTTTAAACAAGCTACATTTGCAGAAACAAACACCACAAATATTGCCTTCTAGTTCCTAAAGCCCTGGATCATTAAACACCAGGTAATAACTGGATTCTTAACTGCTTTTCTCCTTAGATATATTAAAGGCTTTTTAAACAGCTGAATACTGTACGTGGAAACAACAATCCCTCTGAAATGGACTGTTAATGAATGATTTATTAGAGTGGCAGCAGCAGCTTTCTCTGGGATCATTCCTTAATTAACAACCACTAACTAGTTGATGCCTTTTTTTAAAAAAAAATGGAAAAAGAAAAGCTTTGCCTTTTCTTTTCCCTAATGGAGCAGAAGTTTGAAGGTTTCTATTCAGTTTTCACATCAGGGGTAACCGAAACCCAATAAGCCTACCTAAAGTGACAGGCAATCTGTGTTACTTTCTATTTGCATTAAGTCATTTATTCCCCCGACAACCTGTTATCTGGAACCAAGGCAGAAAACCCTGTTTTGCTTTTTTAATAAAGGTGCATGGCTTGGGCCTTAGGAACTGGCAGAGTACTTAGGAACATGCTTCCCCTGGGCAAGTGAAGTGGAGTTGTGAACAGGGGAGGAGCAAGGGCCATCACTGAAACTGGAGTAGGAGAAAGAGGAGTCAGGAGAGACACTGCAATGCCATGGTCCAACAATCTCTATCATTATGATTGTTTATATTTCAAGAGCTGGAAATACACATGGATGTGCACAAAGGATTCCCTACAAAGAATGGCCCACCTTTCAAACCTTGGTGTTGAAAGTCAGAAAAAAATCTGTAGTAAGGCACCTGACTCTGTACATAAGTACTTAAAGAAATATTTTAGAAACGAACAAATACTTCTGGGTGTCCAACCTAAGGCACTAACGTTTAAAAACTGGGCCCTAACAGTCCCTTCTCTGAACAGCTGATAAATAGTCTAAGATCTGAAACCTGCTCCCGGTCATGTCAATGGATGTTTTAATAAACTGCAAGGGGAACAAGATCAGATCCTAAGGATGTGATCTGATCTTACAAGGTTTGGGCACCTATGGCTCCCCTCCCATCTGCTAATGCTATAATTCTATGATAAAAGCAATTCCAAGCACCTGTAAACTAACTATCCTTTGCTCCTGGTGGCACCCACGTTGTGCTGTATAAGCAGTGAAGAACAGATGCATTTACAAGCTCACCTTTTTTCTGTGCGCCTTTCATCCCTCCCACTCTTCCAGCAGTTCGTCCCCTGTTACTTGGGTATGCTGGGACCCATTTATTTAATTCCTAAATCAGACTACAGTCTGCTCCGTGGTGCCTTGCACTGGGGATGGTGCCTAGGCATGGTGATTGCTCCGGGAAGCATCTTGCCAGGGTTTTGATAAGAGGAAGGGGGTACAACATCCATGATCTTCTATACCCACCCAGCTCAACTGGTTAGTGTCGACAAGCCCCTACCCCATAGATGTAGTTTGATTTCTATATTTGGGGAAGTGGCTCTAGTCTGGCCAACAGAGCCACGTGTGGTTGTGTGCACATTCTGTGCCTGCCCAAGGCCTGCAGTTTCAGGGGTGAACAGCCCCTGCCCCCCCAAACGATGCCAATGCCCACTTGCGCTCAGTGACAGTCTTGGAGTTGCTTTTCACTTGAGCCCTGGCTTATGGCTGGTCCCAGGCAGCTGCGTAAGGGTGAATGGAGCTTCCTTGCACTCTGTGCCTTTGTGCATCCCCTCCGCTCCAAGTACAGTTGTGCTCTAATTATAATAGGATAGAAATACTCTGGACCGTCAGCAAAGACTACAACCATAAATGGCTGCAGGGAGTACAGGCCCCATCTGTTTATCCAGACATCGTTATCTATTCTAATTGAGACATTTATACTATGCTGATTTCCCCTTTATTCTTATCAGAAATCCTTGTTCAGAAGACGGTGGGAAGAAGAGGGGCATAGATTCATAGATTTTAAAGGCCGAAAGAGACCGTTATGAATTTATATAAGAGAGCAGAAAGCAAAGCAGCATATAGAAGACAAGGGAAGATACTCAGTGACATTCTGAGCATCGCACACCCAGAAAGGGATTAGTGCAAAGGGTACTTTCCATTTGCCACATATCAGAGGCTTGTTTATAGGGGGGAAAAGTCTAGCTTAAATGCATTGATTCTTGTAATTCTTTCTTACCTTATAGTAATGCATCAGCCGACAGCGATCGGCTTTCGCCCAGTGCAAACCGATGGCTGGACAGTGTCCAAATGGCCTTAATGGCTTTAGAATACTGCCAGGTGAAATGAAGCTGGCGTGACTCTAACCAGCACACAACAGCTCCTCTATCTGTGCTGCACCAAAGAGACCATGGACTGATGGGCCATGGGTAGAGAGCGTCTTTGGTTCAAGTCACATTCTCTTCCGCCCCACCCCACTCTCAAGAAGCATCAACACAAGGCTCAATCTACTAGTTCCAAAGGTGTAGCCATGTTAATCTAGTTCAGCAAAATTAAAAGGAGTCCTGCGGCACTTTTAAAGACTAACAAATATATTTATTGCAGGAGCTTTTGGGGGAGAAAATCCCACTTTGTCATATACTTGAAAATGGGGAAAAGTATAGGAATAGAGAGAAATGCAGGGAAGTAAGTGTCATCACAGAATCAGATAGGTCAAGGCTTCAAAGAGAGACTTCAGAGTTAGAATTCATATGCAAATTTGATACCATCGACTCGGGTTTGAGTAGAGATATTTCTTGGCTTTCTCATTATAAACAGTGAGTGTCACCTCTCTCAGCCTCCCTATCTGTTGTTCCCTCAGTTTGAATCAATACAACCTGTTTCATTTGCTGAAGAAATCTGATCCTGTGATGACACTTACACTTCCCTGCATCCATCCCTCCCTCCTATATGTTTTTCCATTTTCAAGCATCTGACAAAGTGGGATCTCTCCCACGAAAGCTCATGTGATAACTAAGTGTGTTAGTCTTTAAAAGTGCCACAGGACTCCTTGTTTGTTTTGCTCAAACTACTAGTTTGTTAGGAAACAAAAGAAAAACAGCTGGGGGAAGAAAACTCCTGAGAAGCTTTGAATGAAAAAGAGCAAGGACTGAAATTTGAACCCAACCTCCTCTCACTGGGACTGAGAAGAAATGCTGATTGCTTCCCAGACATTTAAATGAACTCTCAGTGGGATGAAACGGAAGAGCAATAGCACAGGGCCAGCAAGTAGTCTGCCTCTAAGATGTAGTAATTGCTATTAATTCTGGCACCTTGGGTTTCATTGGCAGCGGCAGCGACAGCCATTACTCTGTCATCCCCCACAATCACTTCGTCACGTTTTGTTGTCACCTTGTGTGGTGACAGGGGAAAGCAGTTTATTGTCTCTTCTCAGGTCTGCATTTTGATCTTGGTTTATTATTGGGATTTTCTGTCTGTGTTTGTTTTTTAAGTGAGCAATAGAAAGAACCAAAATGAGATTGCAGACAGAGCCTGTGACTGCATGCAGAGCTCCCCGCTTTGCACCTTCCACAGAACTTTACAAATGCTCACTAATTAAATCTCACAAAAAATACCTTGTGAGTCAATTAGATCTGTCTCCTTGTCCCTATGTTACAGACAGTGAAAGCAAGACACAGAGGTGCTATGTGCTTTGCCCAAGGTCACACTGTGAATCAGTGCAGAGAGAGAAAAAGACCCCCACCACCTTGACTTCCAGTCCCATGTTCTAACTAGTAAATAAAGTTCCCTCCCTGGTCCCAATCCAGGCAGACTGGGAGCTAAATCCCAGCTTCTCACATCTTATTAAGTGGAAAGGGATAGCTTAACAATGCAGGGTTCCTGTTTGATGGACCAACGAGGAGCTCAGGGTGTAAACCAGAAAACACTAGAGTGAAAAAAAAGTCTTGGTAGTTGAAAAGAGGCACACAGGAATTAGCATTAGTACGTCAGAATTTTAAAATTTCCAGATCTCAAGAGTGGCACAACCGGATTTACATCAGGATGCTGAATCTGAGTACTAGTGATGGGCCAAAATCGCTTTGTATTTTGGGAAGTGAATCTCCAGATTTGAATCTAACTTTACAGTTTAGGTTCTGAGTCAGCTGCAGAATTGGAAAGGGTGCATTTCCCAGCTGTGGTACAGAGGTGGCTGAGATCTCTTCACTTGTTAAGCTTAGCATGTGGGAGCTGGATGGTGGTGGTGGCCTGTGATGCAGAGGAGGTCAGACAATATCAACGGTGCCCAAACTCTTCCTGTCACACCACCATTCACCAGTAATACAATCTGCCCACACACCCCTCCCATCCATTACTGCACAGTCGGCTCAGCAGAGGATCTTGGGATGAAGGCAGAGCTGAGGACAGGGGAGAAGCTGGCCTGGGGGCACAGGTGGGTTGGGGCAGAGTATGGGGGCACAGGAGGGTTGGAGCTGGGCTGCAGGTGGAGCAGGGGCCAGGATCTGTGGCCTGGAGCAAGTCTTGGAGTGGAGCTGCACCTACGGGCTAGGTCCAGGAGCCAAGGCCATGGACCAGGAGCGGAGCTGGGGGCAGAACTGAGCCGTGTGGCACTTCCTCTCTGTCCCCTGTGGAAGCTGGTCCAGTCTCACTACACCACCCTAAACATTGCTCCCCTAGGGAGGGTGCATCACACAGTTTGGGAACCCCTGGACTAGATGATCTGGTGGTTCCTTCTGACCTTAAACTGAATGACACTTGAGCAGAAGGCAATAATCTATTGCAAACCACTTGCAAGATTCTGGATCCATCAACCCTGAACCCAAACCCAACACCCAGCCCTGCTCAGCTTCTACCCCAAAGCACTTACCGTAAATCTAACCTAGATCAAGATAAAAACACAACATAATCAGTCACCCCTAGTAAAAACCACTGAGACTTGAAAACAATTTTATGTTAAGCTTCAAAACAAAACAAAGAGAAAGCTGGCAGAAAGCTTCCCCCAGGCAAGGTTCCATGGTTGAACAATAGTAGGCAAACTGACCAGCTTGTATATCCAATATGCATTTAGATTAAATCAACTTTGTCATTTAAAACAAAATCCCCTCAACTATACAGAGAAATCACTTCCCTCAGTGAAAGACGCACACACAGACGGTATCCTTGTACAGCAGCATTTGTTACCGCTGTCATGTTGCATATAGTTTTATGTAAAAAGCTAAGAATACAGGACTTGAAGAACTGTGAATTGTCAGAATAATAGTGCAAATAATTTTGGGTCAACATTTGTTCCCTGCCCCCCGCCATTGTAGCTGTCATTTTATTTTCCACATGCTTTCAACTTTTCAAAGCCTCTGATGTTACGCAAATTCACAGTGTTTGCTTCCAACTACATTCAACTTACTCTGCTGGTGATGAGATAATGATCATTTTAAACAAAACAAGTGAGAAAATTAAAAATTAAGAGGCCACAAAACACTAAATGAGGCGCGGAGAATCTCTGGTATGTTGGAAATATTCTCATTTTGTGAATGTTTATAAGTTTAAAAACAGTATATATAAAATCACAATTCCATTAATAATAATAAATATTTTGTACTTCTTGAACATATATATAGCATCTTCTGTATCCCGCATACTTCTATTTGATCATTGAAAGCATGCAGAAATGCAAAATGGTCACGTTACAGAGAGCTGTTCACCCTAAAGGAATGAATCCCACAGCATTATAAGTTTCCTCCATGAATTATTTTTTATGCCCCACATTTTCAGTCCTTGTCACACAGTGCATCAGATATTTTGGCCTTAGGAGGCTGAGAGATAAGCTGTAGAGCTTTGGATCTTATAGCATTTTTCAGACTGTACCTACTTCTTCACAACAACCTAGCGAGATAGGTAAAACACATGTAGGAAACACTTCACTGTCCAGCAACACTTCAGGAATGGAAAACAGCACCTGTTTAATAGCACACAACTCAGCTATGTTATTAGAATGGGAAGTGAAGAAAAATACATATCCAGTTGACTTTTCAATGGAAAATTAATCAGGAAATCATGCAACACTGAAGGGCTATGATAGGGGTCATATAACTCCAATGCTCTCCAAGGATTATATACCATCTACATGTCCATTAAAATGTTTCCTGAATCCACCCCACTTTATCTAATAACAAGGTAAAAGCAACAGAGTTAATGCTCTATCATTTTCCGATATAGAGATCCAACTAGGAAGTTCAGATTTAAAAGGGTGCCAGCAATTTGAAGACCACAGACCCTGGAAACAATAAGTGTACAGATCCTCTATCAACTTAATCAAAACAACCTGCATGACTCTAAACTTATTTCTGTCTCCAGGATCCCTCACCCAAACAATGCAATTCCTGCGGGTTACTAGCAGAGTTTGGAGAAAATTTAGTTGCAAACCCAAAACTCAGCCCACGGCTGTGAAAAGTCTCACTGAGATTTCAGAACCTGGGCTGAATCTGAAGCTTTGGGCACAAAGCATTCAAAATTTGCTGGTTTTGTGTGGTTTCATCTAGAGGCAGCAGCACCTTATGGAATTTGAAGGATTTTTTTTGTAGGTCTGCAAAATAAGTCTCAGTTCATGAACACTTTTTTCCTATGTAATTTAAACCAACTCAGCCAGACCCTCAACTGGTATGAATTGGTATAGCTCATGGGATTTCCAGAGATATAATTAAAAAAATTAGAGAGCATGAGAAAAATAGGCTTGATACCTTGCAATCATTTATATCAATGCAAAGACAGTGCACTAAAATGCTCCTGTATCACACTAGTGCCTTTTGATACCCATTTTGTTCTGACTTTATAAATAGTAACCCAAGGTGCAGGGCAGGGTAGAATTGGGTGCTATGTGTTTTTTCTAGCCTCTGCTTAGTGTTGGAGATAGAACGGTCACCAGAAAGGGAGGCTGCCATAAGTAGCTATTTTATATACAATATGAACCCTGCACGTATTTGTAGAGCTTCGCGTGGATACAATAATGTGGATCCGCATCCACCAAAATCAATGTGTACCCAACCCACGAGTCGCAAGCCCTGCTTTATGCGTGTCCACGTCTGCAGCAGCACATCCTCACACAGCGCCTCTCAGTCTGGGTGGGCATGCCTGCGTAGTGTATAAGAAAGCTACATGGCTTAATAATTGTGCACACAATTATCGTTGCTGTTATTTTTATTTTAAATGTCCATCTTATGCAACAGTCACCAGAACGAAAAGCCTTTTACATTACAAAACATCTCGAGAATGAAGGATTCGCAGGTTCCGTCGGCAACTATTGTGACTTCTTGTGGGGCAGCTGTGTCAGCCCCTGGACTCCTAGGGCGCGCCCCCCAAGGGGTGATCCCCCACTACTTCCTGGGATGCTGAACAGCTCATGGCCACCAACTCCCCCATCCCGTGATCAGCTGTTGGGTGGCCAGCTGAAGGGTGGCAAAGGAGGGATGGATGAGCTGGCCCCCAATGACCTCTTTGGCAGCCAGCTGATCTGTGGTAGCCTGGGGGAGGGAGCTGGCCAACAATCCCAGGGAGAAGGGCTGGCCCCCGATCAGCTGGCCACCAAACAGCTGATCAGCAGCCACTTCCCTCCCCACTCCCTGAATTGCTGATCAGCAGCCAGATTCCCCCATCCACTTTTGCTCCCCTAGGACTGTGCGGGGGAGAGAGAAGCAACCACCGCAGGGCTCCCTGACTCTAGGTCAGTTTCCCTGTGTGGGTGAGGTGTGGGGGGGGGCAAGGATTAGGGGTGACGGGGATTGCAGGGGAGAGGGGCATAAGAGGGGGTGAAGGGCTCTCTGGCTTCCTAGTGCTTAATTTGTGCCAGGCCTGAGTCTCAACAACTTTTCCAATAGAAATTAATCACTGCACGGCCGTGTCTATCAAATCTGAGTGTCTGAATAAAAGCTGAACGATTTTCTCTGCAGCTTTTGGTTTCCCGCTGTCAAACCAAGTCATGTAAAGCACCTACGCCACCATTCCTAATGGCTGTGGCTCTATATAATAAACAGTTACTCCCAAATAGGCAACCTCTCTGAAATCATCCATCCACAGATTGAGAGTAACCCCGCCACTTACTGTGCCAATAATGGTTTTCTGTGCTATAGAGTTTTGTTTTCTTTTTCCTTCTGCCATAAGAGCAGCACGCCAGGCTAATGTTGTGGAATGTGGCACGTGCATCCATTTCTCCATGTTTGGCACCCACATTAATCAAACAGTGAAAACATGCAAGGAATACCTTGCCACTGATTACCTCAAAAGGTGCAAACTACAATTCCTGAGTCACAGTTCTAGTAATGTCTCATGCGATAGTGACACACTTCTTAGTGAATATTTTCAGCAAACTCGATCGGATTTGGGTCTACATTTATGTTTAAGTAAGTCTGAAGAACCAGCTTTATAGCTACCAAAAGTACAGACTTTTTCATTTGACCCATGCAATACAGCCAGCCACAGTATCTCTCTTTTCATCAATAAGAAATCTGAATGTATTCCCCATTGGTGGTTTGTCTTCCTCATACCCCTTCAAACCATAGGCACCAGCACTTTATTTCTTTTCAGTTTTCTTCTCCACTGACCAGTCTATTGGCCTTTAATTTCAAACACAGAGGTTGGAAACTTTGCTGATGACAACTGGGCGACCACGTCAGTTTGTGCTGAAGAAATGTCACCACGATTAAAAAAAGTGAACTTTCAGCAGTATTGGCATAACTGGGGTGCATAGTACACGATAATTCTGTGATGATGAGGCAATGCCAGACCCCGAGGACTGACTCACTCCAACTGCTGTTAGGTGGGCTGTGCTGCTTGAGGAGCCTGGGGGCCGGCCACCAATCAGCTATTCAGCAGCCCCCTATCAGCTGTTTGGTGGAGGCAGCAAGCCTCTCATTCAGCAGATGGCAAGGGTGGGAGGGGCTGGCTGCTGATTAGCTGAGTGGTGGTGGTGGCAGCTCGGGGAGGGGCAGCTGGCCACCAATCCGCTGAGTGGCTGTGGCCGCAGAACAGCTGATGGGCTGGGGTTTGCCCTGGAACAGCTGATGCGGGTGCAGGGAGGGGTGGGGGAGGGCACTCTAGCTGCCAACCACTGATCAGCTGTTCAGAACCCCAGTCAGCAATTCCTCTGCCTGGGGCTGGCTCCAGGAAGCTGGAGCTGCAGATCTGTATCCAATCTCCAATCTGTGAAAATGGATATCCACAGATCTGCAGGGCTCTGCATATTTAGTTATTAAGGGCCTGAATGTGCATCACTCATTTGCCATTTGCTTAAGAAAGCACAGAATCAAGTCCTAAATTATTTTCTCTCTCACTTTATTTTTTATCACCCCATCTCTGGATTTGGTTTTTTTTTGTTTGTTTGTTAGTTTTTGTCACAATGCTTTTTCAATTGATTTTTTTCCTGCCTCCTTTTCCCTGGTCTCCCCTACAGTCAATGGAGCACAAATCTAACGATGATCGAATGCAACCACTGTGCTTACATAGACTCAATTTGAAGACCATCTCTCATTTCAAAATGTAATTGAGCAAAATGTGGTGCTTCCAGTGGAGTGCGGCTTTGAGTTTTTGGCTTTCATGAAATTCTAAACTCAAGCTGAAACTCAGGAGACATGAATAGAGGGACACAGCAAACACTAAAATCCACATTCTTGGAAGGCCTCAATCCTGGAAGATGTTCAGAGACCTCAGCTCTCAGTGGCTTTAGTGGGAGATGGAGGTGCTAAGTTCTTCACAGGATAGGACTCATTGGGCCTGATTCAGCAAAGCCTTTAAGCACATACTTAACTTTAAGCACATAGTTAAATCCTTTGAAAGTCAACAGTTTAAATGCTTCCTTGAGTTGGGCACTAAATTGGTAGCTTAGCTGTAAAAAGAGATGCTGCTAAAAGAGCCCTGTCCCAGACAATTTGGAATGAGACAGCGATAGCCCGGAACCTTAGAACTCTGTACCATGGCACAAATACCAGCTTCAGAGGAACATGCTGACTCCCTGAATGCCAAATGTGACCAACACACATTTCAAGGCAATCCTGTAGGGAGCTAAATAGACATTCTGGAGTGAGGTACTGAAACCTCACATAAAGAAAAGAGCTGGTACATTCACTCTGTAACACGAGTAAGATGAAACAGCCATAAACATATGAAAGTGTTTCTAGAAAACAAAACATGCACACATCCTCAGAGTTTGCGGCCTGTTGCCTGCAATGGAGGAAGAAAGTGATCTAACTGGTTTCCTGTGCAACATGTGTTCTAAAGTGGATGTTGAGCAAGGAACCATTTGAAGCTCTGAGTGCGTTCCATGTCTTAAGGAAGATCCAAAATCTATAAAACAACTTCGGCAGCTCAAAGATAGTTAAGATGTCTGACCAAATCCTGGCTCAGACTGTGGAAATAAAGGCAATCCGGTCCTAAGAATCAAAAAGAGACTTTGGACCCACTCTTCTGTGTGTAAGTGATCAAGCAAATTCAAGTCTTTGGACCTCCTCATCTGTGCATAAGGGGTCAAGTAAACGAGGGCATCACTGTGGAATGACATGGGAGGCTCTTCATTTTGTATGGTGCCATCAAGCTGTACACGTGATTCAGCGGCAAAGACATCAGCCTATTGAAAACAGTTGTCAGGAGTCAATTCAAATCTCATTGGGCACTGCTGGCTGTTGTTAGTTTGGCATGCACATGTGCTTTTTTTCCATGTGCCATCCCCGGCATGGCTCAACAGACTTTGATAATATG
The DNA here is from genome assembly GCA_007922175.1 of Pelusios castaneus. Classification (NCBI taxonomy): domain Eukaryota; kingdom Metazoa; phylum Chordata; order Testudines; family Pelomedusidae; genus Pelusios; species Pelusios castaneus. The sequence continues at coordinate 4,348,808 of ML685818.1, forward strand.
ACTCAAAGACCACAGACTTAGGCTACGTCTACACTTGTTAAATTAAGTCGACTTTGTTAAGTCGACCTTGTTAAGTCGACTTAACGCATCTACACAACCTTGTAAAGTCGAGTTAGAGCATCTACACTAAATGCTTAAATCGACTGGCAACTCCAAAGGGAGCTGCAGCTCCTGGGAACGAGGGGATAGGGGCTCCCCGGGGAAGTAGCCGCTCCCTGGTCTCCGGGGAGAGCCAGCCGCGCGCTGCTGCCTTCTCCCCAGTTGAAGATGCGGGCGGCTGCCTTGTCCACAGGGAGAGTCAGCTGTGTGCGGCTGCCTTCTCCCCGGGTGAAGCAGCGGGCGACTGCCTTGTCCCAGGGGGAGCCCCTTGTCCCCAGGGAGAAGGGCTCCCATCTCCCCAAGCCGGCTCCCCTTAGTCCTAGGTCGACCTAGGGTGTCCACACTTGTTAAGTCGACTTAATAAGGTCAACTTAATGCTTGTCAATCTAAAAGTAGGTGTTATTAGGTCGACTTAAGCCGTTATTAAGTCGACTTAAGGAAATGCTTAAGTTGACTTAATAAAAGCCCAGTGTGGACGCGGAGCAGTTTAGGTCGACTTAAGGTCCTTAAGTTGACCTAAGCTGCCAGTGTGGACGCCCCTTCATTCTCTGGTGAAGGCACTCAGCCCTCAAGACACCATACTAGTTCCCCAGGCCAACATCCAGAGCTACACTAACATGCGTGTCCAGTGGCAGTCGGTCGGGGACTTTCTGCCACCCTGTTACAGAGAGGCACTCAAACACTTATGGACAGAAACAAACAATCTGCAATAAGCACCCTACCATCAGGTCTTCCCTGCCTTAGTTGGGGTTGGTCCTGCTTCCAACAGGTGATTGGAACTTGAACTAGATGATGTCATGAGGCCACTTCCATCCCTTTTCTTCTATTATTCTATGTGTCATGATACGTTTCTTACCTCCTCTTGGATGTTTCAGAAAAAAACAATTACTGTTCATCCTTTCTGTCAAACCATCATATCTTCTGCTGGGTTGGGGTATACTTGTGCTAAGCTGCTGGAATGTGCTCACATATTCAGTGTATTTTAGCAATAGTAGTGGTACCTGAGTCAAGTTCATGTACCAGACACTGAACTTAGAGGCATTTGATTTAATACGTGGCCTGACTTTGGTTCACAGCCTCTTATTCAAGCCTCAGATTTGCACCAAGCCTAATGCCCTAGGCTCGCTCTCTACTACAATCACAACTGAAAATAGTGGTGTCTAAATGTGTGTGTGTAGGAGCCTCCAAAGATGAGATACAAAGTTCCAGATGCCTGGAAGTCCATACCAACTTAGTAACTTCCACATCCCCCCCCCCCCTTTTTACTCTCTGCTCCCCAGCTAAGCATGTACATCAGCAAATTGTCACTGCAAAGAAGAGTTTTACATTTCAGATGATCCTCCCCTACAATACAATGTTGCCATGGATATTCAGATATGGGTTGTGCTACATACCACACAATATACAGAACCCGATCCTGGCCTCACTGAAGACACTGGACATGATGAGGCTCAAAGTCAAATGTTTGAGTAAATACTCCAAGACAAAACCTAGCTCAAGACCTGTCGTGCCTGGCCTGGTTAAACAAAGCTGATAAATCCCTTGTTACAGAGTCACAGGAATATCTCCCGGTATATCACCACAAGTGGCCCTCTTTCAGTTTTCTTCTTTCAATAAAAAAATATTGTGTGTTTGGCCTCCATGTTTTCAACTCTTATACTTTACACTTACCTTTTTTCCTTCAGCCTAAACTTTCAAACAGGCTTTGCAAATATTAATGAATTAAGCTTCAAAAAAACCCTGTAGTAGGTAGCCCCATTTAGACCCCATTTAAGTGAGGTTCTGAAAAGCTGAAGTTACTTGCCCAAGACCATACAGTAATTTAGCAACAAACCTGGGAACAGACTCCTACACTGCTACTCTAACCACTAACTACACTCCAAAAGTGCCACAGGGCTCTGTTGTTTTTCTTGCACCTTGTGTCTGCTGGGAATCATTTGTCATATAACCTTCCTGTGCTTCCTTTTATTGCCTGACAGGTAATGTGACTGCTTTGAAAGTAACGAATCATTGGTCGGTCTGAGCTCAGATACAATTAAGAGAATATTCCCCCCAATCCCCTTAAAATGCAGAGCATCGCTGAGATTCTTAATCATCAAGATTTTATAACTCTGTTTTATTACTTTCCAAATATACAATGCTCATAAAAAAGGTAATTGGGCCTTTACAATAATGCCATTTCCTAATGTTCACCGACGAGGGGGAATTATCATATTACATTTTAATTGTTTTGATCATCTACGTAGTGTCAGAAAGTTTTGAGGGCAAATGTTAGGCTGAAATGATAAGCCTCTGCTACTAAGGAAAATGGATTTGACTAATAAGCAACAGGCATCAGTGGATGAAATGGTACAGTCTGAACAGACTGAAGAAGAACATGAAACAATGATGATCTGGATTAAAGCCTTATTAAAATGAATATAGAGGTACACATTAACACCTTGAGCCTGCATTGTGAATGGGCAGAAGAGGGGTATGCCTGCAGGGAAATCCTTAACTCACATTAAGTATCAGAGTGAATACTCCATGGCTATGAGGAGTAACCAATACTACATTGAAACAAACACACTTAAGTGGACGAGGTGCTGAGTACCCAGCACTCCCACTGACTTTACTTGGAACCCATAACCCTGAGCAGCCAGGTACGGCCCTGAGGTTCCCACCTCCTTTTGCTGCATCCTGCTCTTTCTCTGTGGGCTCAGCCACTGCTGCTCCTCTTCCCACCCTGGCTCAGCCTCTCCCCTGAAGCAGGTTGGGGGGAAGTGGATGTAGACTGGGCCAGCCTAGGCCACCTGACAGGCCAGGACTCAGGCTGGCTGGGCTGCGCTCCTCCAGCCCTGGTTGGGGGCTTGGAGCTCTTGCAGGGGGAGTGGGGCAGGGCTTTAGGTGGAAGAGATGGGGCGAGGAGCTAAATTTCCTGAATGTCAGTTCATATGCCACCTGTGCCTGAAGCTTTGAGCAAAAGCACATCTGAAAATCAAGTCAAAGTTGCCTCAAGTTGGGCACTCAAACCTGGAGGAGTCCAAACTGAAGTCACTTTTGAAAACATGGATCTTAACGTCTCTGTTCCTCAGTTCCCTCATATGCAGAATGAGGGTAATACTCCTTCCTTTGTCCATCTTCTCTACTTATATGTAAATTCTTTGGTGCAGGGATCGTCTTTTACCATGCGACTGACTGCCCAGAGCCTAGAACAATGGGGCCCTGGATTTTGGGTAGGAATGGATCAAGGTGTTACCACAACAAAGGAGCAGTAATATATCTATAAACACACATAAAAATACTTTAAATACGAACTTGGGGCTCAGCCACATCTGCTTTCTTTTTGTTTTGTGGCTCGTATTTCTTCCTCTCAGCCTACAAATTAAAAAGCCCCTTTGCTCTCCTAACTGAGAAAATGTCCTCAAATACAGCTATTCTTTAATATTGTACTGTAACAGCTGGTGCCATACAGCACAGGGAACCTGACACAGCTCCACTGCTGTGCAGATCTATGATGATATGGAAAGAAAAATGATGACTTCTGTCTTGTCCTGCAGAGTAGCATCATAAAGCCAGGCTGCTGAACAGCGGTTTAATAGAAAAGTGACCTGGAAGGAAATTGTGTGTTTGTGTGCATATGTAGAGGGGTAATATGAGGGAGGGGCTACTAAAAAGAAAATCCTGCCTCATGGACAAAGCCCACTGGGAGAAGAAGGTGTGAATCTTTGATGACAGCTGGAGCATGTCAATTAGAATTCAAGTGGCTTTATGACTCCCTGCCATCAACATAAGGTCTTCTGAATTGCTGAGACCATATATAGACAATGACCAAAACTGGGCAAGGAAGCCTTACAATGGAGGTCACGGTAAAATTCCTGTCTTAGAAATCGGAACGGAGCACTGGATGAGGAGAGCAGAGGCTAGAGATTTAGGTTAGCTCAGTACAGTAATTGTTAATCCTTGGTTTCTTTTTTTACTTTTTTTGTTTGAGTCTTGATGGGCCATGTCCTCCCTGTATCTTGCATTGCACGTGCACCTGTATATAGCTGTGGAAGTGGCATCCACACCCATCTACCTTCCTTCTATGGCTACGGGACATAAGTCTTCACTGTAAGGGGGCGGGGAGAGACAAGTCACACCTGTGAGGCATAGGAGTACATAATCCTGCTGTGTTACACCTTCATGTGTGGGCCCCTGGCGACAGGTGAGTGGCCAATATCCCTGCTCCTCCCAGTGTTTGGGAGGGACAATGTGTAGATGCACAAAGGGAACGGCCTGGGAGCAGGGATTGTGGTTTTGACAGGAGCATGGAGGGCACACAAGGGAGAAGAGGTGTTTTGGATACTCGGTCCATGGAATGCATCCATAATTTGGTCTGTCACAGTCCAGACCTAGCTTTGCAAGTATAAACGGTGGGATTTTCAAAAGCACATATGCTCATTGGTTCTCAATGTGTCTTGCCCTCCTACACCCCTACGCATTTCTGTAAATCTCATCCTAAGCAGCTAGCTCACTTTTGATGCAATATAAATGACAAATAATCATTTATAAAGACTCCACCTCCAGCAGCGCTTTCATAGATTCTATGGCAGAAGGAACCATTATGATTATCTAGTCTGACCTCCTGTGCTACAGGCACCAGAACTTCCCCAAAATCATTCAGAAAAGCATCCACTATTGATTTTAAACATGCCAATGACAAAGAATCCACCATAACCATTGGTAAATAGATAAACTGTTCCACCGATTAATACCATTAAAAATATATCCCTTATTCCCAGTCTGATTTTGTGTATCTTCAACTTCCAGCCATTGGATCATGTTATACCCTTCTCTGCTGGACTGAAGAGCCCATTATTAAATATTTGTGCCCCATGTAGGTACTTATAGACTGTAATCAAGTCACCTGTTAATCTTCTCACAGTTAAGATAAATAGATTTGTTCCTTAAGTCTATCACTGAGGCATATTTTCTAATCCTTTAATCATTCTCATGGCTCTTTTCTGAACCATCTACAATTTAGACTCCTAGACTTTAAAGTCAGAAGGGACCATTACGATCTAGTCTGACCTCCTGCACAAAGCAGGCCACCCACCCACTTCTGTCAGACACCCCTAACCTACCACTGAGACACTGAAGTTCTCAGATCACGGTTTAAAGACTTCAAGATACAAAGGATCCACCAGCAAGTGAACCGTGCCCGACGTTTCTTGAACTGTGAGCACCAGGGGCGGACACAGAATTCCAACAGCAGCTGCATCAGTACCAAATACAGAGGTATGCTAATTCTATCTCAATAGGGCTATCATATAATATATGAGAGAGAGAGAGAGAGAGAGAGAGAGAATCACCACCACCACCACAGCAGTTTGCATTCCAGAGCTTAAAGCATACTATGAAGAAGATCACACATCAATATTCCCATGAGGGAAACAGAGGTACTGAGTAAAGTGACTTGCCCAAGGTCACACAGCGAGTCAGTGGCAGAGACCGAAAGAGCATTCAAGTCTCCAATGCAGTGTTATTTCTTACCTGTACTGTTGACATCTGTTGTCACAATAAGGAACATTTAGGCATTAGAAATGTGAATAGAAAAATCAGCATTTCACCCTGTGCTCTTTTAAGTCTCATCCAATTTGCTTGTGAAATGAAAATCTAGGAGGAAGAATGTTTGATGGCTGTGCATATTAATATGCACTAAAACAAGTGCCTTCATTATCATCTTCAATGCTGGCTCTTCCCTTTTACCACAGACATGGTATTAAGGTCAACCACACTCCATGTTCACTGGTCTATTTCCAGATTTTGAGTTATTGATATTGAGCTTGTTCAGGAAATCATCCCAGTGCACTGTAAGACTGATCAATAGTCTGCTGTTCTTTTTGCATAGTAAGAAGAAAACATTAAAGAAATATATTTTTAAAAAATAGGTTTCAGTCTCCTCCCACCTTTGAGCTAAATCTCTTTGGGCAGGCTCTTTGATTTGTTTCTACCTTGCTCTGCTCCCTAAGCTATCTTCAGTGGCCAATGCAGGTTTTCTAAGTTTGTTTTTTTTTATATGTAAACAAATATACACCACAAAGACACTTTGAAAGCTCTCCCAGCTGGATTCGCTGCCTGCATGATGTCAAACTGTCTTTTCACATTGCAGGGTTCCAAGAACATAAAAAGGCATCATGGTACCATGGTAGCAGTTCAAGTGTGGCATGTAGCGGCCAAAATGCTTCTTCACAAGAGCATCTCAGCAGCGTACACTATTGCATAATCCTTCTGCTTAAGATTCCACGCACACTTCTGCACGGTACATCATTGTCACCGTTTTACAGAACACCCAGAAATTCACTAAGACACTGCTCTGGACGCTTCTGCCTACCAATATTTCCCCCTGCAGATTCATTTGGGGATAGTATATTCTACTTTGCTTCCTGTCCTAACGTTATGTGATATTGCTGTCTCTTATCAAATAAAATATAATGCTACTGAACTTTTTAAATATTATGATGAACGCTATTAAATTTCAAGAGATGCCATTACAAATACTGGCCTGTATTACTGTAGTGCTAATACCACCCCTAAAAATCCCACTTTTCCTTCAAAGGCTGAGACCCTGGTCCATTTCCATTTGATCACTCAACTGCTAGGAAAGGGAGACCCAGATCTGAGAGATAATAATGTTGCACTACAATCCTTCAACACTGTTCATTCTATTTGCTCTACAAAGTAGGGACCTCTGTTTTATACAAGCAAATGGACAGCTCAGTACCAAAATGCCTTTCAAAGCAATTTCAGCTGACATATTTTGTGAATCTGCCTGTTGATAAAGAGGTCCAGGGTCTTTGTTCATTATACACTGAAATATGTACAACAAACAATCTGCATCACTCAGAAAAAAATCCATAAACATATTGTATTTTCATTTTCCATCTATATTAGGAATAATGATCTAAGGGCAGGGCATCACTGAAATCACACAATAGCTAACATTAATGTCCCTCCACTGCAGCTCCATCAACTCCTCCCATCAGGTCATCAGTCCCCAGGGAATGCTCTGTACCTCAGTCACTAGTACTTCATTAAGGCCTGCTTTACACACAGACTTTGTACCAATGTGACAAGTTGGGAAATCTCTGTGCGACTGAGGAACTCTGGTTAATTTTATGAAATTGCTGTATCATAAATGTCTCAATGTGTAAGGAGTCAACCCTAGGCTGATACAGTCACTGACACATCAGCCATCCTGCAAGTAGCTACAGAACAAACAAAAGAAGGTATTAATTGTAATGACTGTATTGTTGCCACGTGGACAATGGCTATGCTGGAGAAGATATCTGATGGGAAGAAAAACAGTTCAACCACATTTATCTGCAGAGAGAATGGAATGGAAAATATAAAGTCTCCAAACAGAAAAACAAAGGGACAGAGGTGTTAGATCAAGAATTTAAAGAGACAAAGAAAGTTTGAGTAGGAGAGAGGAACAGAGGCAGAGGCTTTTGGAGGATGAGGAAACTTTTATGACTTTGGGACTAGCCAAAGTCAAAGGAAGCTGGCTAGGGGAGATAGCAGACTCCATATTCAAATGAAGCCATGAGAAAAGAGGTGCAGGAGAAAGGACTTGGAATCCTGAAAGGATACAGACCCTCATCCTGAGGAACACAGCAGGTGGGAAGGAAACTGGGGCAAGATCAGATCTGTCTATGTCTTGTACAACTAAGGTAAAGAGTGATTGGTTTTCCAAACTTTTGCAAAGTCTCTGTGTAAGATTCTTCAACCATCACATTAAAGATACAAGGTGATCTATAAACCAGTGTGCCCACAAGATTAGAGCACTAGGAAAGGCTGTCTTTAAGCTACTGGGGGAAACTGTCCCTAGATTCAGGACCTAGCCAGTTGGACTGTGGGATCTGTACTCTCAGAAGACGGAGGGAGGGGTTAGCAAGAGGATCTTCATCCTGAAAGTATGTCTAGAAACCCCATGCCTGGACTCTGCCTAGACTCATGAAGCTTAAAGCACCATGTCCAGCATGCTGGGACCCATACACAGAAGCTTGGTTAGTGTCCAGAAGGAGCTGTGCTCTGTTCACCTGGGAATAAGCTATATCAACAGGAGTTGTGCCACGTTAATTATAACGGTACACGTAAAGCTGTACAATTCGTGCACGTGGACAAAGCTCAAATGTACTTTCTTTCATCGTCAACAACTTATAGAACAAATCTACTGCAACTACCTTTACCATCCAAAATGTTTCCCTCTGGCCCAAAACTAAGATCAGACACAAAACAAAACTCAGCGGCTCTCTTGGTTTGTGATCAATTCATAGGACTCAAGCTGTGGGGGAGACACTGCTCGGTGCTTACCTCTCAAGGGCCCCGTGCCGTGTGTGACCTCTCCCATCCAGCCATGCTTGTTAAGGTGGTCTACAGTCCCACATGGACACCAAGGAATCACACAGTGGCAGGGTAAGAGATGTTGGGGCGTTGCTACTACTGGACAGGGCAGAGAGGGACCTAACTGCCTCTCCACCCACATACAGAAGGATACAGAGAGGGTAAGTGCTGATGCCGAACTGGGCAGAGGAGAAGCCCCCTTTCCTCTGGGAGAGGAAGGATGGGACGGATGTGCACACCCCTTAGGGTTGTCACAGGGGTGTCTGAAGCGAAGGGAGGTATGAGGGAATCAATCCATTTTTTATTATTTTGGACATTTTAATTAAAAATAATGCTGTCCCTCATTGCGCCCATCATTCCAAGGTGTGTTCCTTCTGAGTGCCCAGAGGCTGAGAGGTATGGCTTGCTATAATTTAAGACAAAATGGCTCCGCTGTGCTGGCAACAGGAAAAATCACAGCAGCCAATGAGAACTGAGGTGACTTTGTATAAAGCATGAAAGACAGCTTAATATTTTAAGGTAAGAGCGTGGCTTCACCGCCTAGTTAACTTGTGTGTTGACCCTAACTACAGTCCTGTTCACTCACAAAAAAACCCCTCAACTCAAGCATGGTTGTGCTTTAAACCAGTGGTTCTTAACATTTTGCGGGTTGCGGGTGTGCATGACTCTATAGGACACACCAGCCCACCCTTGAGGCCGAATCCAGCCCCCCATGCGGCTCTCTGCAAAACATTTATCACTGTGTAGCTACACATTAACGTGTCCCGACACAGTGGTTGAGAACCGCTGCTTTAAACTCACTGTTTGAAGACCCAAAAGGGGGGTATAGGCTAAAACTCAAGGGAGCACTGCTCATTGGCAGCTATCTTGACCGCTCTGAGGTGTGAACACAAGTTAGCACCACTTGAATGACATTAATCCTCTAATGCCTTCCCACAATTCTCTCTTTGCACCCAGAAAGGGCAGGCACGTTCTGGCAGGCACGTTCTCCCACCATTCACTGAGAAAGAATTAATACAGCAATTCTTTCTGCAGTGCAAAGAAGCATGGGATAGGCCACCTGTAGGGTTAGCGCCTGACATGAACGAGCGGTCACACGCTCAAAGTGTTATTTTGCAGCATGGCTGCTCTCACTCAAGCAAGGTAACTTGAGATGAAATACCTGGAGCTAATTCTGCAGCAAAGACAGACTAAGGGTTCGTCTATGCAGTAACTAGACGCCCGTAGCCAACTTGGGCTCTCAGGGCTTGGTCTGTGCGACTGTTTCATTGCTGTTTAGAATTAGGGGCTCAGGCTGGAGCCTGGTTTCTAGGATCCTGTGAAGCAGGAGGGTGTCTAGCTGCCGAGTAGATATATCCTATGAGTGAAATACTTCAGTACTCTGTGTGTGTGAGCTGTGCAATTATATATACATGAAAACATATGGGCCAACTTATAAAATAGTGCTCTTGCATACTGGGTCTATATTTTAATACAGATTAACAAATGTAATGTGTTAGTTTTTAAATAACATATAGTAGATGGGAATCATCTTTAGAGGCTAATGAACTAACCATCCCCTCTAAATAAAAATGTCTATATCACCACAAGTATTGTCTCTCCTTTATGAGCGGGAGATACTTCAAGATTGTTTCCTGCTTTGGATTTCTCCATTACTTTCCAGCCCCTTCTCTTCAGTTCTTGCTCTCTGGCATTTACAACATAATCCAAACAGTGGGACACCAAAAACTGAGCTCTGCTCCTCCAGAGAATGGATCTCTAGTATTGGCTGGGGAATTTCTTTTTTAATCAGCCATTTGATTTGTTCTGTACATTTCTCCATAAAAAACTGCCTTTTGTTTCCACCATGTTGACAAGGCCTTCAGCATCTTAAGCCCAAATGACCCTGATTTTTCAATCATCCTTTCATGAGACATTAGTTGAAATATTTTACCAGGTGGTCATCTTGTATGAGACTGTTGTTTTGCTCTGTGCCCCAAGCGCCCGTAGTGTTAGCTTTATTTTTATTAACAGAGTTACCTTAGAGTGCAATTTCTTTTTGTAACACAGAAAAAGGCAATTGCTATCCAGGTTCCTTTTCAGAAACTTTAATAAATCAGATTAAACACCCACCAGAAAAATTCCTTTTCATTCTTGTGAATTTAGTGAGCCAAATCCTCAGTGAGCGTAAATCAGTGTAACTCCATTGACTTCACTGGAGCTCCAACAGCGCAACTCTCAGCATAGCTGAAGTCAATGGACCTATGCAAAAACACACTCAGCAACTCAAAGCTTGTGGATAGAATAGGGGCCTGCATGTCAGATCTCCTGACCGCTACTCCCAAATTCTGCCACTAACTCAATGTGTGACTTTGGGCAAGCCATTTACAGGCACAATTTTCAAAATTAAGTTATCGTGATTAGCACGACTTTAAATGCAATCAGGATAGTTGCATGCACAAATGGCCATTTGTGTGTGTCGCTCTTCATTCACATGCACACTCAGCTGATCTGTACATATTATCACACAGAAGTTTTGTAAGGCACAGTTATAGTAGATGTGAGTGATAGAAAAACACTGTTAAGTTGTCTAGTCGAGTGGTTTTTAAACTTTTGCGGGTTGCGACAGGCTTGACGGCATGCATGACCTATAGGACACATTGGACAACTCCCCCCCCGTCTCAGGCCAAATCCAGCCCCTTCACTGGCTTTCCGTGACACACATACCGCAGTGAGGCGACACAGTAATGTGTCCTGACACAGGTGTTGAGAACTGCTGGTCTAGTTCATTCTTCCATAGGATCTCAAGAGCTTTTGGATAGTACCATTGAAATGTATCCATCAGTTGGGTAGGGGATGATAGCCAACTGGTACAAAGCAAACCACATAACTGTGGAGGGAAGAAAAATTTTGGACAGAGACAGCTAGGTAAATCCTTGTATCATAACAGTGCTGGTCAGATGTCAAAAGAGTCACACAAAATAACATGCAACTCAGTTTTCCCATCTGGGAAGGGTGAAAGGCTGAACTGACTCTGCCAGAGAGTTCTGTCCGCCATGAGCCTGATTCTTCCCGACGCACATGGCCCCAACTGAGATAATTCTGCTCAATCATCAGATAAGATAAGACAACTGCTTGTGCCCATGTGTTGTGTTTGAGGAGTGTGATCTTACCGGATCAGTCCTATCAGAAGAAATCAAATTAGGCTACCCTATGTGGTCCCTCATGACAAATCTGAGGTAAATCTTCCATCATTCTAGCTAACACTCACTGAATCTGTTCTGTGGATGTTTGCCAGAATGAAGAGCATTAATATTTGGCTCTATGCGAGACATAACTTCCTTTGGAGGATTGGGAAAGACAAAGGGGCTGTGACAAACATCATTCCGAGTAAGTATGTTTTCCCCTTTCTGATGCAGCTCTTCAGTGCATTTGTTATCTGTCTGCATGAAAGATCTTTTCAATATGTTTTACTAGTCTCTAAGGAAGTAGGGAAGCTAAGAGAACCTTCCCAATAATAATAGTAGAGAAAAAAAAGAGTTCTCTTTGTTCCTCTAATGCTTGACAAGTGTTTTCTTTTGCACTCTGCTACAGTACAGCCTTCCAAGAACTTTGGAAGGGAAATGAATTGGCTTGCAGACATTTTTATTGTCTAGCTAGAGAAACGCATCTGTTTGCTGAATATAGCACAGTGAAGCAAATAAGAACATGGGTGGAACTTTGAACAGAGACACTGATAGAAATAAAGGAAAGAGATGGCTTGTCATCTGAGCGCTTCCTTGGGCAGAAAGACAGGTGGAGCAGGGAAATGGGAAAGATGTTTGAAAAAGGATTTTGAACGTGCAGTTTGAGAATTAATAATTGTAAAACCATGTAAGGAAACTGGACGGAAGCTTCTAAAGTCACACAACAGACATTTTCCATAGAAATAAAAGCATGTTCCATCAGAGCCCACCTTCAAATTGTCCTGTGTGTTTGCTGTGTCAAACATCATTTGGGGCTAGATTCTGCCCGTAAGGCAGTTTGCAGGTACAGCATCCCACGGGGAGCACCAGGGGATCCAAACCATCCCAAAAGCCTGAGGCTATGTCTACACATGCAAGTTAGTTTGAATTAAGGAAGCTCAATTCGAGCTAACTGAAGCTTTGGCCATACTAGACTTTCATTAGTTCGAATTAAGGGCTTCCTTAATTCGAACTAATAAATTCAGTTGCTTAGTTTGTACTAACTCTTAATCTGAAATAGTTTGTTCGAATTAAGTCAATGTGGCCATATTAGTTCAAACTAACTGCTTAGTTCGAACTATTCGGCAGATTGACCTTCATGCAACTGACTAATTCAAACTAAGCAAGTGCCCTGCATGGCCATGGCTAGTTCGAACTAGCATTCTTGTGGGGCCATGCTAGTTCGAATTAAGTTAATTCGAACTAACTAAAATTAGTTCAAATTAACTAATTCGAACTAGCTTTTGTAAGTGTAGACATAGCCTAAGGGTCCTATGTTGATTTTGGCAAGGTTGAATGCCCCCTACCCATAGCCCCAGCCTGCTTAGACATTTTGTTTAATGAGGTTCAAAGAGAACTAGCTGGGGAAGCTCCCTGCTACCTCTCTCTACGCTAGTGCATTCACACAGGAGCAGCCATAACTTGGCTCTCAGAATGCAAGCCTTGGATATCAATACATGGGGCTTACAGGTGGCGTTAAATTCAGAGTCAGGATGACTGCTTTAACTCAAAGTTTCAAAATCAAGACCCTGCTTTGGGTGTCTTACAAGTTAGTTTAGTAATGAGACCAATTCCCTCCCACGGGTATCTATGGAAATTGTTCCTCCCACCATCACACAGTGGTTCTTACAATATGATCAAACAAACCATCTGAGAAATAAGAACATCTCATCCTTAAGGGAGTCCACAGACCCTGCAGAACAACCTGAACATATACTGCATTCTATCTGCCATCTCTCCTCTTGGGAATTTAGCTTAAGTGGATTAGACCCAACTACATTAAAACAAAACAAAACAAAAAAGCAACCTTTGCTCTCTCAAGCACTAATAACACTAATGGCTTATGTTTATATAATACCTTTCATCCCAGATGATCTTGAAGTGCTTTACTAGCTATTATTATTTATTCATTTGCATTATCAAAGTGCCAAGGTTCCCTGGTCAAGGACCAGAAGCTAGGCGCTGTACAAACACAGATGATTCTTGGTTGAGGAGACTTACAATTTAATTTTAAGACAAGAGACGACAGATGGATACAGACAGATGCGGGGGACTCCAAGGTTTGGTTAGCATGGTAAACAGTGGTTTCTGTAGATTAGCAATCTAACCATTATTAAGTTCTTGTATTCCTCATGGCAAAGGAGAGTTTAGAGGAGGGATTTAAAGGTGCACCATGTGGTAGCTTTCCAGATATTCACATGAAGCACCTCCCAGTTGTGTGGGGTAGTACGGGAGAAAGCATGAAGGTGCCAGTTTGGAAATTTAACAATGGGGGGGGGGTGACTTAAACTGGGGTCACCCACATCTCAGGTGAGTACCCAAACTGGTGGACTAACATTTATGAGGGAGGTCATTGCCATGTTTCATCTCCTCCCCCCAGCTATTTTGTGTGACCTTGACTGAGGAACCTGATCTGGCAGAGGAGCTGGCAGTTGGGTGGGGAAGGGGCCACGGGGAGGCCAGAGGAGCAAGAAAGGGGCCGCGGGGGGGGGGGAGGTCGGGGAGATGGCGGGTGGGGGGGTGAGAGGATCGGGAAAGGAGCCCGGGGGGAGGCGAGAAGGGGCCTGGGGAGACTTGGGGGCAGGGAACCAGTGAGGGGGCAGCAGAGGGGCATTTGGGTGGCTGAGTGCTGACCCCCAGTGGAAGCAGGTGTGCCCCCAGCACCATGCCCCTCACTGGGGGAGGAGATGCAGGGGAGGCTGCTCCAGCATGGGGCCAGTCCCCTAGGGTGCTGGGATACCTCCCCCTCTCCAGCCTTGTCCTGAGTGCCCTGCCCTTCCCACTCTGATTCCCCCACAGGCCCGACCCCCAGCTGCTCTGCAAGGACAGTCCTCCTGTCCTGGCCCAGGCTGGGCACCCTGAAATCTGCTGCCATGGGCAACACTGGCTGAGGAAAAGTGCCACAGCCCTGCCCTCCCCACCACAGCAGCCCCCCTCCAGCCACAGCTGCTTTAGCCCTTTTCCCATGAACCCAGCCCCGCATCGCAGCCCCATCCCTCCAGCTCTAGGGTCGGCAGTAGAGTTAGACGTGGCCCAAGACTAGCAGGGAGGGAGATGAAGTAAGGAGTGGCCATAAGGGAGCATGTTTGAGAACTCAAATACGGCCCCCACACCAAAGCTGCCGCCCAGCCAGTCTGTCTCCAAAGCCTCGCTGGGCACCACCTGGGTGGTCCTGCCCTCAGTGGCTGAGTCAGGGCAGCTGGGGATGGGGGAACACCACCAGGGATGCTCAGTGGTGGGGATCTGACACCTGACAGAGCTCCCCAGACCCCTCTGCCACCCCACCCCACCTCTGCCCTGTCCTCCCAAGCTCCCCAGCCTGTCCTCCTTTGCCACCCATCCCTGCTACACTCCCCTGCCAGGGTACCCCACTTTTCCTACCGCTCCACGATTTCTAGGCCTTTTCTAGCCAAAATTTGCTCACTGAACCCAGTGACAAAACATCCTTTGACTTCAGTGTGACTGAAGATCAGGACTTGTATTTGTTGCTTAGAGAGGGGAAGAAGGTGAACAGTTTTTACTTGTTGTAAACAAAACACAGAGCCACAAGAGTATAAAACTGCCACAAAAAGAATACCTTTAGCATTAATAGCACCAGTTAGGTGTATTGGCCCGGATTCCCCACCGCCACACACATAACGTTACTACTTGTGTTGAATTGTTCCACCTTGTGTGATAGTTTTATGATATGGACATATTGGGCCAGATTCACCCCTTATGTAACTCAACTGCCTTCATCAGAATGTGTCACACTTGAATCCTGGTATCTTTTATCTCTGACGCAGTGGTTAAAGTAAGTCGTGTGGTACTGCTCAGCTCTTATTGGAAAATGGCTAAGGAGTACAGGATGCAAACATTGGTCCTGTTACGTTTTTTCTTGATCTGGTTGGACCAGGCAGCAATGATGCTGATGGGGGAGTATTAGCTTTGCTGCAGTGTTTGACAGCACATGGGTTCACGGAGGAATTTCTCAAAGATAATTGGATTGGTTTAGGTGTAGATGGAGCCTCTGTCATGCACTAAGGCTGGTGTTACCACAAAATTAAAGACATGATTTCCACTTTTAATAAGTTGGCGTTGTTTTAATCACAGGTTGGTATTGGCTGTCGCTGATGCTATCAAATGCTGCAGTGAAGTTAATCACTTTAAATCATTTGTGGATTTATTCTATGCTCTGTACAGTCAGTCGCTGAAGTGCTTGAGAGAGTTGGCTGATCAGGAAGTCCAGCTTAATAGGATTGGACGCGAACTTGATGTATGCTGGGTTGCCGCTAGCTGCTGCACTATACGAGCTGGTTGGTGGTCATATATGCAGCCCTCCATAGCCACTTCTTGAAAAAAAATCCACTGATTTCTCACTAGAAGGGAAAGATAAAGTGAAGTTTGCTGGCATGGCAAAAAAACTAGAGAATCCAGTTTTTGTTAAAAACTTGGGTCTCATGCTTGATGCTCTAGAGGAGCTTGCAGACATGCCCTTGGCGTTGCAAATATCGGATGTAACATTATCTACAGCAAGTATGTTGATAAGTTGACTAGTTCAGGTGTTTTAGCTCATAGAGAGTGAGATTCAGAGTTCTACCAAGAGGCTTGTGAGGTGATTGCTGCAGGTTGCTTTCAAGGTGTATGTGTAAACATGTCTGTGGATGCTGGGAAGCAAATTGAAATTTCTAAATATCAGTTTTACCAGGCCTTAGCGGACTGTCTGAATGCTGGATTGTTGCCAAACACAGAAAAACGTCTAAGCAGTGCTGTTGAAGCACTTGACCCATCACGTTTCACTACAGAGCTGTCATTAGAATTTGGTGAAAGTGACAAAATTTTATGTTCCAAGTTTGGCATTGCATTTAATGAAGTGAAATGTGCATATCGGGAATATAAAGATCACAATACTTATTGTGTTATGCAGTGTTTGCTAGTTGGTGACAATAATTGTTATTATTATAGACATAAACGCCAAAAAATTATAAATATTTTTATGGAGTGATAATCAATGCATATAGTACTGGAGAAGTGGTTGCAAATGCCCACCTGGGCTGGGGCCTGCACAGTGAGGAAAGAGGGCCCAGAGATTAGGAGGGTTCTGGGGCCCATCAAATTATACTTTAACCACTGGGTGCCCATACAGCTACAGGGAGGCAGAAGTGCGCTTGCTCAGTGACAGAAATACAAGTAACAGGGAACTCTTATTACAAAAGCCTAGGCGCCATGTAAACTTAGGCACCTACATGTTTCCGCTGGAGTTCTGGGCATCGCAATGATGCTGAAACTGGGACTGAGGCACTCGACTTCTTTCCACATCCAGGCCTAAGTGACTTGGCCAAGAACACACAGAACCAATAACTAAACCCAAATCTTCCAAGTCTCCACCTGGTGCCTTAACCACAAAGCTATCCTTCCTCCCAGCCTCATAAGCAACATAAAACAACTACACTTGCCTTTTTGCTTAGTGCTTCGTAAAACATCTATAATTTGCCTCAACCACATTTTGTCAGTGACTGGGATGTGGTGTGGCCAAGTAGGCAACCTACTACAGGCCAGCTGTTCTGGTTAGCTTGTCCAGAGACTGGTTCGCTGATATTCTGTGTAGCTTACATAACTCCCGTTGACTGCTGCCGAATTTTGCCAATAGTTTAGACCGGTGGCTGGAGATAAAAGCTAGATAGAATATGGTTTTCCTATCCCATGAAAAATTTTCAGATTTCAAAAAAATGTCACCTCCTGAATCAGGATCAAATGTCAACATCCTATATTGCATTAAGTCATGAACATTTTCATAATCAAATGTCTGAAAAAAATGCAGCTCAGGTCAACCAAAATGTTTCATTTAGTTAACTTCAAAATGTTTTGTTTCAATTTTGACTATTTAAAAAAAATAATTTGCTTGAATTTCAAAATGAAAAAATTGCTTCAAAAATGGGGAAAAATCAGTGAAATTCTTTTTCAAAATCTTTTCCAATATTTTTTGAGTTGAGAAATTTATCAAACCAACCCTTTCCAAGCTCTCATGAGAGTTCTGTTGACTCAGAGACAAACAATTTAGTACCCATCAGGAGAAAGCTGTGCTGCAGACTATTCCATATTATTAGACTAAGACAGTTCCTCCTGTTTCCATCTTTCAAAAAGGTCTCTAGTCTCCTCTCATTTATGCCTAGACTCTAATAATAAGAAAGAGGAAGGGGGAAAAAAGATAAGAGCAGCATAAACGACGTACAAGGAATGTATCTTAAATCAGCAACTACAAAGTTGGATCAAAAATAAGAGAGAACATGTGACAGCTTCTAAAGGAACCATTTTCCAGTGGATTAGATGGCGTTTGAGTGGCTTATGTAGTTAAAGTCTCCTTCAGGACTGAGCATGCGTTTAATGACAGTCGTACCAGTCTCAAGGATTGAGCAAGTGGAAGCATCTCCCCTATTCATGGTCATCTTCTAGGCTTCCATGACTGAGAATAGCTCCCTCCACAAGCCAGAAATAGCTAGGTAATCCTAATGGACTATTAAAATTTACGTACTGCTCATGAAATCTTAATTGTCTGGACTAGTAGAGACGGCCGGATTAAGGCCCCGGGGGACCCAGGGCTGCCCACACCTGTTTCCCCTCCACTCCCCAAACTACAGCAGTCCCCAGCTTGGGGGCAGGGTGGTGCTCATTGCTGAGGGTCCCAGCTGGCACTGAGAGGAAGAGCCCTGGGGGTCAGGGCAGGGGCATCGTTGCCCCCGAAATAGGTTCAGGGCTTGAGGCTGGGCCCTGCCTCCATCCCATGGGGAGGGCCTGATCAGTCCCAGGGGACTCTGACCTGTCCGGGGGGCCCAATCTGTCCCAGGAGGAGGAGACACGATCCATCCCCCACGGTCCCTGGCCAGGGCCAGGTTCAGGCTCCTGCTGCCACCAGCCTGTGGCCCAGCCCTGGCAGGGACCACATCGTTGTTGGCCAGGCCCTGAATTGGGTCCCCGTCAGAGTCAGGGCCCTGGGACTTGGCACATGTACCCCATGTGCCCAGTGCCATCAATGCTACTGGGTCAGGGTCTGCAGTGTTCCCGCCCCTGCCCCAGCAGATCCAGGGCACTCCAGGAGTGCGGGCGGGCGGCTGGTGCGAACTCTGGCCAGCAGTGCTGTTGGACTGCTGCACTGGGACCCGGGAAAGGACACTGGCCATGCCAGCCTGAGCCACAGGTGCTCCGACGCAGCAGCCTGACAGCTCTCCACCACTCCTGGCCTGGAGCCACCGCTAGAGGCTGCACCGTGAGTCAGCTGGCCCCAACCCAGCCGCACAGCTGCTGTGTGCTGGAGCGCTGCAGCCTCTGGCCTTCGGCCCTGCCCCTCTCCCCAGCACCGACAGCCCTCCTCCCCCTCGAACGCCCTGCCAGCGCAGTGATCTGGCCCTCCTAGTATCAGAGGTCATAGGAGAAGGATCATTTCTATTTGATCCAAACCTCACTGAAGTCAGGGTAAAACTTCCCAGTGAGCTCTGGATCAGGCCATTTGTTTCTCCAATTCCCTTATGCTCCCTGCTATCCTATGCAATTTATGTTGGATCTTGGATATTAAAGCTTTTGGACAGTTTTAATTTTGAGCAGAGATGTCCTGTTAATATAACGTCTTTGCTAGGCAAACCAAGGGAGGAACAACAGGCGGCAAACCTCCTAGCATACCTACTTAATTCTGATTTATTCTTGGCTCCCTCAACTCAAAAGGTGTAGGGAAAATTTGAGAAATTATAGACTTTTTTTATTTTGCAGAAAGATTTTTTTCAAATCGCTTTTTTGAACTCTCTCTACTCTGAGTATCACATTTTTACCTATGCCATCGGAAAGAGAGAGCACACACTCAGTTACTGAAAGTATTTAGGATGCATTATTTAATTCTGAACAAAAGATGATGTGGCTGCAATGAGAACAACATATTAACAATAGAGTGCACAAACCCTAAAAGGAAATTAGTCAGCAAAACTTGGTAATAAAAACAAAAGTCACCACTCATAATCAGCAAGGGTGTTAAGAAATAATGTGTAATGCTAAGATTACACAGTAATTCTGGCATTGCTAATTACACTCATGTATTGAATTATATTTTAGGCCATTGAACTGAGTCAACATGATTTGGGAAACAAGGAAATGGATGCAAAGTAGTCTGAATAAAAATGATCCCCACTCAGAGATTCAGAATGATTTGGAAGGTATGGATGAAGGCTATAACTATTGGTGGATTTGATGGACTATCACAGATGGATAGATAATACGCCACTGAAAGGAACAAGATCAATCTACAAAAATAAGCACCAACTGACATAGGTTGCGTTAGCTCTTGTAAAGTAGCTCTAAAGAGAAAGTGTCTGCAAAAAGCAGATGAGATTTTGATGTGTGTGGTTTGATCATCATGGCAACTTTCTCATCTCAGAAAGGAACAGAAATGCATATAGGAAACCCGGTGGTGAATAAGGCTATTTTACCAAACATACTGGTATTTACACCAAGCTGACATTCTGGCTGTTGTCCAAAAACAGTTAGGTATCTATAATTAGGTAGGACCTGATTCAATGTCCACGGAAGTCAACAGAAGTCTGCTCGTTGAGTTTCATGTACTTTTGAACAGCCCCCTAATGACTAATAAAAGATGTGGTTATCAATCTTATTTAAATACCCAGGAACCATACACAATTTCATTGTTTTCTTTCTGTTCAAAAGCTTGTCTTTCACCTTTCGTCAGTGACATTTTTCCCTACATTTGTAAGCCTCTCTCACTAGCAAAAGCTCTCTTGATTCCTACTTTGCCAAGCAATCTTTGGACCAATTAAACAAGAACAGGTTAGAAAACTAGATGGCTCCAGGACACCGGTTCCCAACCTTTTCTGTGCCATGGCACACCTTGATACCTTTAATTATTTTGAGGCACATCAACATATAATCTCCCAATGAACTCATGAATATTCATGAGCCAATCCAGAACTGAGGAGTTTTTCAAAAAATTCCATGGCACATCTGCTCAGGTCTGATGGCACGCCCGTGTGCCATGGCACACTGGTTGGAAAATGCTGCTCTAGGAACTGGTAATGGGGCTATATAAACTTATCACCTCTTAGCTTCCAGCTAAAATCAGTTTTGAAAACTTCTACCCACATGTTCAAGCAGAATGAGCTATCTGTTTTGATGGGAAAGCAAAATATGGTCTGTTTTTTTCACCACCATCATCCTGGTAAGAGTGGGTGAGCAAAATTGTTCTTCACCTGGCTAACCTGCACAAGGGCTTTGCAAAATTCTTTTAAACTGGAGCTGTCAAATGATTGAGAACAGAATTTAAATTTATTATAAATATTTTGGATGTTTTTCTACATTTTGAAAATTACTGATTCCAATTACAACACAGAATACAAAGTATGCAGTGCTCAGCTAATATTTATTCTTGATTACAAATAGTTGCAATGTAAAAATGATAAACAAAAGAAATATTTTTCACTTCACCTTATACAAGTACTGTAGTGCAATCTCTAATGTGAAAGTTCAATTTACAGCGTGTATATATAAATATATATATATATATATTTTATTATATATATATTTTAACATAACTGCACTCAGAAACAAAGCAATGTAAAACTTTAGAGCCTGCAAGTCGAAGCATGACGTGACATAACGGATGTTTAGCGCTTCTGGCACTTAAATACCTTGCAATACCGACTACAAGAATGTCATGCAAACTTGTTCTCACTTTTAGGTGACATTGTAAATAAGAAATGGAAAGCATTATTTCCTGCAAATGTAAACAAGCTTATTGTTTTAGTGATTTGCTGAACAAGAAGTAGGACTGAGTGGACTTATACGAGGTGAACTGAACAAAACTATTTCTTTTGTTTATCTTTGTTTACAGTGTGATTAATTATGACTATTTTGAAATCTAGTTAGTTTGTTTCGCGTTAATTGCATGTACGAATTGTGATTAATTGACAGCCCAAATTTAAAGGCAACTCACTAGAGTAGTGACTGAAAGAAAATCAGTTTCTCTCTAAAGGATGTTAGAATGTCTGTGTGCAAAGAACTGGTGTTCTTAATCTTGTCATAAAAGAGTAAGTGACTATCACTAGAACCATCATCACATTTGGCACTAACGAGCAATTTCATTGGTGGAGCCAAAAGCTAAATGGAAATTGAGATTCAACTATCCTTCCTAAACAGAGATGGTACTCTAGATACAGCGGTTCTCAACCACTGTGTCGCCACACCGTGGTAAGTGTGTCACAGAGAGCTGGGAAGTGGGGGGCTGGATTCAGCTTGGGAGGGTGGGCTGGTGCATCCTGTTGGGTTGCACAACCTGCAAAAGGTTGAGAACGATTGCTCTGGAGGGATGGTGTGAAGAGAATGCTGCACTATTCTGATTAGACTGTATTCCTTCCATGGTTAAATTAGGACTTTGAGTCCAGTGGTATAACTCTGGCCCCCTTTTGTGAACAAAATAATTCACACAAGTTTTGTAAGAGGAAAAAACAATCACACTGGATTCATGCATGGGTTTCTGAATCTTTTAAGTGCCATCTGCAATAAAGCATAATTAGATAACAGTGGGTCCAGGACACAAATTATGGATCTGGATCTGAAACCCTCCTAAGCTGAAGGGTGACTGAATCTAGGGTTTTGATTTATGCCCATCTCCAAATGAGATGGACAAGATAATTGCACTATACCTCTTCCCGAGCATTATGCCCCTATAATTCCTTTGTACAATATATCAGAATTGAGCAGTTGGTTCTGCACAGTATCTGTCTATGCTGAACCATTCTGAGTCATCGGACGTTACTCATCCTGTCTGTGAGATCCTTTTGATGCTGCCCACGCTCCTCCACAAAGGAGATGATCACAGAGAAGAACCTCGGCTCCACTCTGCACATCTACAACATTAATCACTGCTGACTCGCACTGCTAATGAAGAAGAGCTCTCTCCCTCTCATGGTTAACCAAGAGCGTACCTTACCTCAGAATAATGAAATTAATCCTAACAGTTAAAAAAAAAAAAAAAAGTATTTCCTTGGACTGTTTTGTAAGAGCCAGAAGTTGAGAAAAGCGTACAGTCTTTTAAAAAAGGATGGAACTCTCCTTTCACTTCGGCCTCACTCTTTTAAAATGTTATCAACCAGTTGTAGTGTAATTCTGCTCAGCATGTGCTATATAGAACAGTAAACTATTACCAAGGAGTGGTTTCCACCTATTGGGAAGGGACTCTGTGCAGGTACTTCAAGCTTTTTCCATTGCTACTCAGTAGAATAGTTTCCCTTCATCCCATATGCTTCGATCCAAGATTGGGACAATTCACATCTTTAACGTTAACCAAGATGCTTTATTGAACCAAGTCCACAGACTACACTACAGCTCTCTTCATGATCTGAATGATAAACTTCGGATCGATCCGGTGGAGTGACCCAAAGTATGCCAACACCACCCATAGCTAAATTGTTAGTGCACTAACCTGCACGGGAGCTTGAATTGCTCAAAACCCTAGACTGGCAAAGTATACTTTACTCCTGAATTCAGAACAAGGGAGTCATAGGACATCCTTTGGAACTGAGGCAGACAGTAGTGGAAAACAGTGGCTCAACACGAAGGTCGATATGTCACTAAGGTAGGGAAATGCTGCAGGAGAAAGGAGTAAGGAAGTTGCTGTCATGTTAAGCCACAGCCTTAGGTAATGTCTTCACAGCAGAGTTACCTTCCAGGTCTCTACACTCAAGTTAACTCCTCTCCAGGGGAGCAGCCACACTATAAAACAACACTGGAGCCGTGCTGATGACTGGACTAGCAGCACAAAGCAACTATGTTGGCAATTAACGTTGCTCTAACTCAAGATATAGCTCACACCTTGGATGAACCAGCCAGTCTGAGTTAAAAGAACCACCACCTGAGATAAGAGGCTGTGTGTGTGGACAGGTCTTGAGTTAGCGGCAACAGACCATTATAACTTAACATCACAGCGAAGGTATGTCCTTAGCTTAGCAAATGCATCACACAGCTCCCACATAGACAACACCATTACAGCTGTCTTCCCAAGGCCAGACGGGCGGATTCGGGCCATAATTATGTAAGCCTTCTCCTCAAGGTCATCGGTACTTCTGCAAATCTGTTTCTAAAACAAGTGGATGTGAAGCATGGCTCTTTCATTTTCTAAAAACACAATTAAGGCCTCACTATGAACCTGCCACGAAGGGTTGGGATTTACAAACATTAGAAGTCAAGATTGTTTATGTATTTTGGATAATTAATGAACATAAAATTGCTGATATTAACTTTCAATGGAAAAACTGGTTTTAATGAACCCTCATAAAACCTGCTATCGATGGCAGCTTCATATTGAGTTCAGCTAACGGCTATAGTTTTTATCAATACTGTCAACAATTAAGATTGACTAATAAAGGCATTCTGTAAACTGAATCCTCGCATTATGATGCTATTCACAACTATTAGCAACATTTCATGTCTTCTGAAACATTTCTCCCATAAATATAGGGTTTCTCAAAATAGCCTGCTTGATAGCTTAGGGTATACAAGCCCATATTAATAATGCCCAGTTTCCAAAGAAGAAAAGCCAACAATCTTCATATTTTCTTGAGTAAACTTTTAAAGTAGCCTCTAGCAGGCTTCCATCTCGGCAACTGCAGCCTTAAAGGTACAAGCCACTTACTTGTGAAAATGTTGCACTTTCATTTCAACAAACAAGGGAGAGAATGTACATCCACACTGTGGAACTGTGAACAATTTTTAAAATATATTCTGTTGGAAAACACTCTAAAAAGACTAATGTTGTAGTTCTGCTCTTTCTGTGAAAAAGAGTAAAATGCAGTGGGGTTTGCCATTCTTAGTGTACATGACTGAAAGGGAAACTGAAGGATAGCATCTCAATTGCTCAGATTCCATAGAGACGGACACAGTATAAGGATGTAGATACCTTGAATGTGGACTATAAGAGAATGGAATGAGGATGCAAGGGTTTGGTCTGTTTTTTTAAAAAAACGACCTAATGGGGTGTCCAAAGTCAAGATCCTACAATTCACCAATAGTTCCACACGTCACTTAGCAAAATACTAGACAACACAGCACAAGCCTTGAAATAAAACTAGATTTTGCCATGACATTGAAAAGCTTGCCTGCTCTCCTGGGCATGATCCCGATGACAACATATCAATTAAAGCAGGGCTCGTCCAAACCTGGGTGCCAGGTTGCCATGGTGACTGAGGTTTGTAGCCTGGTGCCTAGCTCTGCTGCAAAAATGCAGCAGAGAAGCACTCTCAGGTGACCAAAAATAAAACTGCTGGAGCCTAGTTGGGAGTCAATTTTGTCGAGCCCTGAGTTAGGGAGGTAAAAAGTACCATAAAAACAAATTAAAAAAATATCAAGCCATTCCCATATCCCACTAACAGAGGATTATTTATCTTTAGCCTTGTCCAACATATATCATTATCACTTAACAAAAGCTTAATAGGCCTCAACTGTAATTGAGCTGGAACTAAGCAGAGAATTATGAGGGTGGCTAATGCCTTACCAAGCCATGGCTTCCCAAGTAAAAAAGAAAACCATAATTTGTCACTATAGTACTGTATCAAGGAGCATAAAGAGAACAAACAATGCAGTCACTTCATGTCAGACCTCTTTGTTGAGCCCAGGCTTTGGAATAACTAGCATATAGCAACTATATTAAGATGCAGCAATTATATCAAAGGTGCAAACGCATAGGGCTAGGTGAACACTGGGGTCAACCTGTAACTATATAAAAATTCTCACTTCTTCCCACACTGACTAGCAGAAATGCTGACCAAAAAGCCCCCGCTCCAGCCAAGACTGCACGCAGGACTTTCTGCAGCCGGGGAGACAAGGCTACGAAGACATAAAGAAAATGCATGACCTTCAGCTTTGAGTTCCCTCAAAGGAAAGCTCTCTAAAAATATTTCATAGTCACTTCCATCAGAGAGCAGCCAGCCTATTTACATAAGCCACACAGCTCCTATCAAAAGACCAGACAGGAAGGGAGGAAAAATATCTGCCCAAAAAATCTGTGCAAGAGATGAGCTTGGAGGGAGAGGAGATTTCAATGCTCTGTGTCTGAAGTGCTCCTATGAAGAGCAGATAGAGTATGGCACAGCCACTTAATGATCTGCAGTTCAGTGATGAATAAGTAAGAGGCTCTCTGGCAGTTCATTAATGAATATTTTGCAGGGCAGTATCAAAGGCTGCACCGTGGAACGATTAAGAGCATTTTCCTCCCTTCTCTTAGTTGGATCAAAAATCAAGGAAGATTAAAATTGAACTACAAAGAGAGGCATTTTTGAAGCCTATCTGGAGTTGTCACTTACCAGTTTCAGTGTTCTCATGTTCTGTATCTGTGAGCGTGAGGTTGGAGTTGGCTCGGCTCGAGAGACAGGAGCTGAGGCCTGACTTGGTATTGCGTCCCCAGAGTCTCACCGGGTGCTCCGGAGACATGATGGCATCTGCTTCAGTGTCAGCGTCCGAGCCAGCGCTGAGAGAGTAGCCACAGTGAGGCAGCCCTATATCAGTCCTGTATAAAGTCCCGTGCGTGGGTGCCTCATCATCAAGGCCCAGCTCCCGTAAAGAGAAGTTGGCTCCTAGGAAAGAGCACAGCATTGTTGCTTTTAATCAAACAGGACTATTCCTTCTGTCTAGCATTTGAATAAGTGGATAAGCAGGTGGCATGGGTTTTTAAGAAGACATTAGTAGAGCCCTGCGCGGATACCAAAATGTGGATCCGGAACCAATCCGCATCTGCTCAGTGTCAGTCTCTATCCGATCCGTGATCCACGTGCCCTGTTATATGTGTATCCATAACCCCATCCACAACTGAGCTTGGGCTCCCAGTCAGCATTTTAGCCTTTGATTGGCTCATTCCCCACATGGGTCCCACCCACTTTTTCCTGTTCTTGTTTGCAGTTTGCATGCTATGCAGTCAATTATATTTCCTTAGCCACCAATGAAATCTGTGATTGACAGAATGGCATGTGACTCACAAACAAAAAAAAGGAAGAAGCGGGCAGGGAAGGCATGGGGAATGAGCCAATCAAAGGCCAGAATGCTGAGTGACTGACAGCGAGCGGTAGCTCTCCAAGCCCCCAGCCCGCTGTGACTGAGACTCTGATTGGCTGGCAGACCACAATCAGAGCTGAGCTGGGATTGGCTGGAGCACTTCCTTGTTCCCCTGTGTGCTGCTGTCTCAGATGATAGCAGCAGCTTCAGTGATCACACCCTGGGAAGATAAAAATAGAATCTGCAACAATGGGGCTGCCGATATCCTCACCTGCATATATGGATGCAGATACCTGCAGATCTGAAGAGGATACTTGCAGATATGGAGGGCTCTAGAGATTAGACAAACCTCTGTCAGGGATCAGTGGTTCTTAACCGGTGGTATGTGTACCACTGGTGAGATGCAGAAGTAGTCTAGGTGGGATGCATGGTTTTCATAACAATTACTAAGAATTCATTCTCCCTCCCACAATCTGCCCTGCCCACCTGAGAAATATAACAACAGAATGCCTGTAAGAATATGAATGTCCTTCTTGAAAAAAAGGGGGCTTTTTGTTTCTATCATGGTGGGACCCAGGTTCTTTGATAGAGTGATTGGTGGGACATAAGATACGAAAGGTTGAGGAACCACTGGTCTAGATAATACTTAATCCTGCCTCAGTGCAGGGGGCTATATTAGATGACCTACTGAGGTCCCTCCCTGTCCCACCATTCTACAATTCTATAGTCAAGTGCTCTAAGCCAGTGGTTTTCAACTGGTGTGCCATGAGAACTGTCCAAGTGTGCCATGAAATTTTGTACAGAGGTAATGAAAATTAATGTAAAACAAACATCGTTTCATCTTAAACAATATTCTATACAACCAAAATTAAAACTCACAAAACTAATTAAATTAATTAATTAAAAATTAATCATCAAATTAAAAGTGAGGTATCGGTCTTTTAATTCTATAACGTGAACGGTCTAAACGCAGGTGGCCAAAGGGCAAAATTGAGATGACGTATTTTTTTTCTGGGGGATTTGAAACATTAATGCATTTGATCCTTCTTTAGCTTGTTGTATGCAGTATGTTGCAGACCTCTCTAATAGGACCATAACCATAGTAAATGCAAGTAAATGTGATGTTCATGAGCAATCAGTTCAGCTGAAAAAAGTGGGTGTGCCATGGAATTGTTTGTCTCGTTGACATGTGCCATGTTACTGAAAAGATTGGGAACCACTGTTCTGAGTACAAGAACAGGAGATGGCAACTCCCAATTTCTAATCCCTCATGCGAGAGTGACTTGCTATGTGGATCTTTGGCAAGTGACTTAAGGTGAAATGTTCAAAACTGGCTTCCAATTTTGGATACCTGAGCTGAGACTTGATTTTCAGAGCACCTGCAAGTCCGACTGCAAACCAGGCCCTAGGTGTCTCAAGCGGGACAGTCAGAAATTAAATTCCAAAAGGGTAGCCGTGTCAGTCTATTGTAGAAAGACAACAGAGTCCTGTGGCACTTTTAAAGACTAACAGATTAGGACTCTGCAGTCAGAAATTAAGGCACCCAACACAACCATTTGAGGGCTGTAACTCTTCTGCCCCAGATTTACTACTTGAAGAACGGTGATGATGCCTTACCTCCCACTTCAGATATTGTGAAGGTTTAATTATGTGTTTGAATAGCACTAGGAGAATGGAAAATACTATGTAGGTCAGGGGTGGTTAAAAATGGCTCACTGCTAGCTGCCAGCAATTTTACTTTTGGTCATGAGACAGCACTCCATTACATTTCTGCAGTGGAGCTAGGCGACAGGCTAAGAAAACTGGTCGCCCCGGTGACCAAGAACATAGATTTGTCGAGGCCTGATGTAGATGTTAATTATGAGCAATGCTACTCAACCAGTGATAAGACACCTGTTATTAGTCCTGACATATGACTCTGTACATTGTGATATAATGACCAGTGAGTTTTCAGTGCAGGTGAACAGAACACATTACCATCTCATCTGTAATTTACTACAAATAGTTATGATAAACACAACAGCTATTTTTCATACTCAATCTTGTGAGGTCTATCATGGAACTGGCATGTACTGTAATTGATTTCTTTCATATTTAGTGCCTTTGAATCTTTATTAACTTACTCGTAAATAGCTGGTTTGTCTTTTGCTTTTAAAAATGAATGGCAACTATTTCATCCTTTCCAGAGAAGTGCTGGATAATGTTAATGGTCTTCTGGTTAAAGCACAGAACTTGAAATTGGAAGGTGTGTGTGGTTTGCTTCCCTGCTGTACTACAACCTTCCTGTGTGACATCAGGCAAGTCACTTAGCTGCTGTGCCTCAGTTTTCCCATCTGCAACATGGGAAAAATGCTCACCACAGTAGTGAAAAGTATTGCTAAGGTACAAATAAGTAGTATTTACATCTTCATGCATCAAGATACCTCATTGTCAGTGAATGAGCCAGGAATAGACTGCGTGCTTAGTAAGTTTGTGGATGACACCAAGTTGGGGGGAATGGTAGATACTCTGGAGGGCAGGGACAGGATCCAGGGAGACCTGGACAAATTGGAACACTGGGCCAAAAGAAACCTCATGAGGTTCAACAAAGACAAGTGCAAAGTCCTGCACTTAGGACGGAAAAATCCCATGCACTGCTACAGGCTGGGGACCGATCGGCTAAATAGCAGCACTGTAGAAAAGGACCTGGGAGTTATGGTGGATGGGAAGATGAATATGAGCCAACAGTGTGCCCTTGTTGCCATAAAGACCAATGGCATATTAGGCTGCATCAGTAGGAGTGTTGCCAGCAGATCGAGGGATGTGATAATTCCCCTCTAGTCGACACTGGTCAGGCCGCATCTGGAATACTATGTCCAGTTTTGGGCTCCTCACTACAGAAAGGATGTGGACAAATTAGAAAGAGTCCAGCGGAGGGCAACAAAAATGATTAGGGGACTGGGGCACATGACTTATGAGGAGAGACTGAAGGAACGAGGTTTATTTAGTCTACAGAAGAGAAGACTGAGGGGAGATTTGATAGCAACCTTCAACTACTTGAAGGGGTGCTCCAAAGAGGAGGGAGCTAGGCTGTTCTCGAGGGTAACAGAGGACAGAACAAGGAGCAATGGTTTCAAATTACAGCTGGGGAGGTCAAGGTTGGACATTAGGAAAAACTTTCTCACTAGGAGGGTGGTGAAGCATTGGAATGGGCTATCTAGGGAGGTGGTAGAATCTCCATCTTTGGAGATTTTTAAGGCCTGGTTAGACAAAACCCTGGCTGGGGTGATTTAGTGGGAGTGGTCCTGCTTTTAGCAGGGGGTTGGACTAGATGACCTCGTGAGGTCCCTTCCAGCCCTATTCTTCTATGATTCTATGAAATGAGCAGAGTAACCGAATACAAGGAGCCATAGCTGTTTTGGGGGAAGTAATATGGGACATGTAGTGAGAAGCAAGGATTAGGCTTTCAATTTCCATATCAACACATAGGGGGTGTTGTGGGGTAAGTACAAGAGGGTGCGAGGGAAACAGGCGCCTCTGTGGCTTCAATTGGTTCCCATGGCTTCTCTTGGGTTATTGTGGTCTCAGCACATTTCCATTTACTCTCTGTCAGGTCAGGGTGGCACGGCCTAGCGGCCAGAGTCAACAGCAGGCCTTGGGTCAGGGCGGCCCGGCCTGGCCTTGCTCCACTGAACTCCAGCCCATGGCCCTATCAGTGCCCAGGGTAGTACAGCACCAAGTCAACAGAGATCCGGTCTGAAACATGCTGACTTTGATCCCACACCACCCCTGGTTCCACCTTTCAGGCCCCGTGCGCTACTTCCTACCCAATCGTTGTAGAGGTCCACCTGTGGGGCTCCAGGTTGCCCACTCTTCCCTAATGCAGCAATCACCACCCGCTTCCCCTGGGGGTCCTGGAGTCTGCTGGTTGCATTGATTTCCTGGGAATTTGGCTCTGGGCGCTCAACAGAGAGTGGCTGCTTCTCGATGAGGCCTCTCAGGTTGCTCCCACTCCCTGGCAGGGGCTGATGTGGCTCCTGGCAAGGAGCCTCAGTGCACGTCCTTCCTCCTCTCTGGTCAACCCTGAATGAGCCGGGCTGCTCCTTTTTATACTAGGGCAGCAGTTGGAGCGTGCCCAGCAGGGCTTAAGAGGCGGGACTTCCATTGTTCATAGAGTATGCCGAGTATCCTTTATTGCGGGGTAAGCCCACCCTCACAAAGGGCAACTCCAGTCCTGTCAAATATTCCTGGAGCCCTGATTCAGTGCTGACTCAGAGGTGAGAGTGCTACCTCTTGACTCACTGAAAATACATCTTGTGGGATCTATGTTTCCTTTGGAGGTCTCATACCCAAATGCTAACCACTCATAGCCCATCTTAGCTTATTCACACTGACATTGTTAAGGCAGAGGTTATTCCACTGCAAAAAAGATGCAATTGTTTTGCTGGCTAAAAATATAACCTGAAAACAACTCCTGAGTTCATGTCTAGTTACCTGCAGAGCTTCATAATCAGTCTACAACAGGGTGAATGGAGATTCAGTTATTAGCACTCTGTTCAGAACGTTGTGCTGAAAAGCTGGGGAGAGCAATTAGTGGAGCAATTAGTGGCTCCATTTTAATCCACATTTATTTATTAATTTACATTCTCTTTTATCAGCATTTAGTTCTTTAAAAGACTTTGGCTTCCTGTGAATGGCTTTATGTGCATGGTGCAT
The DNA here is from genome assembly GCA_007922175.1 of Pelusios castaneus. Lineage (NCBI taxonomy): Eukaryota > Metazoa > Chordata > Testudines > Pelomedusidae > Pelusios > Pelusios castaneus. The sequence continues at coordinate 4,380,187 of ML685818.1, forward strand.
TTACCTGACATAATGCACCCCTACCTCTGCTCTACCATATTCCACAATCTGATGGATTCATGCAACGTTTTAGAGCAGTAGGAGGCATTAGACCCTGTGCCCTGGCTAAACTCCGACTTGGGTTATTATATTTCACCTATCTAACCACCCTTGCAATTTCACTTGGATACGGCAGTCCTCACATCCTGTTGCTATGCACTGTGATACAGGTACCATGATTCACCTCACAGCTACCATAATTTACCTCCATTGTAGACAAAGTCAGTCTTTCAGTTGTAGCACCTACTCCTGATCTCTCTACTTAGCTGAACTGTTGGGACGCGTCTGTCATGCTGTGTGGTGTGGCTCACGTCTATGACTGCCTACATCAGGGCAGACTGTCGGAAAACATCCCAAACTGGCAGTGTGTTCTGTACTTCGATTTCACCAAGCCAGTGGCAAATGTGAACTCTTGGATCACTATGCCAGTCTTACGAAACCCCTTAGACTCTCCAGCCTATTTTACCACCCAGAGAAACTGAACTTTGTGATAATGGTCACTTAAAAAATAATTTCACCACATTAGGTTTATCCCAGTCCCACTTACCCCAGTTCAACTGGCACTCTGGATCTAACCCTAGAGACAGCGCTGGCAACCACTCCTACAATAAACTAAAGGTTTATTAGCTAAGAAAAAAGGAGAGTCATTAAGAGATTAAAGCAGGTAAAATATATGCACAGCTGAGTATCAGTTTCTAATTCCAAATGGTGGCAGTGAAGTAATAAACTTCCAGTTTCCCAAAAGTCTTTTTGGAGTACTCAGACTGTCTCTGAGGATCTCTGCTTTGCATCTGATACACTTCTCTAAAAAAGTCCAAAGTCTAGGGCTATGTCTACCTTGGCAAGTTAGTTCAAATTAAGGAGGCTTAATTCAAACTAACTAAAGCCATGGCTACACTAGGCTTTAATTAGTTCGAATTAAGGGCTTCCTTAATTCGAACTAATAAGTTCGAGTAGGGTATTCGAACTAAAGGGTTAATTCGAACTAACTAGTTCGAATTAACCAATGTGGCCATGTTAATTCAAACTAATTTCTTAGTTCAAATTAACCGGCCATTGAAATGAATGGGGATCGCTAATTCGAACTAAGCAAGTGCTTGCTTAGTTCGAACTAACATTCCACTGTGCCATGCCTGTTCGAATTAAGCTAATTTGAACTAACTAAAATTAGTTCGAATTAGTTAGTTCGAACTAACTAATTCGAATTAATTTTAGCAAGTGTAGACATAGCCTAGGATCTCTCCTTGATCCATATTTATAGCTTCTTCTCACAGACAACAAGCCAATAGTGTCACCACTCAGGTGGGCTTTTACTTTGCTGAGGGAGAGTGAGAAATGCATTTTGAGTCTCTGACCTCCTATCATCACACTCAGTGACCACTTGCTTTGAAATTAGCACTTTTCTGTTACAGGTCTTCATTCGCATTCCACAAGACTTCTCTCTATTTGATGGGTTTAGTTACAGAGGTGGGTACAATGGAAATGTTTGTTACTGCATTATAATGGGATACAGATAACAGAAAACAATGCCAATAACAATCCACTAGTTTTCATGACGTTTAAACATCAAATACACTCATAGATTTAATAATCACTTTGATCTACCCTAATACACAAGTGAATTGACCTGGCACGAACTGGCACCTAGTCTGCCACCATCCCAATGTCTACACCGAAACAAATAAACAAACCGCGCAGCAGTGACTCTCAAAGCCTGGGTCCTGGGCTCATGTCTTACTTCGCATTTTTACTATATAATTCTCACTTCTCTCTATTTTTCAACTGTGAGTCTTGTCGGAAGCCCAATCCCCAGGCAGCAGAACTGAAGTATGTGTGTAACTTAACCTCACGGAGCCCCCACTGGAAATTGCCCTGCTTGTCACTCCCTGCATTGCAACCCTTCTCTAAACCTATCTTGTGAGCTTCCTGGGGGCTGAACCCCCCGCCCCCTCCCAGGTAGAGAAACACTGGTCTAGAGCAGTGGTTCCCAATCTTTTCAGTAACATGGCACACTTCAATGGCACAAACAGTTCCACGGCATACCCACTTTTTTCAGCTGAATTGATTGCTCATAAAATGACACATTTACTATGGTTATGGTCTTACTAGAGAGATTTGCAACATGGTGCATACAACAAGCTAAAGAAGAATCAAATGCATGTTTCAGATCCATTGGAAAAACAATATATATCGCCTCAATTTTGCCCTTCGGCCACCTGCGTTTAGCATCTTCATATTGTAGAATCGAAAGACCGATACCTCGCTTTAATTTGATCATTCATTTTCATGAGTTTTATGAGTTGTAATTTTGGTTGGACAGAATGTTGTTTAAGATGAAACAATGTTTGTTTTACATTGATTTTCATTACCTTTGTACAAAATTTCAGGGCAAACTTGGACAGTTCTAACGACACACCAGTTGAAAACCACTGACCTAGACAAACTGAGTACTCCTGGGACGACCTCTGCATACTTCCAGGGGTACACATACCCCTGGTTGAGAACCACTGGTCTACACTGCTATTTTTACTCCATGATGCCAGTCCCGCGAGCCCAAGTCAGATGACCCAGGCTTGGAGATTTGTTGCTGGCTGTGTTTGGTTTTTTGCAGCATGGATGTATCCTTGATGACTTGAAACGCTCACTGGACACAGTTTATACACTAAACTAGGAGAGTATTGGGGAACTGCTGCCACAAATCTAACATGGTTCTAATTATTACAGCTGCCAAAATGGATCAGAGCAGGAAAACTTGTGTCCTTGTCTTTAGTATCAGAATGGGTTAAGACCAAAACCCCATCTCAACTCAGGGTGCAGATCCCAGTTCAGATGGGAGTTTCCAGCTCATTCTTGCTCCTACAATTATCTGAATTTGAACACATCAGCCCAGGGACAGGTCTTGCTCGAGCTCGACTGTAAACCACTATGTTCAGATCCCTTTGGTTCTGCTCATTAGAGAGACACCAAGCTCTACTCTTGACCCTAACTTTGCATCCAGGGCTGAGTTTTGCTCCCATCTTTACTCTAAAGCAGGGGTGTCAAAGTCATTTGCTATGGCAGGCCAGATCTGACTTAAATGTACTTCAAGTGGGCCGTACATACCATAAACTGAAATACTATGGCGCTTTCGCAGCATCGCGGAGTGCTGTGTATGTGAAACGGCGCTCTGCGATCTCTCTCTTTGTTAGGGAGGGAATATGGTCTTGTGGAGCACAGTCTTGCATACCCAGTGCTCTGTGATGTAGTGAGAGCTGACACTCTTATGGCATTGCAGAGCGCTGAGTATGTGAGACCTCTCTCTCTCTCTCGCTCTGTGTTTGGGGGTGAGGGGGGCGAGAGAGAGTGTGGTTCTGCCGAGTGCAGTCACAGGCCAGATAGAAGAGTTTGTGGACTGCATTCAGCCTGCAGGCCTCATGATTGACACCCCTACTCTAAAGCCATGTTAAAGCTTGTGATTTCCCTCAAGTTTCCATCTACTGATGTTATGCCAAACTGGCCAACACAAAAACCAGCACTCTTCTCAGCTGTATTCTGAGTTTTGTGGATTACAGATGCAGAAGAGCTGGGCCACCACAAGCCCATTCTAGTAGGTAAATCTGTCCCGCAATATCCTCTGTACAGTGAATTATCCACTAACCACAGGCAGCTGCTGTTTGGTTTTTTCTCTGAATTTGGAAAAATCTGCTTAATTCAGTTAGCTATGGAGCTCCCGCTGGAAAGAGGGAAGGGAAGAGGATGCCCAGAAGGAGATAGAGTGATAGACCAACAGACTTGACACCAGCTCCCATAAAAACAGAGGAGAAACTCTTCAGTGGGAGAAGAAAATAACTGTGGGTCAGTCAGTTGAGGCACTAAGGTTCAGGCTGCTCAGAGTAAATCAACTGTTTGTGAACTTTACACTGGTGTAATTCACTTAAATAGATTAAGCTTTCAGACAGAGTTGGCAGGCAGAGATACTCAGGCTCATCTGCTCTACCAAACCTTCAGAGTCGGCTCAGGGAGTACAGAGCAAGCCTGTCGTTAATTAATCCAGGTAACGCTGCTGTGCTCCTGTAGCAACAACATACACTCCCCTTCCACGGCCTCACGTAGCAAGTGAACTTGAACCGACTGATCAAACAGAGGTAACGGCATCTGCCCTTTCCACCCCACCACTTCTACCTCCACTTCAGACCCCAGAGTGATGGTTAGGCCAATACTCTACAGTTCACCAGATAGATCAGTTCGGGGTTCTGTTTTTGTTTCCCCACTGCAGATTTTAGTCCCATCAATCAATGATCACAAGTCCTCCTCCCTCCTGTAACAATCCACACTCAACAACCTCAACCACATCAATGAGCAGCTCAAGTGATGTTCCTCAGCAGCAGCAACTCATAAATTATGAAAAATGACTGCTACAATTAACTGAAAATCAAATTTATTTGCAATAAGCAGCATGAGACACATTGACTTTCATATTCTATGCTCCGTGTAGTAGTCTTTTAAGCTGAGAGAACTCAGGTCAATAAAATGAAGATCATAAATATCTGAAACTTTTTAATTCAGGTCTGGTCTATTTTTTGCTATGCTGACTTGCACCGTTTGCTTTCTTGGCACACTCACTCTGGCTAAAACCATTTAAATGCTGACCTGTTTATTTACTGAATTTATTCTGTCCATTTGAAATATTTCCCTCCTCTCTGACTCCCAGTTCACCCCTAGACATTTACACCAAGCAAAATTATTCTAAGTATAACAGAGCTAGGTCTTCAACAAGTGTAAGTCAGTACAGCTCCATCAAAGTCAACAAAGGTACATTGATGTAACCAACTGAGAATGTAGCCCATAAAGTCTACGGGCTAATTGTTATAATTAGCTAGGTCAATCAGAGACCTAAAGAGAGAGAAAATTTCAAGCACAGAGGAAAGGAAAGGGAATTATAAAATGACAAAAATCGGTATAGTGTGGGGCCTACAGGATAGAGAAAGCAACTAAGAATCTGGACTCATGGAATCTGGTTCCTGGCTCTGTAACCTTTCGCAAGTCACTTAACTTCATTTTGACTCAGTTTACCTATCTATAATAATTCACAGCCACCCAGCCGGGAGAATTAATTGGAAAGAAGAATCTTACACTACCTGTCTGGCAGGCTTGATAACCTACAGGTCTTTCTTCAGAGGTACTTTAGAGACAGAGAATGTTTTTGAAATCCTAGGTTCGAGGATGCTATATAATTGCAAAGAATTGTTCAATTATTTATTACCCCGGGCAATTTCTCTAAAGAACAAGGAGCTTGACTGGAGGCACACGGCTGCTTCGGTAACTATTTTGCCTTGTGTAGATGAATAAAATCCCAGAATTGCGTGCAATACAGTTCCATGCGCACAGTTGCATGCATCCACCTTTGAGAATCTGACCCGGTAAGTAGTGCAGGGTTTACTAACAGTAGCTTCTGTCACTCTTTCTCTTCATCATTTGAACTACTGCATCTTCCATTTGCTTTGGCTGTCCATTTCACATTTCTCTGGATTGACAGGAAATCCTGTTTCTTCCAACTTAAAACATTGTCTGGGTTCCATTCTTGACCATATAGTTTCTATGTGCAACCCATGTTCACACAGTGTGGTTCCTTGTCTCCCTTTGATGGCAAGAGCATCTACAGATGTTTATGACTCAGCTACTGCTTCCATGGTACTGAACCTGAACTTCCCAGTCTAGACATAGATGCTGAAGCTCAAGAGGTCCCAGGTTCAACCACTGCTGACAAACTACCCAGGGACTTCATTACACAGGTACACCACAGGCAGAGGCTTTTCTTCTAAGAAAGTCATACTGATCTTCCTCTAGTGTTTTCTCCCACTGCTCTATGCAATATCTTAAAGAAGAGGTAGACAAAATTGGCTCACAGTTAGGAGCCAGCAATTTTACTTTTGGTCGCAAGAGGGCATGCTTCCATTACATTTCTGCAGTGAGGCTAGGAGACGGGCTACAAAAACTGGTTGCCATGGCAACCAGAAACATAGCTATGTCGAGGCGTGTTAAAGACTCTCCTCTTTCTATGTCTCAGAACCCTTTACAGCACAGTTATTCCCCCACCTACCTTTGGACCTCAGTGCAGAGTTGATCAATACTATGGCATACAACAGCACCTGATGAAATGTACTTACCAGTTCGGCAGAATTCATCAGCCTCCTGATGTACCATGTCTTTGACCCGATTACTGTAGGTCAGTCTGGAGTCCTGATCGTAAGCCTTCAGCGTCTCACTGGAGCTGTAGGACTTTTGGGGTATTTTGCTGTCTTCGCTCTCTGCTGAGGAGCTCGTGTAGCGACGCTCAGTGTCACGGCGCCTGGTCAGAGATCGGTATGGTTTTCTTTCTTTCACATCCATGGCACTCTTGTCTGACTCTTCAACATTAAAATAATGGTGTCTGTGTGGGAGATCAGACTGGAGTAATCTGAAAGAGAGTATAAAAAAAGATGTACCCTGAGTTCATTCCATTAGACAGCCGAGGGTTGGGTTTTTTCATGTAGGATTTTTATGCACGCTTATACCATACAAAAGAAAGGTACCTCATGGACTACAGGGAACACACTTATAACTATTGATAAAGGGCTGCCGGTGGTGGTAGCAGAAGTCCGAGCCCTATCACTGTGAAAAAAGGGTGCTGGTACTCAGTACCCCTGAGTACCATTACCCCCAAAAAGTGCTGGTACTCAGTACCCCTGCTTACCAGTGTCCCTGACAGATGTTCCCCTGTGCCAGTATTTGTCTCCTTTGTTTGTGTGGCCACCCCTCCCAGGCTGCTCATGGGAATGGCCTTTTTACAGCTTCTTTGGTGCCATGGCCCTGCCTCGGGAGGAGGCCCCTTAACTATTGTTCCAGCCCTGGCTCGGCGTAGGGTGGACAATGCCCAGGAGTGCAAGACTTAAATGGCCTGTTAAGCTTAAGGGCATGAGTCAAACCTGTGGCTCAGATCTTTGCCCCGACTTGTTCTGTGCTTACCTTCAGTTTTCCCTGCCCTCTCTCCTCCCCTGTAGCAGAGGGAGCCAATCAGAGTAACTGGCGGGAAGCTGCCTGAGTTTGCCTTTAAAACCAGACATTTTTAAGTCAGACATCTGAAAGGTTCCTGCTTTGCCACCTGGTCTGATCAGCTAGGGGGTCTTTGGGGACCCTTTCTCCACTCCCGTTTAATTTTTGAGCGTACCCCCGTTTTTAAACTCCCCTCCCACGAACACCGAATTTTCCTGTGAGATCTCCTGACGATTGAAAAACGAACTGACCCTCCTCTGCATCCTCTGATGCTGCTGCTGTGCCTGCCTCTATTCCTGCTGCTGTCCTGGGAATTGGTAAGGCTCCCCTCTTGCAAACTCTCCCTGTCTTAGCTGCTGGTCTTGCTTCCCCAGCGGACAGACTCAAGTTAATTCCTTGGTCTGTGCCTGAAACTATTTCTAACTTCGCAGTTCCCTTGCTGCTTAAAGAAAAGCCTGTGCCGCTGCTAAGCTCTGCCTCTGTGTGCTCTGTCCTGGATCACCCTGCTTTCAGCTGTTTCCACTGCTGCAGCCACCATCCCCTAACTCCCTCAGGAGCTGTACCCTGGGCTCACACCACTCTGCCTCTGGGACTGCTCCCCCTGGTCAATAGGACCAGTATAGTATAAGGCGTGCCATTAGGTTTAGTTTCATTCGTTGGTTTAGGCTTAGTTTTGTTAAGTTGTATTTTATTAGCTTGTATAAGCTGTAGTCCTGTTAGAATTGAATTTTGTGTCTGTGTTTAGTGGTAGTTAAATGGGATACTTGTTTGTCATTACCTGTTATATTGTGTGGCTACAGTTAAGCTAGATTAAAGATAATTGTTTTGCTGTATTGCTCCTCTCTTTTTTGTTTTTCCTTCTTTCTGTTGTTCATTATTAGCATAAGTTGTATAGTTGCTGTTAAGTTGTTAAATAAGTGTGTCTTCATCTCTCCCCGAACACCCCAAGAACTCTGCTGCTGTTTCCACCTCTCCTTGAACTTCCAAAGCCCCTTGCTGCCTTTCTTCTTTGATTCCTCTGCGTTTAGCCTGCAGGGCTTCAGTGCCTCTTGCCTCCTGAAGACTCGCCCTGCAGGGCTTCAGTGCCTCTTGCTGAATCCCTTGCAGCTGTACTCTTCCCTCTTCCTCTGCCACTGATCACTCACCCCACCCCATCCTTGTTCCTTAACCCAGCCTCTAGGTACACTCTTACAGACTGCCTGCCACTGCAGTCCTACAAACCAAGTCATTGATTCTCATCTGTACTATTACACTTGTGTAAATTCACTAATCACCCTTATTGTGCAATTTTACTGTCATTTGTATCTCATTCATATTCATAAAACCCCATTGGTTACCACTGCCTTTACTGTACCTCTACACCTATACCACTGTGACATATTGCCTTTTTTTTTGTAGAATCACTAGCCACCAATTGTGACTCGCTGTGACACCTCTTCATTTTCACACTGCTTAATAAGAGAAACCCCCTCCCCAACTGCCTACTGTGACAAACCCCATACACCCCATTATTGCCTACTGTGACAAACCCCATACACCCCATTGTTAAATTTTACTGTTTTACATTTTTCAATAAAGATTGATTTGCACTCCACTGTTGCGGTAATTGCCCCCCAAGATCCACTACCTGCTGGCAGGGACAACCATCACAAAAAAAGCCCTGTGATAAAGTATCAATTATCTTTGTCCAAAACCATCCCTTATGCTTCTTATTTATAGCTACTACAACAGCTAAAAGAACTGCTGTTATGCATAGAAACAAAATAAATAAATACTACTTAAAAATTATTTTTTCTCAGCATTAGTATGTTTGAAATGTGAATGTGGCTGAGATATTTCAAAAGCAACTAGCAATTTTGGGTGCCTCATTTTTAGTGCCACCTACTTCTAAGCACCTCAGAGGAGCCTGATTTTCAGAAAGCACTGAGCATTTAAGCCAGGGCTCGACAAAACTGACTCCCAGCTAGGTGCCAGCACTTTTATTTTTGGTCACCAGAGGTTGCTGCATTTCCGCTGCAGAGGTAGGAGCCAGGCTACAAATCCCGGGCACCATGGAGACCTGGCACCCAGCTTTTGTTGAGCCCTGATTTAAGTGCTGAAAAAACGTTTTCTGCAGACTGCCTTGCACTAATAGTGAAAACTTTCTGCTGTACCTGCTCTGTGGACATTGGAGTTCAGATTTGAGGCTGGCAGTTTGGCCCATGCCACCAGCTCTCACCTTACTAATAAATAAATACAAAATGAAATGATATATATTTCATTGGCATCTAGATAAATGGTTCTCCCTCAAATCCTCCTTCAGGTCTGTAAGTCCAGACCAAACTGTAATTAACAGATCTGCCCTGCAAACTGAAATTTAGCTTCTGAACACCCTCACGGCAGTTCCCTTTTTAAGGGATCATGACTGCCACAAGACTCTGTTCCCTTTGCTAGTGTTGGTCACCTAAAAAAAATAGGCATTCAAAGTACTAGTCACTTTTGAAAATGTGGGTCTGTATATGTAAGTCGGTCTTTATGAAGCATTTTAGATTATTGAGACTGAATATGAGAGAAAAGGGACAAGAACATGCCCGAGAAAACAAGCATATAGGTAGCTGGTGAGTGGAAGAATGAAGTGTGAATTTTAGAAGGAATCCAGAAGAAGATGCCTGCAGAGAAAGGTGCTCCTCCTCACTTCATTATTTTAAATGTTGTTATGGTACTGAGTGGAGTTGAGAAGCTGCAGATAAGAGATTCCGCCCTGCTTCATAACTATGTAAATGTGGATTTTTCTCCTGTGGGACTGGTCCAGAAAGAACGTATATGAAAAAGTACTGGGTAGGGTTGCCAGGTGAGGTGGGAGTGAGTAGCCCCCTTCAAGCGGAGGAGCCCAGCTGGTAGGGGGACACGATTGAGTGATGGGGAAAGGGGAGGGGATAGATCAGCGAGTGACAGGAGTGGAGGGGAGAGGAGCGAGTGAGGGAGGGGTCTTAGAGGAGGCGGAGCATGGCACGGTACATTGAGAGTAGACAGAGGAGGGGAGTTTCTGGCGCTCTTGCTATAGCGTCCAGTTTTGAGAAATTGTTTTCAAGTGTAAAGCCCAGTCTTAAGAGGATCTATACAGTCTCTGGTCAAAAGTATTGAACGGGCACCAAAAATCCGGCTACTGCAATTTTCCAGGGCCATAATTAGGACGGCGCAAGAGGCACAGCTGCCCCAGACGCAGAGCCAGAGTGGGTGGTGGTGGTACAAAAACTGGGAGGCGCGGGATCAGACTCGGCTCTCTGCTTCCTGTAGGATTGGGTCAGCCAGAGCCCAGGGCGGAGCAGCATGCTCTGGAGAGGTGTGGGGTGCTGCCGGCCTGGTCAGAGGCACTTTGGTTTTACTTTGTCCCAGCCCCTGAGTAGGACTAGATCTGCTGATATTGGCCCAGCTGCGGGGAAGGAGACAGGATCAGACAATGGAAAAAGAGGGGGGAAGAGAGCAGTGAGTGACGTAGGGGGTAGGGGGTGAGGAGGAGTGAGCGGGGGGGGGGATTCAGGGGGAGGCAGAGCAACAGGAGTAGTAAAGTTGGAAATAGGCAACCCTATGTGAGGCACGGTCACAAAGACAGGAGAAACAGGCATGAGAAATAAACACTTGCTAAAAATATATTACTGAAGTAGCTCAGTTCTATCTAGGCGCAGGCTTGTTGTGACTTTTATGAAAACACCTTCCAAACAGGCCCTGGCACTATAGCAGTGCTACTAGGAGACATTATAATGGACATCTAAAGCGTGGCTTACAGTCCCCCGGGGCCCAAAACGTGCAAGGCAAGCAGTTACTATATTGTATAAAAAAGGGACAGGGGGCTTTGGGGGGAGGCTTCTTCCGTCTAATCAAGAGTGCTGCACAATGACTTCTAAGGCCCAGTTATTTAAAAGCCTTTTACAGGGAGACTCTCACACGCCAAGAAAGCTTTTCTGCACAGTCAGAATCCACAAGGCGCAAACGGGGTCTGTAATTACCATCACTAACCATGAAATAGGAAATGGGAGTGGGAAGAAACACCAGGAAATGGAGTGAATTCCCAGCAGATGAGTTTTATATGCTTCTTTTAAAGAGAAAGGTGTTTGAAAACCTTGAGCTCCTTGTACAGCACGTCGAAATAACCCTGTGTGTTTGCAAACTTTACACATGCATTCTTCGTAACTCAATGCTGGGATTCCCAATGCATTCAGGTCCTTATAGATTTAACTTTCTTTCCTCTGCTCACTCTCTCCCTCTGCTCTTGTAAGCTGATGCTTTCCAATATAAAGTCACTCCATCAAAAGATCATAACTAGGTTTGTTTGTTTGTTTGTTTGTTTGTTTAAAAGGAGGAACTGTTGTATTAACTGACCTGCATGAATTTCAGCACAACTCTTGGAATGTGCAATGACTATTCCTTCATTTTTATATTTAGGGCCAAATTCTCAGCTGATGTAGCTACACTTTTTCATTTGAGTTATGTCAGCCAAGAAGTTGGCCCTTGGCACAACCTGGCATTTCTCTGCTACATTATTACTTTTTATCTGTTGCTCTTTATGTCTTCCTTCACCTCGGCTGAAATCTTCATCAATGCCATCTTCACCTCCCAGTTTCTCCAGGGAGGCTTCTCAAGGGCCTTACTCTCTAGCTTGCCAGCACATACAGAACGCAAAGAAGAACCAGCACATCAAAACTCACCCGCTACATCATTTCAGTATCTGGTCAAAATTGTGCTTCATGCCTTTGAAAGCCTCCATAGACTTGCCAAGTCCTGCACGACCCACAACATGCATCCCTCTCCTTCATTCTTTCAGCGTAACTAGCAATGGTACTCTTCCACACAATCTCTCCCCTCTCAGCACAAGAGATTATCTCTGCAGATCAGTGACCTTGTGGTTCAGTTCCAATTAAGTTCTCACACCATATTCACCTCCACTCAATCCCTTTTCCAATGAACTCTGCAAACACCTCTTTTTTCCCTTTTGCCATGCCAATGAATAGACATTCCTAGGCTACTCTTTATTTTTCGACTCTGAGGGTAATGTAATGCTGCACGGCCATCTGGGACACAGTTTGTATACAAGCCAAGAGCCTGATCCCACCATACCTTACTCACCTTGAGTCCATTCAGGGCTACTCATGTGCGTAAGGAATGCAGGACTAACCACCCCCTATGACAGAGTGCTGGGAAACAGCACCTATTGGGAATCTTGGAATGGGAAGGCTTGCTAAAGAGTAGCTAAAGGATCCCTCCCCCAGCCTAAAGGGAGAAGCCACCAGATGCAGATGCCAAGCAATTGTGTGGGACAACTAATGAGTAAACAGGGGCAGGTTTGAGGATCACAGAGTCAAAATCAGGGAGCCTGAATGGGACACTGAGCAGAGAACCCTAGACAGTGCCCATTGCCCCTCAAAGATGTCCAACGAGCCAATAGACGTGGCCCAGAAAAACTCTGCCTGGTTAATGATCAAAGGGAGGAGCAGAAGTCACAAAGCATCTCCTATTCCAGCATCTTCCTCCTGGGAGAACAGATGTCCACTGTGGCCAGACTGGGAGGAAGTTAATGAGGAGGTCTCGTGACTTCCTGAGGCCATGTATAGGATGTGCATAAACCAGGAGGTGCAGGGGAAGTGCAGTCAGAACCTAAGGAGAAGGTGGTGGAGAGGGCAGAAAAGGGGCTGCAGCCTGGTGCACTCAATGTAGAGCTGGGCAACAACAGAGGGGCTCCAATTAAACACTGCAGAACAGACCTCATTAAACATTGCTGTGGGTGGAGGTAAGCTGGAAGGCTAATTAAGCCCTTAGGCAGAGGACAGAAACAGGCATAAGGAGGAAATATGGGTAGTGTATAAAGGTGGAGGGAGCCATCGCTGTAAATAAATGGCACTGGGCATTTACCAGCACAAAGGTCTCTGATCTGCTGGTGGACTTGAGCATAGACAGGAGCCAGGGAGCCCTGTCGCACCCATCCATGTGGCATTTCACAGTAATATGTTGCAGAGCTTGGTGTAACTCCGTTGTTTATAACAGAGTTGCTTCACATTTGTCTCAGTGTAACTGAGCGCAGAATCTAGCCCCCAGTCTTTTTTTCATTGCTTTTCTGGTCTTACACACACCTGTTGGTGAAGTAAGTATGTTGCTTTTTTGCAGGTCTTTTAATTTCATTTGTCTTCTCCTCAGCTTCTAAATAATTCCTTTTATGCTCTGTCCTTTACAACTAAGCTCCTCATTCTCGGTGTGGGCTGCTTTGTCTTGCTCTATAGAGTTTTGATTAACCACGTTAGCTTGATGCAGTTCTTTATGCTGTGGGAATCATGCTGACTGGATGGTAGAAGGATTGATTTATTTCCTGAGTCACAGCTTAAAAGACAAACAGACATCGATAAATAAATAAAAATTAGAAATTGTGCTACCACAAAGAGGAGCACTAGGATATGCTTAGCCCTGTTACCACAGAAGGATGGGTGGTCCTTCCATAGCTGATTTATGTTACAGGTCACTAATCAACCAGATTAGCAGCAAGGTGATAGACAATACTTATTCTTGAAGGTAACGTGTCATCTCATCCAATTTTCTGTCGAAATGGAAGTGTTTAAATGACAGAGACAGCTGTGACAGATATGGCAATTTCCTGCAATATCCTTGAAAAACCTTATTAAATTAAGTTTAAGTATCTCTGCAATCCATGGTATTATATTCAAAGGTTATGTATTATTGTGGGCTGAGGTTGTGAGTAACTTCTCGCAAAGGTGGGAAAATGAGATGCAAACCTTGGGAAGTATTATGAACTTCAAAGGACCATACTGAACAGTATGTCAGACCAGAAAGGACTTTGGGGGCATACAGTATCATGCTATTGCCTGGAGAATCTCTAGTGGGAGGTGACTGCAAATTCCCACCCCTGATTATGCAGCCAGCTAGCCTTTTGAAGCTATACCCTGAGGAAGGGTCCTTTATCTCTTGATGATCTGTTCATGGAATATGAAGATCAAAGGGCCAAGCTGTATAAAAGAAAGACTGAACCATACGTGGGTGCTTGTTTTGACCTACAGCTAACATGAACTTGCAACCACAGAAAGACCCTTTGTGGGATTTGAAGGATTGAATCCTACAAGGGCCTTTGCTGGAGCTGGAGTGATCTCTGGTGAGCTTTTTAGCGCCTAGGCTCTTGTATTATTTTTAATGTTTTCTCTGTGGTGCTTTCACCTGAATATGTGCGCCTGCTTTCAAAGGGCTGTGTGATAACTTATAATTGCTGGCAATTACACTGGAAAGAAAGCAAAGTGCAGAAGCCAGCCTGTTCGGGCAGCCTGGCTTGCAGCAAATATCACAGTGTAGGCAGGGAACGGTGCAGCTGGGAAAATCCCCAGTCTCAGGAGGGAGAAGGATGCAGGTCTCTACCTGAGAGGGAGCACAGCTGAGGAGCCTAGCATTGGTGGAACCTGGTGGGGAAAAACAGGTGCACTTTCCCTGTACTGTGAGCATATCTTTGCGCTTGCTGTAGAGTTTCAGTAGCCGGTATATAAGGAAGCGAGAAGAGAGGGTTCAATGAACTATCTCCATGAAGATACAGGCCTGAATCCTGGCAGCTGACCATAGCCCATTTTCTTTCAGTGGTAGGTCAAGAAACTTTCACACAGTTCACTATGTGGGGGGTTTTGAAGTAACATTTTAAAGGATAATTCTACTCCATTAAATGGCTATAGAAAAATGACATCTTCTCCCTCAGTTAGCCCAGCTTCTGGTATGTATTTCAAGTAGTGCTTTTAATTTTACAGAGTAGGGGTAAGTTTTTAGTTCTTTTAATTCCTCTTTGCCCCACAGAGCCAATACAAGCGCAGGACAGTGAACTAGAGTCTACGCAGCCTCATCCATCATCAACAGAATTATTAACTAAGACTTGATTGCAAAATCCTTGGTGGTGGTGGTGATAAGTGTGGAAGTATCGTTTTCCCAATTGTACAGAAGGGGAAACTGAGGCATAAGAAGAACCCCCCCCCATGACTTGCTTAGGATCATCAGAGGTCAGTAGCAGCTGATCCCTGACTCAGATCCCAGTGGATCTCATCTTTGAATTGAGCAGATTTCATCTAGAAGACAACAAGGAGCTACGGACATTTGGTCACTCACTCCATGGGGACACTTTTATAAAGTCACTCTTCAGAGTGAAAACACTGAAGTCTGTCTTGTTTATGTGGTCATCTGAGATAACATAGCAGATTATGTATGAGTAAAGTGCAGCCCTGTTAACCTGGCTAGAAGTCAATGGGAGACACTGGGGGCTGCTAACTTTTGAAAAACAGGCCATTTATTTAGTTGCCCAAGTATGGGCTCAGGTGCCAAACTTTAGACATCCATTTTCAAAAATCTTGACCTGGATGGTAGAGCACCTTGAAAGTATGGGGGATGAAAACAGCTGTATGACCAACAGAGACAATCTGCAAGATGCCCGCTTATGTCTGTACAGCACCTCTCAGGGCTTGTCTTCACTGACAGCGTCAAATTTGCTGCCAATAGATTGATTGTCCTGATCGACTGAGCGGGTCTGTGAAGACCAATCTGATGGCAGCGAATTTATCAATTTGTCTGTGAAGACCCACTCAGACATCAGGAAGTTGATCCCTGAAGACCACCCCCTCAAGTGGAGTAGTGCTGAGTCGATAGAAGGCCATTTCTGATTGGCTCAGCACACTGTAGACACTGTGGTCAGTAGGCATTAGGCAGTCAAAGGGAGATACGTAAGTTATTTTAAGTAACTTGCGTATCTCCCTTCAAATGCCACCAAAATCCTGGTGTAGACCAGGGCTCAGTCTAAAAGATCACAGAGTCTTTTACAAGGTACACGGGCAGCACCAATGAAATGTCATGGGGAAAGGTGGCACCGGGGGTGGTAAAACTGGGGAGAACCTATCGTTGACCAAGCTCAGCAAGTCACCATCTATGTCTTCCCCAAAGCACCAAGAGAGGCCATTAATGCCTACGGAGGGCAGGTCGGATCTGGGTTTCTAATATCTTTTTCAAAGGATGCAGTCCAGACTGTAAGCTGCATGATGGTGTTGCACAGGTTAGAAAACTTAAGTTTCAGGTTTATAACACTCAAGTTTCCTTCCAGCTAGATGTTCAAATCCCAGCAGACTCTTCATAAAGATAACATAAGCTGCAGGTGTCACTCCCTTCCAGGCTCCTGGCCAGAATTTTGTAAAAAGCACTACTTGGAACTCACTGTATCTATATTAGAAGGCTAAAGAGCTGAGTTAATACTCCTGGGAGCTGAACCTGTTGCTCCAGGGAAGTGAAAGGTTAAAGGTACCGCTCCTCCACTGGTAACAGAGTAGGCCAGATAATTAGAAAATTCAGACTCAGCTGATGCAGTTTATGCTCTTGCTAAAAATAAATCTGAAAGTGCAATGAGCTAGAAATCCAGAGAAGCCTAAGACACCAGTTAAAGTTTAAAGTGTGTTGGCGAAGCGGTGTGCAAGAGACTGGAATGCAATTACCCCAGTTATATCTGGTTTGAGAATCCCACCAGCCTCCTTCAGTCTCCCAGGTGTCTGCAGCCCTCAGCCGGCACTGTTGGAAAATGTATAGGCCCACAAATAAAAAGGTTTTAAATGCTTTTTAACTAACATAAGCATTGTAATGTTCCATTACTTGGAACCCAACGCTCTTCACTAAACCCACAGGTTTCCCAAAGAAGCCAGCACTTCCAGAGACTGTTTTACCTTAAAATCTAAATGCTACTTATCTCAGAAAACCCTGTATGTAACTGGACTAAACCCCAAACCAAAATCAGTCTTTAGACCCAATCTCCACATATTAGATATACTGTAAATGCTTTAAATAACAACTCTGACTGGCTCAGCCTAGCAGCTCAGACTGCCACATCACGGTGGCACATACTGCAAGTCGCTCAGATTTAGCAGCCTACTTTTGGAACTGGTAAAAAACACAGCACATTGCAGACTTGGAACTTCCAGCCTACATCACAAAATGCATTTCTCCCTGCCCCTCACCTGGAGTTCATCTAATGAACAGCATGATCATCTCAGAGGTAAATGCAGGTAGTAGCCATTTCAGGAGACAGAGAGAGAGACTCCACTCCTAATCCAGAAATACCCAAAAGCCTGGGGAGTAGGGAAGTCATCTGGGGTGTAGGAAATCCAGGCACAACTCTCTGCTCTACATGAGGCACACCAACAACTTAATGTGAGTCTCACACAGCTCTCACCCTCTGGCCATTCTGAGATGAATCTCTCCCTTGTATACCCTCCCTCCCCATTCAAAAACTCGATGGAATCCATCTTTTCTAGCCACCCCTAAGCAGGGAGTTGGCCTTGATCCAAAGTCCAGTGAAGTCAAAGCCAAGACTCATTTGACTTCAGTGAGCTCTGGATCCAGCTCTTAGTGCTGCAAGGTAACCACTGATGCTTAGATGGGATTCTCGTCATAAAAGGAAGGCTCACAAAGAGTGCAGCTAAAACCCAAGAACACAGTCAGATCCTCAGTGCCTGCCTTGTGGATGGGAAACCTCCTGGTACCCAAACTGATAGTTTGGGTGAGGTAGGGGAAGGGAAAAAAATCTATGCTTAGATTCTTCCTCCCTTCACTTCTCTCTCCTCATTAGGATACTATATAAATAAAATACAATGGAAATAGGAAATCATTTTAATGCCTTCAGAGCAGTTCTCCTCTGCAGCCGGTACCTGGTGATGGGTGGTGATTTCTATGAAGTGTTTGATATATCCAGAAGCAACTGAGATGTATTTTGTCCTCCAAAGAAGTATGTAAAGTCAAACCCGCAGAGTTAACCTACTATAAAGAATAAAGAGCCTACTGCTCTCTCTTTACGCAGGCATAACACCTCTTTGATTATGCAGGACTGGGCATCATTTCATATATTTCTGGATTCCAGGGTCAGAAGGGACCAGTGTGATCATCTAGTCTGACCTCCTGTATAACAGAGACCACAGAACTTCCCTGAAATAATTCCTAGAGCAGATCTGTTAGAAAAACATCCAGTTTGGAATACTGAATTCACACTCCGCCAATCAAATGGCTGTATATAATCAACAGCCCTGGTGGACAGCCCAAAGGGAAGACATTCCATGTGATTCAGGAGTGCCCGCAACAGCAGACCTTTCTGTTCAGAGAGATCTTAGTGTCATAAATACACAGATAGGTCTTGTCCATTCTTTGTGGACACGAAAGACCTCATGGCCCCCTTTGTAAGAGCAGAGCTTTGAGCCTGTGTTAACTTTCAAATTGACTCCATCTTTGCTGTACAGCAGCTGAGTTCTGCTCCCCCACCTTAGAACTGTCTTGCATATCAATAGGACTGCATGCATTTCTTTGCAATAGGCTTTGGGATCTTTCAGGATGAAAGGTGCTTATACACATGTCTACCTATCTTGCAGTCTTCTGCAACCACCACAACTATGGTATCCAATCATCTACCTATAAAATAGCAATACTATTAGTTGTAGTAGAGACTGCAGCAAGAAAAGCCAAGAAAAAACCGATGGGTACCAACATTTTCAAGTATACATGTGCAGCTCTATCTAGAACTATGTCTTTATCTGCTATATTAAGAGTCACTCCAGAGATTTGACTTAGGGGTCAGCTACCAGAACACATCTGTTTTGTTCTGAAGCCTTCCATACAATTCCATAGCTGTACTGCTCATAAGGTGACTCCTAATTCAAAGAGAGCTAACCTCAAGTAGCAAGTAAAATTCACAGTTTCTGAATAGCTTTTTTTCCCCCTTTTTTTTTTTGCACTTGGCACTGTCAATAATGAGTAATAGTTTATGCCCGTAGTGTCCTTCACTTCTGCAGCTGAACGGCAAGAGAGAGGGACATCACAGATTCATTTGAATTCGGCGATACATATTAATGCAGTCAGAAAACATTACCAGAGTCAGATTCAGCCCTTATTTATTACCATTATAACTTGTATTGCAGTCCTCGAATAGGCACCAACACGGTACAAATTCTCAGCAAAAGACGGCTTCTGTGCCTAAGAGTTCATGGACAAGACAGGCTGAGAAGGAGAAAGTCTGTACCGTCACCCATTTTACAGCTGGGGAATTGTGGCACAGGTAGATTAAGTGACTCCAAAATCATAGGACAGTCTGTAGCAGGAACTGAACTCCTAACACCTATGGGGCAGTTTGATGCCTTAGACGCAGGTCTCGTGATATCACGGAGTGCTGGGTATGTGAGACTGTGCACCATGAGACCACACTCTCTCCCTGACAGAGAAAGAGTGCGGTATCATGGAGCGCAGTATCGTACATTTCGATTTATGTATGGCCCATTGAAATGCATTTAGGCCAAATCTGGCCCACCATAGCAAATGCGTTTGACATCCCTGCACTAAACCATCCTTTTCTTTTTAAAGCACAGAAATGTAGGGCTAGACAGAACCTCGATAGATCATCTAGTCTCATGGAGGTGGAATAATTATGCCGATGGGAGAGCACTCTCCTGGCAGGATACAGCATCTGCACCAGATGCACTACAGCAGCACAGAAGGAATACACAGTCAACCTGTGGGACTCTTTGCCAGAGGATGTTGCGAAGACAAAACCTATACCAGGATTCTAAAAAGAATTAGGTAAGTTCAGGGAGGATAGGTCCATCAATGGCTATTAACCAGGATGGGCAGGGATGCAAAGCCATACTCCGAATGTCCCTAACCTCTGTTTGCTAGAAGCTGGGAATGGGTGACGGGATGGATGATTACGTGTTCTGCCTATTTCCTCTGAAGCACCCAGTATTGGCTGCTATTGGAAGACAGAATATTAGGCTAGATGAACCACTGGTCTGACCCAGTATGGCCGTTCTTAGGCCATGTACACACTGCAGGAATAATCGCGCAACAAGCCCGTTGCGCTTTACAAGTCACGTGGTTTTTGTAGTGCAGGATCGTGTACACACTCTGCCGCTTGTGATGGAACAGAGCCCCCCCCGCAATTCGTGATTTCACAAGAAACCCAATTGAATTGTGGGAACCTATCCCACAGTTCCATCCACCCTCATTTGGCGCTAAGAATCCTGGGTAGAAGGAGAGTAGCGCTGAGCACCATGGGTAAAGTCTTGGTTTCCCATGGTGCATTCTGTTCCCCTTGCGTCACGAGAGTTGCTATTAGCAACTCGCGCCCATTTTCAACAGTAGTGCATTGCTTCCCGGAAGTCCTTTGGCAGCAACATGGATCCAGGTCTGATCTCGACTGTCGCCTTCAGCATAATGAATACATCTCAGCTGGTGGCACAGTAAGCGTTCAGCTCTGAATCAGAGCAGGATTCGGATGACCCTGGGCTGGTGAGTGCCATGCAGAACAACAGCACCGCATTGCTAAGCTCCTTCACAGAGCATCTGCACACGGTGCACTGCCGGTTCTGGTCACGAGAGACAAGCAACGAGTGGTGGGACCGCATCATTTTGCAGGTGTGGGATGATGACCAGTGGCTACAGAACTTTCGAATGCGGAAAGCCAAATTCCTGGAACTGTGTGAGGAGCTAGCCCCTGCCCTGCGACGCAAGGACACCAAAATGAGAGCCGCCCTCACCGTGGAGAAGTGTGTCGCAATCGCGCTGTGGAAAATGGTGACTCCAGACTGCTACCGCTCGGTCGTGAATCAGTTTGGAGTTGGCAGGTCGACCGTCGGGTTAGCACTTTCACAAGTGTGCAGAGCCATTAATCATGTTCTGCTCCGGAGGACAGTGACATCGGGCAATGTGCGGGAGATCGTCGATGGATTCGCGGCCATGGGATTCCCGAACTGTGGAGGGGCAATAGACAGCACGCACATCCCTATTCTTGCTCCGGAGCATCTTGCGACTGAGTATATTAATAGGAAGGGCTACTTCTCCATGGTGCTTCAGGCACTCGTGGATCACAGGGGGCGTTTCACGGACATAAATGCGGGGTGGTCGGGTAAGGTGCATGATGCTCGCATTTTCCGGAACACGGGCCTGTACCGGAAGTTGCAGGCAGGGAACTTCTTCCCCAATGATAAAATTACTGTTGGGGATGTGGAGATGCCCATAGTCATCATAGGAGACCCAGCCTACCCACTAATGCCTTGGCTCATGAAGCCCTATACTGGAAATTTGGATCCCAGCAAGGAGCGCTTCAATTAACGGTTAAGCCGGTGCCGAATGACCGTAGAGTGCGCCTTTGGGCACTTAAAAGGCCGCTGGCGATGTTTGTACGGGAGACTAGACTTAAATGAGGGCAACATTCCTGCCATGACTGCGGCATGCTGTGTCCTGCATAACCTCTGTGAAAATAGGGGAGAGAAATTTCCCCCTTCATGGGACGTGGAGGCTGAGCAGCTAGAGTTTGCCTTCCAGCAGCCAGCCACTAGGAGTATCAGGGGGGCACAGCTGAGCGCTGTCCGCATAAGGGAGGCACTTAGGGTGCATTTTAGTGATGGGGACTCATAGGACGCATTGCATCACTGTGCAGTAGTGTTCCCAAGCACTATTGGGTGCTGATTGGGGGGTGGAGGGACGGTGCCGGTGGGCGTGTACTGTACTATGCTCAAATGAGTGAATACTAAACATGCAACAACTAATCTTATTGTGTATCAATAAAGACACTGTGTAAAGTTCAAGTGATTCAATTTTATTATTATAAAACATTAAATATTTACAGTAAGCAGTACCTGCAAAAGGGGCTATAGATGCGTGTAGGTGCGTGTCTCAATGCCATAGCGTGGTGCAGGAGTGGATGTAACATTGTACCAGGAGGGTCCCTGGGCTTCAAAGAACTGCTTTGGGGGAGAATGGGGCATGGGGGACAGAAAGTGTTGCTGTGGCTG
>ML685818.1:4402152-4471760 GCA_007922175.1 Pelusios castaneus
AGGCGAGCCTGGAGCAGCTGGGTCTGCAGACCAACCATGGTCTTCAGCAGTTGGGTCTGCTCCTGAGGGCATCCTTCTGCTTCTGCCTCTTCACATTGTTTTCTTTGCGCTCCTGCCGGCACTCCTGCCTCCATTGTCTAGTCTCCCTTGCTGATGCCTCATTGGACTGCATCAGCTCCTGGAAGATATCCTCCTTGCTCCTGCGAGGCCTCCTCCTTATCTGTCTCAGCCGGTCAGCTGGCGCAGACCACCGACCGGCCAAGGTCGTTCCTTAGAAAAAATGAAACATCCTAAGTAGTGCTATTGTTCTCACTTTGGTTAAGGAGCCGGTAATATGCTCTCCCGCCACATTCCGCTGTGCCCACGGGACAGGGCATTGCTGGGGACTGAAAGGGCTTTTGCAAAGGGAGGTTCGGGTTGCCGAGACAAGACACACAGCTCCGTGAACTATTTGCAGTGCTTTGGGCTATGAGTTCACATACGGCACTGCCATGGAAGCTGATATATTGCTGCTTAGAGTGCCTCTGCAAGCCAGAATGCATATCCTGCATGTCACTGGTTTTCAGCCAGGACCGTACGCAGCAGGTTTGTGCGCGGCCATGGTTCCCACTGCTGTGCTTTGCAACTGGTGAGGGAGAGTATCCCTCTATGGGGGAGGGGAAACAGTTGCTCTCCCATCGAATTTAACTAGGAGGCTGTGGAAGTACATCGAGGACACCTTCAGTGATCTCAGTGGAGAGGATTTCTTGGCAATTACAGCATGCGTTGATGCACTGCTCATGTGATGCGGGGTAGATCCCCCCATCCAAAAAAGAAAAGAAAGGATGAAACTCAAAACGCCTATTTCCTGCCCGCTCTTCATTTGCCCGCAAAGCTTATCCAGCTAGCACAGAAGCCACTTCTGATGAAACTTAACAGAGCTCCCCTCTGCTGCATCCGAAGACAGTATGGAGAAGGAATCTGGGCAGCACGGGTCAGGTGGCGTGGAGAACAGCTCCTGGCTCCCTAGGTCGGCTGCACCGCTTTCACCCTCCAGGTCATCTTCCACCTCCACGTCCTCGTCGACGAATTGCTCGTCACCGTCTGCTCCGGTATCCTTTTCATGAGGGGGTGCCGACGTGTCCACAGGAGCTTTTGGGGTGGTTGTGGGATCCCCGCTCAGGATTGCTTGCAGCTCTTTGTAAAATCGGCATGTAGCCGGCGTTGAGCCGGAGCGCCGGTTTGCCTCTCTGGCTCTGTGGTACGTAATCCGCAACTCCTTCACCTTCGACCTGCACCGAAGAGTGTCTCTCTCGTACCCCTTCTCTGCCATGGCCCGAGAAATCTGGCCAAAAATATCGAAATTCCGCCGGCTGCCACGTAACTGTGCCTGCACAGCAGACTGTCCCCAAATGCATATGAGATCAAGCACCTCGGCTGTGGTCCAGACTGGAGCACGTTTGCTGCGCTGAGCCGCCATTGCTCTTGGAGTACACAGCTGCAGCTGCACTCCACGCCAAGCAAACAGGAAGAGTGAAGAATTCAAAAATTCCCAGGAATGATGGGAGGGCAGGTACAGTCACGTCACAGCCACAGAGTGCAGAAGGAAGTGCAGAAGGGATGGAACTGGAATTCTGGGACATTTCCGGAAGTTTCATATTGCGCAGCAACCGTACACACACGAACTATCGCGGAACAGCTGTTCCGCGGTAGCCACTACCACCCTCGTTTTGGTGGTTTACATGTTGCGCGGTAAGACGGCTGTTACCGCGCAACAACATGGATTTGTGTGTGGACGCTGTGCCTGTTATTGCGCAATAACGAGCGTTATCGTGAAATAACTTTGCAGTGTGTACAAGGCCTCAGGTTCTCATGCATTGGTGCAGCTGAACTGAAGAAATGCGTCTAATATAGACCTGCCTTCAGTCTTTTCCGAAGACAAAGCATGTCTAGGTTTTTTACACTCTCATCACAGGTCGGGTTTTTTAAACCTTTTACCATTTTTGTTGCTCGCAACCCTTCCCACGTTTGTGTCATTTCCTATTTTGTAACCCTATGCACTACTCCATTCTCCAAGTCATTAATGATAAGATTGACTACCACCCTTGTGGGGCCCCACTAGATCTTCTCTCCCAGTTTGACAGCAAACCACCACCAGCTAGTCTTTCAACCAGCTGTGCATCCACCTTATATTCATTTCATCTAGATCATAACTCCCGGGTTTGCATACGATCATGTGTCAAAAGTGACTTCGCTTATATAGCAGATCTTGAAGTTACTGAATGATTTGCATCCCCACCTTCTTTCTTTCAGCAGTGGAAGAAATAAGCCCTATTTTGTCTCCTGTTAAAATCCCCTAAAGAGCGAAACTTCAAGCCAAGATTATTAAAATATGAATTATCTGTAAAAAGACTGCAAAGGCCCATGAATTGATTTCTGATTTTCTATGGACTTATTTTAGGACTTCTCTCTGTGATAATCAGAGAGCACTGAAAGAAGCTTGGGACTGATTAATCAACACAACTCCTACTGTGTCCAAAGCTTAACTTTCAATTATACTTCAAGCTTATGCAGCAGGCAGTGTATTTTCCTTAAGTAAAGTGCCTATGGGGGGAAAAATGCAGAGATAAAAATAGTAAATTAGAAAGAGAATAATCCTTATTTTTTTAAAAAAGACTCTCCTTGTTATTCCAATTTGGAAGCCATCACCTCCAATGAAGGATTTTAAACAGATGGAATCCTTTTCACAAGACTGGTTCTGCATCTGAATTTCCTTCTAATCAATAAAACAAACAAGGAGTCCCATGGCACTTTTAAAGACTAACAAATGTATTTATCACATGAGCTTCCATGGGAGAAAATCTGACGAAGTGGGATTTTCTCTCACGAAAGCTCATGCGATAAATAAATGTGTTAGTCTTTAAAAGTGCCATGGGACTCCTTGTTTGTTTTGCTAAAGTAGACTAACCCAGCTACCCCTTCGGAACTTCTAATCAATGTTATTCTATATGTATCAGCTTCTGCCAGGTGGATTTACTGTCTGATGGTTGGGCTGCAGCAGGATTTTGAAATCTCTGCAGGGCAACCCAGCATAGTATAGTCCTGACTTCCTGGATCATACTTACCAGTGCTGCAGGACTGGAAAATGCAATTAGTGAAGGTCTAACAAACTGGTGGAAAATGATACTGTGGCTTACTTGAAAACATAATATTTTGCGCTCATATCAGCCTGGCAAAATTCTACCCTTCCCCGGGACAGCAAAATATCGTATGTTCTTTTTCTTCCTCCCCAGTGCCATCATGGTAAAGGCTAAGAAAGTAGGTTTTCTGTCTAGCTAGTTATTTTTCCCGGAAGTTTGCAAGTCTGCTACACACCGTGCCTGTCATCCAAGGATCTCAAAACAATTTAGAAACACATTAATGATAATAATTATTGTTTTCTCAGAGCAAAACACCATGAACAGGAAACACAACACATGGGAGTCACTGGCAAGCAATCTCCCTCCACCTTTTACAGCCTTGAGAAGCATGACATACGGCATCCTGTTCAGCCAGCCACTTTGTCAAATCACCCTCTTCGCAGGCACCCCTGGTACCTGGCATTTGTCCCTGCAAAACACACTGGGAAACTTCCTCTGCTCATCCAAACCAGATGTCCTGCAAATTCAAGTTTACTTTGCCTGATCACCTTGATGTATCAGGTGTCACACCAGTTATGCTGGAAATCTAGGCAATTACTTCTCTGTTAATCATATGCGAGGTATAGCTAACACCAAATCAAATGGGACGACAGATACACTAACATCAGCGCCCGCTTGCAAGTCAATATTAACAAGCATCGAGGTGACAATTATTTATCATCAGCTTCACTGGGCAGGCCATATTGTCCGGATGCCTGATCCCAGAATGCAAAAACAAGTCTTCTACTCTTAACTCAGCCAAAGCAAACACCCTGGAGGAGGGCAGAAAGAACACCACAGGGATTCCCCTCAAGGCTACTGTGACAGGCAATATTGATGTCAACTTCCGGGAATGTATAACCCAGAACTGACAACAATGGGGGAACTCGGCACTTCGAGACTCAGATGTGAATACACGTAACAGGAAAACAGAAGTGACAGAAAGGGCTTGCTATGGGCTGAATCAACACCCCAGGTTCATCCACCCTGCTCAGAAACACTCGCCTGCAATGTAGCAGTCTACGGCCAAGTCTATACTTAAAAATCCGCGTCGATCCCTGAGGATCGATGCAGCGGGATTGACTGAGCAGGCAATATAGACCTGCTCAGTTGATCCCAGAAGTGCTCTCTGGTCCACGTAATTACTCCACCCCTCAAGTGGTCTAATGCTGCATCGACCGAAGGGCGCTCTGAGTCGACGGAGCCGAGTGAGGACGCCGTGGTGAGTAGGACTAACTAAGTCCATGGGAGATACGTATTCTGCGGAACACAGATTACGTATCTCCCGCCAACTTAGCGCCACTATGCAGACCTGGTTTATGGCTCCAGAACAGGCCTTCTCAGCCATCGGCAGTGTGACTCGGGTTCAGTGGGGGGGAAGGGAGAGGACCATTTATGCTATTGTTTAATTTATGATATTATTTAACATCAATATTTCAAAATGACAATTATTCCTATGAGACAGGCAATATCAAGCAGCGTTAGAAAGGTTCCAGTTTGTTAAGGATGATGGCATTGTTTGGATGTGTCCGATGGGCACTGGAAGTTATGGATATGTTTAATGTATTTGTATTTCAATGTGTGCTGCGTTTCTGAGCAACTCCCCAGATAGGATGGCAGCAGCAATAGGTGGATTAATGGCCCATTAATGGAACTCAAAGGAGAAATAAGCCAAGGAAAGCAGCCAGGGGCTACACCTGATGAGTCACTAGGTGATTTACTCATGTGACCCTGAGCTCCATCTTATTTCTGTAAATTTCCACAAGCAGCATGGCAAAAGGCCGTAAAAGGCAGCTGCACCACACCGCATCCATGCTGTCTTTAGTCTGTCTTCAATATTAATGCTTGCTTCCCTAACTCTGGATCACTCACTCATCTACAGCTGAAGCTGTGAAAGAAATGACTGAGACCCATCCAGGTGCTGGATGTAACCAGAGGGACTATATAACGTGTTAACTCCATAATTCTAATAACAACCTTATATAAATGGACTTTCTAATCATTTGTATGTATCTGATTGCTTTAATCCTTTAACATTTTACTTCGTTTCTTTCCTTTTATAATGTATCTTTAGTTTTAGTTACTAGCGGATGGGCCAGAAGTGTGGTATTTTGTGTAAGATCCCAACTAATATTTATCTGATAATATAACTGGCTCTTTGGGGTCAGGAGAACTTTTTGGACAAGAGCATAGAGTTTGAAGTACCTCATGATTTCACTGGACCGAGTGGCTGATTGGGAACCACAGACTGAAATGCAGTAAATGGGGCTGCGTATCTTTTGTTCTAACTTCTTGATAACAAGTGTGGGGAATCAGAAGCATTGTTTATGGCTAGTTGGGAAGTCTAACTTAAGTGTTACCCACCAGGGCTGAGAGAATCTGCTCTCCTTTTGCAGCCTGCCCTGCCCTTTGGCATTTTTAGATGGTCTGCCCTAGGCATGGATGGGTGACAAGCAGATCCCAAGATAATTTGAAAGGGACAATCCAGGAGAGACAATTATCCATGACTTTAAGAGATTCCTGATGATAACTAACAAGCACCAGTGACAACAATTAGCACGTGTATTACTGCACTCTTCCATCCATAGAGCCCAGTGCACTTTCAGAAAGGTGCATGGGCCTTATGTCCACTTTACAGATGAGAAAACTGAGGTACAAACCGGTGGCATGACTTAAACAAGGCCACAGAGCATTTCAGCAGCAAAGCCAGGGCAAGAACACACATCTCATGCTCGCATCACAGTGGCCTCTGTGTTGGTGCACTGGCTCCTTGACACTAATGAAAATAGGCAAGTATTATTATTCACATTCTACTGCTAGATAATATGATGTACAAGAGGTTAAGTGATTCATCTGAACTCAAATGGCAGAGCTGCAAAGAGAATCTGGAGTCTTGATTCACAAATCCTTGATCTAACCATGAGACAATGTTCCCTTCCGTGGCAAAATGGAAAAAATTATTAAGACAGCTGTAATGAACAAGGAAGTTTTTGCACTATATAACTAGGGGGGAAAACTGGGCCCAAATCTTGCATTAGTCTGCCCAACTACAGCTGCACTATCATAATCAGCAATCCTACTTCCAGAATCTATTGTCAGAAAAATCATTAGTCTGAAAAAGTAGGGAAGAGTACTGAAAAGTGAAGAGTGGAAGAGTATCAAAAAGCGAAATTGATGGAGGAAAAGGAAGAAGAGACTGGAATTTGGGTAAGGAATAGTGGATAAAGACATTTTTTTTCCAGTCAGCTCTTTAATGACTAATTTGACCTAAGATTAGATGCAACAGAATTAGCTCTTGGTTAACAAAAGATACAAACAAATTATAAAGCGACACGCAATTACATTTATTTACACTAACTCAAAGAGAAATTGGTTAACATTTGTGTTAACGTTTTGTTACATGTAACAAAAATAATCTAGTTCAAATTTATGACTAGGTGAAAGAGACAAAATGCCACAGATATCAGAGATATATCACCTCTCTGATTACTGAGACTGAGACAAATACTCTGGGCATAGTACACCAGTGGAACAGCATCTCCTGGGGAAAAAGGGGACTGTAAGTTCTGTAGCTGGAAATTCTTTGAGCTCTGTGGTTCCACTGTGTATTCTACACATGGGTCCATATGTACGCCATGCACTCGAATCCAGAAACTAGCAAGCTGTGTCTGTGGACCCGCACATCTGCTGTGGGTCTCCTTGTATTGCTGACTGAGGGCATATGAGGCAGGCTGACTCCTCTCCGTTTCCTCTGCTTATTGAGGATCCAACAGGCTCCAAAGCTGAAGGGATGGCGGGACGGTAATGGAATACAGATAGGGACCACATATCTCGAAGAACTGCCAGTTATAGAAAGTAGCCTTCATTTCTTCTTCGAATGCTGGTCCCTAAGTTTACCACACATGTGTGATTGACAAGCGGTGCTCAGATTGGAGGGGGGTGGTGGTGGTGTGAGGAAGCCGGCAGCAAAGATGTGTGCCGTACTGGAAGTCCCACAACTGCATCTGAACTACATCATCATGTATAGCCAATGTGTGTTTGGAGCACTAGTTGGCTGCCATACAGGTATCTTATATTGGGTCTTTCCGTAGGGATGGCCTGTGCTTTCATGTGACACTTCCAGGAGGAGGGGTGGATGTTAACCTGTAGCACTCAATGATGCTCACAGAAACCCACTTAGAGATGCCCTGAGAGGATACAGCTTGACCTCACAATCCTTCTGCAATGGTGATAAAAGGCCTTGATGATCTTCTGATAGATTTGGTTCTTTGCAGGTAGCATACCACGGCACATCAGATGCTGAGAGAGTGAAAATGTCTTCTGTTTGGCAGAAAGAAATGTGGGTGTTTGGAAAACAGTCAGGGCAGTTGGACACTTTGGATGACATGAAATTCAGAACAATCCTGGGTAGAAATTTAGCACGGCAGCGAAACATAAAAGGAGGGTCTGCCATGGTGGCTCTCAACTCACTGACCCTTCTGGCTGATGTGATAGCCACTAAAAATGCGACTTCATGGGCAGATGGGGTATGGAATATGCCACCAAGAATGCAAATGGTGGTCTGGTGAGCGTCAACAGGACAAGACTGAGGTCCCATGGAGGTGTAGGTTTGACCTCTGGCAGGTCCTGATCAGGTCCCTCATGAATTGTACTATAGTTGGGTGGGTGAAAACAGAACAGCCATCTACTGGAGGGAGGGAGGCACTAATAACTCTGATGTATCCCAGATGTGTCCCACGGGTGGGGAAGGGGGTGCGGAGGCCTTAGCTCGGCTCCCGGCTGGCTGTGCACTGGGACTGGGTGGGGAGGATGGGTGGACAGGCGCCTCCTGGACAGGTGCAGGGGAGCGCAGGCCAATAGAAAAAGTCCTGCGGGCCAGGGGTTGGGGACCCCTGGGCTAAGAAATACAAAAACTATTTACTAATCTATTTACAGGTTCTAGCATAAAAGCCGGAGGGTCTGAGGATGCAGGATTCCCACTCAGGCCACACGGTGGTAAGAAGGAACTGGAGGTGTTGGCTGGCACTGCCTCTTATGCCCTTAGTTAGGAGCATGAGAAGATTTACTGTGCATGTGCAGGCCAATAGGCACTGTTACAATTTCTAGGCTCGGGTGCACGGAATCTGTACCCATGTGTGTAACGCATATAGGGAGCAGCACCTGGAGGAGAGCACATAGCTGGTCAGTGAACACCTTTAAATCACAAAATGTTCTAGCTGCAATTGTAGGATGAGAAAGATAAAACATGAATTTCTATCGTGACCATGGGGAGAAAAGAAAAGAAGAGGAAAGCTGCCTAAGTCAAGATAGATATTCTGATTCCACTCTTTCTGCAAAGTATTTTGTACATTCCTGACCTTGCAGAAGGCCAAAAGGCAGTGGATTTAAGTTAAGACGACAGTGGATTTAAATATCATGTAAAACATCTTGATTAGAGCCCATATGCCTTAGGTGGAGCGGGAATTATGTCTAGTGCTTAGAGCAAGAGATTGGGAAACGAAACTACTTGGTTCTGGTCTTGGCTGTGTCACTAATTCAGTGTGCTATTCCAGACAAGGCTTTTAACTACCTTTTTCCTTATGTTAAAACCGGAATAATCATTCTTACTTCTTTCACAGTGGTACTATGGGGCTTAATATTTTTAAAGATCCCATGCAAGCACCTTAGTAATAGTCTATAAGACTTGTACTGCTCTGTAGGATTGCTTAAGACCTTGCCTGAGGGTCTAACAAAAGGCTTATCAAGTAACATCACCTAGTTTCAGGACAGCTGCATAACTACAAGCTGCAGACCCTTTGCAATGATCTCTAGGCTCCAGTCAAAAGTCTGTAGCTGTAGCTGAGTTGGTCCCAGGACATTAGACA
The DNA here is from genome assembly GCA_007922175.1 of Pelusios castaneus. Classification (NCBI taxonomy): domain Eukaryota; kingdom Metazoa; phylum Chordata; order Testudines; family Pelomedusidae; genus Pelusios; species Pelusios castaneus. Next base: position 4,411,175 of record ML685818.1, read on the forward strand.
GAAAAGGCTGGTGAGCTGGTATCTTTTATTCGACCAACCTCTGTTGTCAAGCCAAAGTTTGTTATTTAGGTACCTAAGCATGGATATAGCTGCCTGATTTCATGCACCCGCGCTTGAAAATGTCACCTCTAGTGACGTGTCTCATCACATATCACTGGCAGAGCCAGAAGTCCAATTCACAGGTTCCTGGGCCCCAGGCAGCAATGCAGTCATTCGACCACACTCCCTCAATTCTACTCAATATTCCAACAGGGCTTTTCCGTCTCTGACTCCTACCAGTCTAGGATCAAAAAGTACTACATTATACAGCTTTAAAGGTACGATATTAATCTGTCACAGGAGAACTTCCTCTGCAGTTCTTGCTTCTAGGAACAGTCTTGTGGCACCGTATGCACCTTGTTTTCATATTTCACCTTTCAAAACGCATCTTTTCTTCCTTATTTACAACTGTAATTTCTCTCTTTCCTCTATTATTATTATTGGTTAAGGTTTCAGTTTATTTACTTTGAAACGTCTTTACACAGCTGTTGGCAGTCATTTGTTCTAAAACAAAGTCAACAGTTAAGCAATCAGCGCATTTATTTATTTATTCCTTCAATAGGAATTATTTGTATATTATGCAGGAGAAATAAAACTTCTATATATTGCCCACTGTCTTGCTTTTTTAAAATGTATTTATTCAGCAAATCACCTGGGGGTACAGTCTTTATATAAGATACTCTACAAAATGAAATATTCATCCACAGATGAGCCGGGAATTTAGATATTCAATCTCCCAGGTAGCAGTAATGAGAGTTCCAAATGTAAATTCCTTGAATGCAACTGGGAAAGGACCTTTCCTTCGCACTACATGTGACAAGAACCACTTTCACAAATTTGCCACTTGAAATTTGAGCCATATGGAAGGGAATACAATGGGAATACACAGTGTAATTATGCCTGTAATACTTTATATGAACAATGGGCTGGATCCAAAACCCACTGAAATCCATGGAAATACTTCCACGCACATTACTGGACACCTGAGTAGGCTCTATGGCTATGTCTACACTTGTTAATTTAGGTCGACCTAGCTAACTCAACTTTGTTAAGTCGACTTAGTATGTCCACACCTAAATTTTAAGTCGACTTAGGGGGGACCCTACAAAGTCGACCTAGACCGTCCACACTGGACGCCTAGGTTGACTTGTATGGGCTAGGTGGACCTGGGGCAGGTCCACGATGGCGGGGGGGGCACCCCTTGCCAAGTGCCAGGGGGCTCAGCCTTTGCCCCATTGTACCTGGGTACAATGGGGCAAAGGGGGACAGGGACCCTGGCAGGGCAGAGGGGCAGGGTGGGCAGGGCTTTGCCCTGCCCTGTGGGGGGGGGCATGCCAGGCTCTCCCTGTGCCACCCCCCATGGCAGGGAGGGCAGTGGGGGAGTCCTGGAGAGCACTAAGTTGACTTAGAGTCGACTTAGGGCTACTCCAGGTCTACACTGGCTTAAGTCGACTTTAGAAAGTCGACTTAAGCCAAAAGTCGACTTAAAATGAGGTTTAATAAAGTCGACTTAAGCAGCTTGCTTAAGTCGACTTAAGGAAAGTGTAGTGTAGATGCAGAGTAAATTAAGTCGACTTAAGCAAGCTTAAATCGACTTAATTTACAAGTGTAGATGCACCCTCCAAGCATAATTTCCTAAAAATTATTTTAAAACAAATTCCTTTGCATTGAGAGTTAACAATATAAGATAAACTATGCCATACAATCCACCAGTATCCAAAAGTCTTTGTACAGTGGATAAAAATAAATAAAAACAAGAGTTTGAATATACTGAAAATGTTCACCTAGTGCTACATGTCCAACAAATAAGAAGCTGCTCAGAAACAGACTACAATAATATGTGGCCAAGATTTCAAAAAACTAGTGCTTTGGGGAAATCTTGATTTTTCAGGTTTAATCAGAAACACTTTAAAGGAACCTGATTTTTAGACAGTAGGTGCTGAGCACTTCACAAAAATTAGGCCTCTTAAAGTTGTCACAAGTTGGGCGTCCAATACCACTGACTTGCTTCTAAAATCTTGCTCCAGGATTTTGTTGAGCAAGGGTCCTGGATAGTCCAAGCAGTAAATACATTCAACAGTGTGTTGAGTTGTTGAGTCAGTAAATTGATTGACCCAAAACTCTTGGACCCAATTCCCCAAATTCGATCTGATTTCTTGGATACAGAGACAGATATTTATATTTTCATTTAACCTGAGTGACACTAGCACCTGCCAGTTGCTCTAAACAGAGCAGTTAACCCATAACTCCTCCTGTCAACTACTGTTGACAGGAACTAATGCAGACAAGTAAGCGGCTCCCCTGAGAGAAAATGAACTGAGAATAGTGTAAACAAATGGCTTGCAAAATAAAACAGCAACAGTAACAGAACTTTAAAGGACATGCCTGATAGTGAAGGTATGCAAAGCAGGCTAGACACAAAGATTTCACCCAACACCAAAATGATGCTGGCTGCTCAAGGTGAGAACTGTTTTGCAGCTCACCACGCTCACTTGGGCAATGTCATTTACTGAATCCCCAAGACGGCTTAAATTATTTCAACCCCACTGGCACTAAGGAAACGTCTCTGTAGATCTCTTGAAGTGCATGTGCATGCGCCTGCGCACACGAGTGCTTCTGTTTCCTTAGACGCACGTGACAGCAAACGCACCCCACAAATGGTAGTTTTTAAAAAGTACATGGGATTGATTAAAAACCTGTCTTATTATAGAAGGGAAACATAACTCTCCTGGCTTTCACCATTCACTGAGGAGCAGGCTCATCGGATAGGGTTGGCCGGAAACTCAGGAGGTCATATAGCTCAACCCCCTGCTCAAAGCAGGACCAACCCCGACTAAATCTTCTCTTAGTGGCCCAAACTCCACTTGCCTCACCATCAACTTGGATGGCCCACATCACCATAGCAGCTGAGCACCTGACAATCATTAATATATTTATCCTCCAGCCGTCCCTGGGAAGTTGGGAAATGATATTGTCCATCTTTTATAATGGGGAACTGAGGATAAAAATTACCAAAGCGCCTACATGACTTAGGAGCCCAAGTCCCATTTTCAAAAGTGACGTGGGCACTTAGAAGCCAAATTTGCTTTGAAACCAATGGGATCGAGGCCTCCATGCAAAACTGGCTTCTGGAAATGGGATTTAGTCTTTAAGGCACTTGGGAGCTTTTCTAAGTTTTCCCGGAAGTGACCTGCTTATTGTCACACAGGGAGGGGATGGCAGAGCAGGAAACCAAATCTGAATTATCCCCCGAGTCCCCAGCTAGTGCCATAACCATCCAACCCTCCTTCCTCTCATCAGCTCTCTGGTCAGCCTTTGCCTCCAAAACCCTGGATCCAGATGTTTACTTACCCTGACAGCACTTCCCCGCCACCACCATCGTCTTTGCTCCCCATCCAAGCACTGAGGCGAGCAGCTTTGATCAGCTAATGAGAGCTGAGAAGGTCAGAGTGCAAAGAGGCACAATCACGGGCATGCTGACCTCTCTGGTACAATTCCTTCCCAGAGTCATGTTCTGTTTGTGTGTAGCCCTCTTGGCTCTCCTCAAGCATGTAGACTTCCGCAGCTGTGTATGTCTGCACGATCAGGACCTAGCTGATCACGTAAGCCTTTCCCCACTGTCCGAAACTTTCCCCACAGCAGGGAACAGCTCCAGCAGCAGAGCTAAAAATAGCAGTGCGCATGTTCCACTCTCCTAAGCGGTACCTTGCTGTCGACACTGTTATTTATACACACACTAACCGGGCACGCAGCGTCTGTACTCCACACACCGTCATGAGCGCTGGCCTACCCTGGAGGGTTTATTAGCACCCACAGTGACTGTTGTTGGCATGGGCTGGAGGGAGCAGCAAAGCCCACACTGCACGTTCTTTGTCGTGACTAATGCCCAACCCACTTCAGTTCATCCATATTGCCCAGCTTCAGCTTCCACATGTAATTCCCTGCGTAGGGGCAGCTACTTAGGAAACAATCCTCTCCAACGGCCAGCAACAAGGCCTCAATCCTCTCCCTAAGGCAGACCACAAGGTCTCCGTTTGTTTTTCATTAAGCATCTAATTACCAAGAGAATTTTGTTTGATTCCTTGGCCTCAAGCCAGATAGATGCACACATGCTGAACAATGCCTGGCTAGAAGGTAACACACACGAGTAAATTTCCCTTTCCCATCCTCTTTCCTGGTTAGGGCAATTTTTCCTTTCCCATCCCAATTTGTAGTTTCACACCTCACAGTAATCTGATCGAAGAGTTTTCCTGTAGGATTTCCCTCACAGCTGTTGGCTAGAGTGGTATGTTGAGAAGACTCTGGTTGACGTTCTACCACAAGCCCAATCAGAAGAGATCTCAAGGAGAAGTACTAAATTAGCATGATCCAGATGTTCTACCTCCACCCCTTTCCTAGCCAGCGTCCCCTGCTGGAATGGGGCTGGTGAATGTTTTCCACCATTTCGTCCTCACTGATACGAGACTTTTCACCAGTAGGGTTTTATGTAAACCCAAGTTGAATCTATGTAAAGGATTAAAGAAGGGCCTTAATTTGCCAGCCTGGGGAGAAATATATTTAAGCTTTTTAGCAAGATGGATTCATTTTGTCTTATAGTTACACTTCAGGCAGAAAAACTGAATCCATTGAACCAGATTCTGGTATCACACTGGTGTAACTCAGCAGCTGCTCCACTGAAATCAAGAAGCGACAAGGTGTGCAGCTAGCCTGCATGAGAAGGGCATGAGGGCCAAATACTTACCTGTAGCTTTCTGGTGCTCCTGCAAATTCAGAGGCGATTTATTTTTAATCATGGAAACTGTGATCTAAGAATGATACTTTAGGCCAATTTCAGAGCTATTATAACTCCACCCACTTCAAAAGAGCCATACGTGCTTTTACCAGAGCTGAATTTGGCCTGTCATCATCTATTCTGTTTGATTGTGAAAACAAGATGCTAGTGCATGTGGTGTATTAAATCAGGTCTGAATGAGAAGCAATAGTAAGGCTAAGACTGTGCTGACCCAGAGGAAGCTGTGTAAGTAGGCTGCGCTATAGGACTTTTTCTCTGAGTTATCCTATCAATATTGTGAAGAGAAAAAACAGTCATGGTTCCCTTCATGCTGCTACTGCTCTATCACTACAAACGGACCATTTCCTTTTAGCAGAAGTGGCATCTCTACTAATGGATCACTGATGACTACAATGGAAAGAACATTTCCAAGGACTATCCTAAGGACATGTCCCCCTCCCCATTGCCAACTGATTTTAAGGCTGGTCAACATGGCTCTCAGCATTAAAATGTTGTTAAAAAGAGTAAAAATAACAAATTAGTTGGAAATGATTTTTCAATAGGTTTTTCTACAAGGAGTAGCCAGTTTAGGGCATACGGCTCAGGGATAATTGTGCACGAGGCAGGAGGAAAATATGACCGGATTTTTATTCTAGCTCTAATCTCTCATTTCAGGCTAATACACGAAGCCCTCCAAATCAGTAAACAATGTGAGCAATAACGAAGGCGTATTTAAGAAAGAAGCCATTCTGAGGGATTAGCTGACTTGCGTGCCGTCTCTCCTGGCAAAGAACAAATTGGAATCTCAGGGTTGTCAAATCAAATAGTCCCAAGCTCCCCTGGGGATTGTTTTGCAATATTGTTAATATTTTAAAAGCATCTCTTGATCTCCCACATGTCTTCCCAGCATTACGATTTCATTACATACTAGAACAGATGTCTTCTCTCTCTTTCTCTCTCGCCCTCTATTTTCAAATTGGTGTCTTTGCAATCAAGAAGTTTCTTGGTCTGGAGCGTGGAATCCTTCGTACAGCACAAAATGAGCAATTGGTGTTGAGGTCCTGATTCGCAAGCCAAGGAAGACATTGAATTCTGCAGGGATCCGGGGAATTAAGCCCTGCAATGCTTGCTCCTACCTCTTAACCTGTTGCCAGTGCTGGCAACACAGCAGTGTGAGAAACCAATGATTTAAAAGGAAAAACAGCAACTCACTGAGGCTGGCACAGAGTCCTGGGAGGGAAATGTATGGGTCTGACTGTTCGGAGTAATTGGGGGCTTGATCAGGAGAGCTCTCTCCCCGGCAGACCTCTCATTGAGGTCACAAATTCTCCAGAAGCTTCTTTCACGGATAAAATCTGGTCAAAGCGGCACCAGTGGGGTCCAGCAATTACAAAAAGGGTAAATTGTCTGACCTAGGTTCTTTGGGAATTTTTGTACAGGATCTCTGAGCAGAGGTCTTACTGGGCTAACAGCAATAATGACAGGAAGGCTTGGCATTTAAGCTGTTGTTTCATTTCAAAGTGGAGGTCATAGATTAAGTAACCCTCATAACACTCTTGTGAAGTGAGTTCCCTGTGAGAGCTGAGACAGTGAGTTCCCTCACGTCTATGGAGCACCGGGCCTGCAGCAGGCACTAACAAGTGGTTACAGTTTTACAGACGAGGAAACTGGAGAAGAGAAAGAGGGTAAATGACTTGCTTTTGCCACAGAGTAATCAGTTATGCAGATGTGTTCTTGCCGCCATGTTCTGTGCTCAAGACAAAATCTTCTGTAAACTTCAGTGTAAAACTTCCACTTAATCATTCCACTAAACAAAAGTGGGTTAAGTTAGTCTATGCTTCTTATTTTTTAAACCAACTTTTTACCAATAGAGAGTACTCAAGTAAAACAGAGAGGTAAAAATTATGAAAGAACCCTGCATTCATTAATAATGGAAATTTTGTTTGTTAAATAGTCCAAAACATGAGCCCAAGCGTGGTCTGACTAAACACATCTGTAAAATTACAAAGAATATTGTGCTCCAAAGAGCAAATCCCCATTTTATAGCTGAGAAAACGGAAGCCCTGAGGAGCTAAACCCAAAGTCAATGGAGTGATAGAGAGATGCATATAACTAGCCTACACTCTGCAATTGATTACTATTACTAATAGTAATTGATTACTATTTTTCTGATCCTCCCTCCCGTTCCTCTCTTACTATTTGTCACAGGCTCTTGGTATTTGATCCAGCATCCACTCAAGTCATTGTGAGTCCTTCTAAGGTTGGTGTGGACTTCGCGGTAGTTTGTCTCATGTTTGGCCCATAGCCTGCAAACTCCTCTTTAGGAGCACATCCTCTGTCTTTATAGAGCTCCACTGCGGTCGGCGGGGTTCTGCAAGGGTCCTGGTTTACCCCAGCAAAGCAGTTACAGGACTGGGATTTTTACGGGCCCAAATTTTAAAGATATTTAGGTGACTAAAGATGGAGGTAGGCACCTACCGGGATTTTTTAACGGACATAGGTGCCTAACTGCCATTGCGAGTTAGGTACCGAGTATGTTTAGGAACTTAAATATCTTTAAAACTCCGTCCGCTAGGCCAGTGTGGTACCATGGGTCACCGGTGCCTGGGAATCAATACTTCCATGTGCGACCTCTTCCCCATCCCCTCCCATCATCGTCAGCAGCACTCTGGGGGAGGGGGACGACTGCAGGCCTGAGATCTCCCCCACTTTCTCACCCAGACAGCAGCAGAGGGGAATGTGAGCGATAGGTGAAGATGCTCCTGGGCCGCCCGGCAGCAAGGGTGTGAAGGGCATGATGGACTCTGCCCCAGAGCCCTACTGTTGGGTTGGCTCCTGGCTCCTGTGCAGTTAGGGTCCCCATGTCTCCCTGGTATCATTAAGCCTAGTGTGAGGGTGCCTCCCCCCCTTTCCCCAGTGGGAGCCCTCGGCTGCCGGCACACTTGAGCTGAGGTTAGCGCAGCTGCCAGACATGTCCAAGCCAGGCAGACCCTGGCTGCCTGCAACAGTGAGGCTGGCTCCTTGAGGAGGACCTCATTGGTGCCCTCACTCCCCATGGACATGGCCTCCTCTCCCCACCATTGGTCTGCTATTGCCCTGGACTTTAGGCTCCTCAGGGCTGAGACCACATCCTTTTATGTGTTTCTATGACACCTGTTTGTTGATTGGTGGCCTGAACCCAACTGGATCCTGTGGGCACCACTGCAATGTAAATAAAAATAGCAAACACCACCGTGAGTGGAACCAGGTTTTTGAATTTCCAGTCTCGTGTTCTAACCCCACGACAAAATTGTCGTTCAGTTATTAGCACTGCAATGGCCTCTAGAGGCCACCATTCAGGTTAGAGCCTCATTCATAGATTCCAAGGCCAGAAAGGACCACTGTAACCATCTAGTCTCCCCTCCCATATAATGCAGGTCAGAGAACTTCCCCGAAATAATTCTTAGAACGAATTTTGAGCTAAACACGTAATCTTGATTTAATAATTGTTACTGATGGAGACTCTATCATGACTATTGGTAAGTTATTCTGATGGTTCATTACTTTGCCCGCTAAAAATGCATACTTTATTTCCAGTTTGTATTTTTCTAGCATCAGCAAGATCGTGTTATAACTTTCTCTGCTACATTAGAGAGCCCACTATTAAATATTTATCTCCTATGTAGATACTCGTAGACTGTAATTATGCAAACCATTAGCCTTCTCTTTGTTAAGCTACACAGATTGAGCTCCTTGACTCTATCACTATAAAGCATATTTTCTAATCCTTTAATCGTTTTTGTGGCTTTTCCTTAAACCCTCTCTGATTTATCAACACCCTTCTTGAATCGTGGGCACTAGAAGTGGGCACTGAATTCTAGCAGTAGTCATTCCAAAGCCAAACACAGAGGTAAAATAACCTCTGTACTCCTACTTGAGACCCCACTGTTTATGCAGCCCAAGATCAAATTAGCTCTTTGCTCTACAGTATCACACTGGGAGCTCCTGTTCAGTTGATCATTCACCACAGCCCCCAAATCTGCTTCAGAGTCTCTGCCTCCCAGGATAGAGTCTTTGAAAGTATGGCCTACATTCTTTGCTTCCAGATATATGCATTTATACTTAGCAGTATTAAAAGACGCATTGCTTGTTTGTGCCCAGTTCACCAAGCAGTCTAGATGTCTCTGAATCAGTGACCTCATTCAGAGAGATCCAGATTCATTATTTACCGCTCCCCCAACGTTTGTGCCCTCTGAAAACTTTATCAGGGCTGATTTTATGTTTGCTTCCAGGTCATTGATAAAGATGTTAAATAATGCAGGGCCAAACCATTCCCTACGGGACTGCAATAGAAACAAACCTGCACAAGGCGGTATAAGGAGTGAGAGATTCTCTGCTTCAGAAAATGGAATCTAAATAGACATAACAGAGGGTGGGCTAAGAGAACCATTTTAAAGATGATAGACTGAGGAACAGAAACAATCAATGACTTTCTCCCAGCCCCACAGCTAGCCTACTGGCCCTAGATCTCCTGACTCCCTAGCTGTTCTGCTTTGTAATGGCACTCATACTTCATCTAGGTGAATAATGAACTTTCCATTTGAGAGAGACTTCTGGATAATTTATGCCTTCCTGTTAGAGCACAATACAGTATGGGACGAATTCTGTGTTTTGTTTAATAAACGAAAAACAAAGCTTACATTCAAATAGATATTTAAAAAACACACATCCCCGCCCCACCCCGCAAAACCCCAAAACCACCACTCCTCCTTATTTGTTTTTTGTGGTTTTTTCTTGTCAGAAAGCACATTATCAAGCCATGCTTAGTGACCCAATGGCTAAAATCCCCTCTCCTCTTGCCACGAGATTTGGCCCCTTAAGTGAATACAAGCAGAGAAATTCAGTGAACACAACGGTAAATGTTTCAATGGAGTCTCTGCAATGCTTCTTTTAAGTTTGGCTTTTAAGCAATGATTTCTTTTTCTCTCTTTAACTGCTTGTTAAATGAAACTGAGCTGTACTGTGGGGCTTTTCTTAATTTGTTTTGATTTTTTAATTTCTCAGTGAAATTTTATATGTCCAAATGTGTGCAAATGAGACACACAAGTTTCATCTCTAAACATGAAAACTGAAGGGCACTTTTCACATTTGGACTGTTCTTGTTCCCATTGAAGACAGTGTCAACCGCAAACCCTCCCCCCACAACTAATAATGTAGGGTTGAGCTCACTGAGAACAGGACACAACACAATTATTAGAGACAGCTTCTGAAAATAAAGTTAATAATTAACTCTGTATTCGGCCCTGGAGACAATGGGCCATCAAAAAGCCTGAGATCAAATGTACATTATGTTTGCATATATTTGCATAAACTCACTTGCTTGTAGCCACTCAGTAAGATCACACCTCTGTTCCTCTAGCAACTTGTGGGACACTTTTCCTGCCTCAGCAGGAAGTCCTCACTCCCCTCATTTTTGTCTTTCTATCACCACCACGCTTCTCCACTTCTTTCTCTCGGGGTCGCTTCCTTCCTTCTCAGTCTGCCCCGCCCCCCCCCCCCACCCTCCCAAGATTTGCCCCAGTATGGGACCTTGACTTCACGAGGAGTAAGAGGAGACTCCGGGTCATACCGTTCAACCATCAAATCTGCCAACCATCTGTGACACAAGCCCTCGAAATGGGTGTCAAAGAGCTGAAATATGGAATGGCTGGGTTTTGTTCAGTGCCGCGCACTAACTGAATAATTATAATGGGTATTTAATTAGGGAGTCTGGCTTTAAGGATGTCTCCATGCTGCGTAATTAAAATAAACCTGGGCTGCAATCAGTTACAGCTCTGTGTTCGTGTATACGCTCGGGTTGCTTGTGCGATGTTATGGACTCTGAAGTACAAGCTGCAGTCGAATCACTTTAGGTTTACATGGATAAATAACTGAGAACAAAATCTGAGTCACAGTTTTTATAAGAATGCTGCTGAGACGCGAGATGCTATCACAGTGAGTTTTTCTTAGTCAGTATGCAATCAATAATGCTACATCAATAATCACATGAACAAAATTGAGATACCATCCTACAATCTTGTGGATATACAGAACTGTCCTACTGAAATGGAGAACACTGAAAGAGGAGATACCTCAACTGAACGGAAACTTCTGCTGAGCTACTTTAAATATAGATATATTTCCATGAGAACCTAATATCAGTGAGATACATACTGAGTGATCAGAGCAAACTATCCATGACAACAATACAATTTAATTGATCTGACTTGACCGAGTAGGGAGGTGATGTTACTGGTTCACATGCTTCTATCCGGGGTAGGTTTTAAAGAACGAGGGAGAAGGCTGAGTGTGCTCACCCATCCAAATCACGGTCACAGAGCATTACCACTGCCTGTAGTCTTCTTGTGACATCACAGAGCAATGAGGTGAATTTCTGATGAGAACACCTAAAATGTCCTGCGCATCTCTGGGGGTTAACAGAAAGATACTGACATGCCGAAGAGAATTCAGGGAAGACCAACATGCATTATCAGGGATGGAAGAACAAATCCATTAAGATTCCAATAAATGTGTATACCTTGCATCAGTAGTTGTGACAAAGGAGTACTAACAGTCTGCAAACATCTGAAAGAGGCAAAGCTCGAGAAAGGAGCACAATTAATATGGGTACCACAAAGCCGTATAACTAGGAATGCAGGGATGAGATTATTGGTATGTCTATACTACAGAGACTACAGTGGCGCCCTTTCAGCATAGCTATGCTGACCCAGCCCCAGTGTGTAAAGCAGCCTATGTTGACGGAAGAGTTGTTTTTATCAATGTAGGAAAACCACCTCCCCGAATGAAGTTAACTCTGTTAACAGATGGCCTCTTCCATTGACACAGCTGAACCCACAGGGGTTTGGTGGTATAGCTGCATCTGTCAAGTGTGTTGTTTATGTTGATATATCTTTTCAGTGTAGACCAGCCTTTAGAAAAGGAAAATTTAGAATTATTACACATAAAATCTCCTCCGTGATTAAAACCCCTCAGAGAATCGGTAAAAGTCAAATTGATGCATGACAACTAAAAGCCGAGTTCACAAAGCACTAGAAAATACACTGCTGTATACAGCGAGTCACGGGGGATTGGAAAAGATGGCCGAATAGATACTTTTAATCCCTAATGTCTGTTATTATTATAATGTCTGTTATTCTATAATATTATTCTATAATATATGGAGACAGATAAACCTTATAAACTAACGGATGTGTTTGTTGCTGGTTCCTACTACTTCAAGCTACAAAGTTATGGGTCAGATTCTAACCTGCCTTCACATCAGGTGTGCACTTACACTTGTGCAGTGTCAGGTGGGATGCAACAGACAAGGGACACTATTTTCATTTGCTGGAGTTTCACACCCACTTTCCATTCACTGGCCCCAATGCTGGAGTGCACTCTGGCCTCTTTGCCCCAATCCAATTGATTCATTCCTTCAAGGATCACCCGTTTAAGGGAAAACTCAGGCAATACTGAACTATCTTGAAGGCTACAACCTCTCCAACATCCAGTTGCTGACAGAGCGAGCAAGGTCACAATTTCCTAAGCACTGCTATTACCCAAGTGAACTAATGACCTCCAGGTTTAGTGTACTCTAATTTCTCTCGAAATCTGGCCAGGAGCAGAGTGGTCCCAGGAAGGAAGCTCCGAGAGCACTCTTGCTGAGCATCGGAAACACTTTCTACAAATGCAAATGACCACACAAGAGGTAAGGAGAGTCAGACCCATTACCTAGCTTCTCCATCTCTTAAAATGTTCCATGGCCATGTTCTTACTTTTCTGAAGCACCTTGTACCATGGATCTGGAACTGGCCACCTCCAGGTCACTTCTGCAGCACAACAAAGAGGAAGGAAATATTCCTGATGGCTATGAAGATGTACAGATGTGATGACACGAATGAACTAGTGACTGGTGAGTCAAGGCACAGCAAAGGCATTACAATAGCAGAGCTACTCATTTGGGGGTTCATTCCCTGGCACTAGTGGAGACAATGAAGTTTTGCATTTGTAAATGTTGATGCAGACATTATCCCGTCTGCAGTATGCTTGTCCCTGAAGTTTTGGCAAAAACACAGCAGGGTGTTTAATCCCCTTTTCATGTTACACCCTCCTCTGGCAATCGAGTACAACAGTTAATTAAAATACATTCTTTGAAGTTAGTTCAGGTTTTCCAGAGAAAGGGACTATAAAGACTCACTATGCCCCAGATTAATTATTAGGGGCTAAAATCTTCCCTCGTTAAAATGGGTGCAAATCTGCAGTAACTGTATTTCCAACACAGAAGAGAGCAGAACATGACACAGAACTGTTCAGCTGCTCCTTATCTCTTGTCAAAAGAACAAGAAGCAGCTTTTCTCTAATCCAGTGCCCTGTGCAGTCAACCTTTTTCCAACTTCCCAGATTAAATACGCTGCCTACATGACACAATCTGTTCCCAGTCATGAAACTACTCCAACTTCAAGTCACCCAGCTAACTACACAATACAGTACTGCTACACCACTGAGGTACTCATACTCAGAAGGAAATGAAAGCTGCTCTTAACTATTACCTGCCTTTTATGTGCTGGTACCAGATCTCAGTGTAACCCTGGTCTGCATAGACAATAAAAATAGTGACGTAAGTCATAGTGCAGGCAGGGCTCAGATACTCTCAGCATCGTGTCCTGAAAACCTGCTGAAAGTGTGGTCACCAGAGGCACAGCTGGCATGTGGGGCAGGAAGAGATGTCAGTTTCACTGCATATGCCAGGTAGGACCAGCTGCTATTAAGCACCTGGTTGTTAATAAATGGTGTCTATTTAAACTATCACCAATATTTCCCACTGGATATCTTGCAGGAGAATACAGAATCACATTTTCAAGTAGATTACCTAACGGTAAAACAACCACTTACCAACTGAGCTGAAGAAGTAATCCTTTAAGCGGTAGCAATAACAACAATCAAATAGTAACAACACCACCTAACCCATAGACAGCAATTTTCATCTGTAGATCTCAAAGCACTTAGTGATATTCAGTTCTTGTTCCCTGTGTGGGCTGGCCCACTGCAGAGAGAGATATTTAGTTACAACTTCATCCTTAATGTGATAGTGGATCCATTTCACATCAAACCCATTTGTGCAAAGACTAAGCAAGCACACTATGAGGATTTTGCACACGCACACCTTGTGGGAACAATTAAGGAAAACACTTGAACATTACACTGATACTCTATTAAGAGGAGATGAAGAGCACCTGAAGAAGAGGATGATCCAAAGGAGAATCCTTGTAAGACAGTAAAAGCAAACGAAAAGAAAAAGTGGATGGATCTTGCTCCAGAGTGCTTGATGCTCAAATGGTTCTCGTTAGGTATTTGAACTTCTTAGTCCACATAGGGGACAGGGAAGGACCTATCAGCAAGAGGGGGCATGTGGAGCAGTTTGTTTATGTGTACCAGGCTGTCCCTCGAGCCCACCTGAGAGATCTCGATGAATCTTTCATTAAAGTACTCTGCAATCCTCTGCTGACGGTTTCTAGGGAGGGCTACCTTATTTCTTCCTTTGCAGTAGGACATTTCCCACACAGCTCAGTGATAACTTCAGTAGGCACCATAATGGCACACAGACCAAGAGCACATGGGCCCAGGCAGCTTTGGGATGCCAACAGCAGCTCTGTTCTCTCTCCTTTTGTTACCCTCAGGAGTGAGATATCAGCTAAAATAGCCATCGCCTGTGGAAAACCGTGCCGGTAGTCTATGCCATTGCCCTATACAGCTAGAATTGTGCAACCAAGCTATTCCCGCCTCCTTTCCCCACCCCCCCCAGAGGCCATACTCCCCAGGGTTAATGTTGTGACTGGCACTGTGCACACGCAATCCCAAGCAGAAGAAAGAAGGTCGTGCTTAAAACTTTTGGAGAGCAAAGACGGGGGATGGGGGGGGGGGGGGTTCAGGATCTTACATTATGTCATGAATACGTGGGCAATGGAACCTTGTATTTTATCTGCATCTGTTGCCACTGTGGTTTTCAGGGTCACTCCTCCACACCTTCAGAATGCTCAAGTCAGATAAGGAGGAGAAAGAAGATAACTTGGGATGACTCACTGAGTAAAATCCTGCAAACCGGTGCTGTCTTAGTCTGTGAGCAAAGGGCCTGAAGGATGAACAGTGTAGACAGCCTGGAGAATGAAGAGTGGAGAAGAGAAAGGCAACAGGAGTCCCATCAAACCAAGGAGGGGGGAGACTGCAGTACATCATGGGGCTACTCAGGCAGAAAACAGATGCTGTAGACTTTGTTGGACCCACAGATTCAATAATCCCAGACTCACTTCCCTCTGCAGCCCTATTGACAACTCAGCATCAGGACTTCCCTATACAGCCCACAGCATTCCACCCGGTGTCATTGCACTACCCCAACCACTCCACAATGGGACACATTAAAGACAATCACAACTCCACATACACAGACCCGTGAAAGCCACAGTTCGTGTATGTGTAGTGGAAATAGACATCAACCTTTTTCTCCCGTCATGAGGTCTCTTCTCTTCATTTATTAACTTTTACTACGTTTTTTATGTATTTGTTGCAAAATTGCACAGCAGTTTTATTGCGGGGGAGGGGGGAGAGAGCGGGGGGATGATGCTGACTTTGTCACAGCCAAAATTATATTGTTTGGAGCATAGTACATTTTTGTTAGTTCACAAGAGATGCTGCCGAGTGCACTGCAGTTCCGAAAGGGACCAATCACTTCTTACTGCACAGCGTAACATAACTCATAGAAACAGTCACAAACAAAATGAATAGGTGAACTGACAATCCTACATGTGCAGCAATCACCACATGATCCTCAGCAAGGCACGTAAGAGCAAGGCCAGAGTACACTACGAAAACATGCACTACTCAGACTCACTGTTAAACTGGTCCTTCAAAGCCTCCTGTGCTGTATAGCTCTGTGCTGAGATCTTTTAACAGTCCTTGTATCTGGCTGTTCAAATTCAGCAGACCTCTACCTCTTCCTTCCACCCTGGTGAAAACTTTTCCCTCTTTGCTTCAAAGATACTATGCAGGACAGGATACAGATATTATGCAATTGGCAGTCCAGACCAGGAGGATGCAATAGTTGAGGCTTTCTTCAGACCACGAATGGCAGTTTCCAAATCACACCCCTGGGTTGTCACTAGAGCATTTCAATCTCTCTGACATCTGCTAGGAAAGCAATACAGCAGTGCACAGACAATCCAGGAAGTTTTGGGCGTGTTGGGGACAACTTCCTGGTAGAAATATTGGAGAAACCAATTGGGGGCCATGCTCCTCACGAACTGGGAAGAATTGGTAGGGGAAGTAGAAGTGGGTGGCAATCTGGGCAGCAGTGACCATGAGATGGTTGAGGTCAGGATTCTGACAAAAGGAAGACAGGAGAACAGCAGGATACAGACCCTGGGCTTCAGAAAAGGTCCAAAAAATATGGGATACAGATAAAATTATGGGATGGAGACAGTTTCAAACTGGGAAATTGACCCAGTGCTCCCAGTCACGCCTGCGTGACTCATTTCAGCGCCATTATGTATTGACAAATATTCCCAGAAGAGAGCACGCTGGAGGATGGCAAATTGCACAGTGGGATACGTAACCATAGTTCACCACACCTGGTGTTGGTACAAGAACTCCCAGTGAGGACATGCACTGCTCACACTATGAGCAAGAGATATACTAATTGAGGCATGCCCATGTAACTTGAGTAGATACAAGTTTGGAAAGGAGACATAGATTTGGAAGCTCCTGGGGCAGAGACAATCTTTTGGTTCTGTGTACGCACCTAGCACAGGTGGGTTGTGGCTCATGACTGGGATTGGTAATGAGCTATCTGAACAGTAATAATAATAATGAGGATGATGTGATGTAACGCGAAATGTGCTACCAGACAGATTTGGTAGCATTGTACATCCACTTTGTACAGGTGTAAATGATCACAGAAGATGTAAGGCAGTAGAAAACCAGACTCATTGTGTCTCCAGGATATACAGATGTGTTCACATGTACCCATCTTGTAGCCTTACCATCCAGGGTTTTCATCTTTAGAGGGAAGTTTCATAGAACTGCCTTAAAAAAAACCAAACAAACAAACAAAAAGAAAAAAACAAAAAACAACTACAAAAATAATTTACTAAGTGTCTGGACATATTCCTTTACTATTTCACTAATCCATCCTCCTTTATTTTTGTCTTGATGGTAGAATGCACAGCAGTTTATTCAATTGAACAGAGTGGTAATTTGTTCAGCTAATGGGAAGTAAATGAAAGATAAGTGACCATGTTCGTTGACACTTATGAAATTTGATATAATACTCTCCCCACTCTGTGGGCCTTCTCCAAAACATTAACAAAATATTACCACCCATCAACAAAACCACTCAGAGCGCCGGCAGCAGTTGTTACTGACCACTGCAGGGAAGGTTTTTAAATGCGGAAAGGAATGGGTGGGTTAGAGAAATAGCTGTCTTCCAATTATGAACATAGTAAGAAGTCAATGTAACACCAAAGGGCCTGATTGCCCAGTACGTTACACCAGGTTTACTTTAATGCAATTCCATTGATTCATTGTTCTCATCCCTGTTCTTCATCAACTGAAGCCCAATCAAACCGTATGTTAAAAAACATTTTAAAAATATATATACTTTGGATGAGGAAACATAATGTTGGATCTAATCCCTCTCTCAGTTGCACCACTGTAAATTCTAGTGTAATTTTGTTTACTTTGGTTGTATTCTGGTTTTTAAGTGGAAGCATGTAGAAGTAAAATCAGTCCACAGGATTACCTTAGATTTATTTCCAAATTTTTCTATATACTTTAAAATGCTTCTAAAATCAAATTAACTGAAACTCAAGGAGAACCCTGTTGAGTGCATTCATGTTGCGGATGACACCAAGTTGGGGGGAATGGTAGATAGTCTGGAGGGCAGGGACAGGATCCAGAGAGACTTGGACAAATTGGAACACTGGGCTGAAAGAAACCTTATGAGGTTCAACAAAGACAAGTGCAAAGTCCTGCACTTAGGACGGAAAAATCCCATGCACTGCTACAGGCTGGGGACCGATCAGCTAAGTAGCAGCGCTGTAGAAAAGGACCTGGGGGTTATGGTGGACAGGAAGATGAATATGAGCCAACAGTGTGCCCTTGTTGCCAAAAAGGCCAATGGCATATTAGGCTGCATCAGTAGGAGTATTGCCAGCAGATCGAGGGATGTGATAATTCCCCTCTATTCGACACTGGTCAGGCCGCATCTGGAGTACTGTGTCCAGTTTTGGGCTCCCCACTACCGAAAGGATGTGGACAAATTAGAAAGACTCCAGCGGAGGGCAACAAAAATGATTAGGGTGCTGGGGCACATGACTTTTGAGGAGAGATTGAAGGAACTGGGCTTATTTAGTCTACAGAAGAGAAGACTGAGGGGAGATTTGATAGCAACCTTCAACTACTTGAAGGGTTGCTCCAAAGAGGAGGGAGCTAGGCTGTTCTCGAGGGTAACAGAGGACAGAACAAGGAGCAATGGTTTCAAATTACAGCTGGGGAGGTAAGATTGGATATTAGGAAAAACTTTCTCACTAGGAGGGTGGTGAAGCATTGGAATGGGCTATCTAGGGAGGTGGTAGAATCTTCATCTTTGGAGATTTTTAAGGCTCGGTTAGACAAAACCCTGGCTGGGATAATTTAGGGGGAGTGGTCCTGCTTTTTAGCAGGGGGTTGGACTAGATGACCTCGTGAGGTCCCTTCCAACCCTATTATTCTATGATTCTATGTTTTGACAGTTGCAATCTGTAGGCTGAGAAGAAAACTGTTTCATGAAAGCACACAGCCTCACTTTTCCCAGTGTCCACCCCTCCCTCATACTTCTTTTCACTTTCATATTTATCGAATAGACACATGGGAGGGTAAAGAAACAGTTCATCACCTGCTAGCGGAATGCAGGAATGTTCCCAAGAAAGACAGGCTCTTGTCCAGAATTTAGATGTTTTTAAGGTGACAGACTGTATCATGAGGAGTTTGAGGGCAGCAATGAGGTGACATTGAAAAAGCTCTACTCACTTTTTTTAAGGATCTAGAGCAGGACAAGGAAACATAGTGGTATGGGCAGATGGTGAACATAGCAGGTGATGGTTATAGACTCAGCTAGTGAGTCTGCGGGCAGGTCTACACTGCAGAAGGATTTTGGGAGCAGTCAAAGGGAGATAGGCAAGTTACTTAAAAAATTTGGGTATCTCCCTTCAACTGCTTAACAGCTACTTATTATGGTGTCTTCAGTGTGCTGAGCTGATGAGAAATGCCCTTCTGTCGACTCAGCACTATACTACTTTCCGGGTCTTCACAGACCTGATCAATCGACTGGGAAGGTCAATCTGACGGCGGCAAATTCGCCACTGTCAGCAAAGACTAGCATGCTTCACTGTCAACCAAAAGGAGGTCGCTGGCTGCTCAACCCGGAGCTGCGATTGCTCCCATGCCAGCCTTATTCCCAGCCTTGCTCCTGTCCTGCTTCAGTCCGGTCCAGCCCAGTTTACCTGCTTGGTTTCTGTCTTCTGATTCCTGACTCTTGGCTCTGACTACTGATTCAGGGCTCTGTCTCTGACCACATCACTCTGTTTCTGGCTGCTGACACGGACTATGTCCATTAGGCCTAACTTCCACCGCTCCAGCCATTAGATCTGCCTGCCCACATTCTGGTCTGTGACAGGTCAAGTCTCAAACAACTCACATTGCTTCGGAGATGGCGGTGTGATTGGCTTCATTTCCCTAGAGGGCTGAGGGAGTTGCTTGCTAGAGTTTGGGAAATACTAAATTCAACCAACATTTTTAGTTTTGGAAACTTAAGTCCACATTTAGGCACTGCATAAAGTTAGCTGCATTTTGGCTAGAACACTGTGCTCCTAGAATGGAAGGTGCTCAGGAGGTAAGCCGTTCATTGGTCTTTTTTCTTTTAAAAAAACCCCAAAAAACCCAGCTCCCACTAGTTGCCGCTGCCAAGGATTTTCTGAAAAGCTGGAGCTCCAGTGGGACTCTCAGAAACTGGCCCAGGTGCAATCAAAGCTGGGAGAGACGTGGCCGCTTTCTTCAATTCTGATGCACATGGGTTGCCACCTTGTTCAGTCACAGAATTTGATCCAAGCATTGAAATCGAGGGAACCTAGGATCCCAAAGCAAATCTCAATGGAGTCTACAAACCTCACATGATTTTGATACAAAAATCCACACACCAGCCTTAGGTGCGCTCGGAAAAGGTATATGCAGAATTGTGCTCTCAGAATCACACAGGGCTTCCTGGCCCTCTCTGAGCCACACTCTGTTTGTGCAAACTGAACCCTGCAGGGTGAACAATGCTCTTGTTGAGTTTATCTGACTTCCATCTCAGAGTCTTTGGAGATTTGCTCAGCACTACTCGGAACTCTGCTTGCCATATTTTCTTGGATTGAGCCATGCAAGCGCCATCTGGATTTGATATCCAGTGTCTGTTTTCCATTGTTGTTATCCTGGAGGAAAAGCCACGCGGTTGATATGCCTAACCATGTCCTTTTCAGCATCTGTTAAGGACAGCCAGCTCTTCCATTTACAGAGAATACTGTTCATTTTCTTTGCTTTGTCATTTCACATCCCTCTTTCTAAAGGTCTATTGGAGGCATCTCATTCAATAACGCAACACGGCACCGTCAGGCCCAGCTTTTTAATTTCCTACCCATTGGCAGTGTAAGCATTTGTGATGCTCTTGAATCTTCAAAATACCCATAAAAGGGAGAGATTTACAGGACAGAGGGCCAGATTCACTGGAGCTCATTCCCTACCCTAGTTTGGGTTGTCTGCCAAGGAAAAGCAGTCTGAATTTGCACTGGGCACTAAGCAAAAGCCTTGCCATCAGATGCTGACTGAGAATGCATCTACGCTCTGCACATCTGCGAGTGTGACACCTGCTATTTTGATTTGGCAGCATTTTGCACAGGTGTAAATGACAATATCAGACTGAAGGCAACAGAAAACAGGGTCCCCAAAGACTATGAAGAGGACAAAGACGTATACTCTTACCTACAAAAGGAAACTATGATCTGCTAGGTCGCACAGAACAAAAATATAAACACAATGTAGCGTGATCAAAGAAGACAAAGGAAGAGTTGTGATTGTTTCTTTTTTCAAACACGCTCTCATGACTGCATGGAAGACACAAACAATGTTGACTATATATAGAACAGCCAGGAAAGGAAGGAATAACCTACATCATTCACGAATAAAAGTCTCAGACATTCCACTGGCACAGAACTTAAACACTGGCTTACATCGAAGTAGAGAGTGATTAAAAACTATGGGCTTCCCTCAATGCTTTAATATGCAACGGAAAGAGCCAAAGAAATCCACTCTACTTCTGTTACTAGATGTATTGCATAAATGAAAATTGCTGTAAACAGACTAGAGATAACTACATATTAAATGCATGCAATTTATATAGCTTAGAGGAAAACCATAATTGATTAAAACACTAGAGAGCTGAAACTCCATGCTGTATTGTCTTTCTCTTTAGAAAATGGTCACCGTTATGAACCTCATCATTTGCCAATCAATACAACAGGACATCTAGAGAGTCACTGCAGGCTAGGGGATGGTACACTGCATTTGGTATGTCTTGACTGCAGCTGAGAGTGGGGAAACAGACTTGCAATAGCTGGGCTCGAGGACAGCATGCTAAAAAAAATCCCAGCATGGACGCTGCAGCTCCAACAGAGATTCGGGCTAGCCAGCCAAGTTTCAAGCCACCAGAGCAACTAGATTTGAGTTCAGGTGGATAGCTCAAGTCACTGACAGAGCAGCAAAGGCAATACAGCTATTTTCAGCATTCTAACTAGAGCCTCATTCATGTGAACTTGTCTACCCATGCTGGGAGACTCACTCCCCCCACCCCCATCACAGTGCAGTCATATCTTAAATACCTGGGTTCCGTTCCTGGAAGGGCCACTCACATTGTGTGTGATCCTGGGCAAGTTACTTCATCTCTCTCGTTTATTTAGTTTATACATTCTTCAGGACTGAGACTGTCTCATCTTACTATGACTTTCTGCAGTGCTTAGCACGATGGGCTCTGTAGGCATTACTAAAACACAAATAATAGTAATTGTGCTATTTATTTCTAAGCAGAACTTCTCATTGGCTTCAATGGAAGTTCTCCCTTAACAAAAGATGCAAGGGTGCAACATGCCTCTGCTCATGAACTACAGCCAATTGGTGTTAAAGCATGAGGAGTAACAGAGTATCTCAAATCCTACCGTAGAAGTGGAAAATGATGACTTTTAAATTATCCTTCATCCTTCAGAGGTGAATGAGCTCAGCTGCACACAGCTTCCTGATTGGTTGTTTCAACCGAGGACTTAAAAATTAAGGTCCCATGTTCCCTGAGCAGGAAATATTTTTTAGAGAGATGCGTTTCCGCAATGACGTAGTTTCCGTAGCTCTTACTTGGGTATCCTTTGAAATAAAAGGCATCATTATAAGTACAGGAGACTCGTTATTACGGCTCTAGGCACGTCTCAATGAAGTAAATGACAAAACTCTAGGCTATGTCTACACTTACTAAAATTCGTTCGAATTAGTTAGTTTGAATTAACCTAATTCAAACTAGAAAAAATTAGTTCGAACTAAGCAAGTGCCATTCATGGCACTTGCTTAGTTCGAATTAGCGATCTCCATTGATTTCAATGGGCCGGTTAGTTCGAACTAAGAAATTAGTTCGAACTAACATGGCCACATTGGTTAATTCGAACTAACTAGTTTGAATTAACCCTTACTTCTAATACCCTATTCGAAGTTATTAGTTCGAATTAAGGAAGCCCTTAATTCGAACTAATTAAAGCCTAGTGTAGCCATGGCTTTAGTCAGTTCGAATTAAGCTTCCTGAATTTGAACTAACTTGCCAGTGTGGACGTAGCCTACTGACTTCAGTGGGGCAGGATCATTTCCTATGGTCCTGATTCCCTTTGACTTCATATGAAGCCTTACGCTGAGTGTTATGGTATTTACTACAGGATATGGCCAACCTAAAGGCATTTACTCAGTGTTAGCACATCAGCGTGAAGAATTAGTCACTTCTCCTGCCTCTGTGAATTCCTGTCAGAGCAAGTTATTGCCTCTCACTGAATATGCTCAGCTAGCTGGCTATAAATGTTAGAATTTACCACAGCAAGAGAGACATGGGGCAGCAGACCAATCTTTCAGCTAAGGGGACACATGGCTTTTATGGAACTAGGATATTGACTTCTAGTAATCAGTAATAATAGTTAAAATGCGGTGCCAGATCCCAAGGCAATCCCTTTCAGTTTCCACTCAGACCTCTACTAAGTCATTGGGAATTGGCTTGAGTAATAAAAGAACAAAAACTGAGGAAAGGTGTCAGGATTATGCCTAACAATATCCTTTTACATAGCGTTTTTAATCATAAACCAGGAAGGTTGGATAAGCCCTTTGTATCATTTTCCCCAGTCTCATATGGGGAAAGTAAGGCATAGAGAAATGAAGTGACAGGTCCCACTTCCTCCTGACTGCCAGCCCAGCACAGCTCCATGCACACCTGCATGTTTTTTTTGATTATTAAGATAACTAACCATACAACTCAGCTAATAGTACTCAGCATTTCAAAAACAGAAGACAAACTCACTTGTATGCCTCTAATTTAAATATACCAGTAACTCTCAGTTATATTTTGGCCTTAAAGTGATTCTCTTGAGAGTTTTTCAGCTCCAAGATGCTGGTTACCTGGAAATGTGCAATATGATAGGACAACTTTTCCAATTCAAAAACATCCGGGCTTTTCTTGGGTTTTGTTTGTTTGCTTTAATGTACTATTGATATTTACATAGTACCCTAGTTTTACTAAAGGCTTTTTAAGGCCAAATAAAGAAAAGGACTCTGTCCCGTTCTACATTTTAAGAGAACGGAATTACAGTTGGGCAACAGGAGTAAATAGCATGAGACAGGTGGGGAGGAAAAGCAAAAGTGAGTTCTAAAGAGTAATTTGAAGGACAGGGAAACCTGCAGAAACAGCAGGGCAGTGTTTTGAAGGTAAAAGATAAGGCTAAAATCTGATCAAGGTGTGGACCAATGATTCCACTGATGAGAAGTCATTCAAAGTATTCTTTTAAATATCTATATATCGATATCGATATATCAGACACCACTTGTGTGAAATCAGATCCTACAAAACAATGCGATAGGGTGGGGAAGATGGATGAGGAGGATTATATGAAAGAACTAACCTGACAAAATCCGATTTACTAAAGCTTGTGAAAACAAGCTTGTGACAGTCATCCAAATAAAATGTAAAAATCTCTGGTAACCAAAGTGGCAACTGAAATGGCTTACAGTAAATTCCAATCCCCCTACAATGCCTGACCGCCTAACTGAGCACCAGTATAGTAGATGCAGCTCCCACTGAAGCCAATGGGACTTAACCCCACATTCATTCTTGAATCGAATGTTATCTTATGAAGAACTGCTGAAAAATTTCACGACATATAACAGGGGTCTGCAACCCCCGGCACGTGTGCCAAAGGTGTCACGAGCGACTCTTTACAGCAGCACACAGGGCTCCCAGCTCTACGGCGCCATGGCTTCCCCCCATTCCTCCCGCTGGCCCTGCGCCAAGTGGAGCCTGGGGCCACAAGAGCCGTGCACGTCCTGTCCTCTGTTGGCCCCGATACCCAGTGGGGAAGCAGGGGCAGCAAGGAAGAGCTTGCGCGCGTGCCTCCCGTCCTCTGTTGCCCCCGGCAGGGGATCAGGGCCACCAGGGAAGACCCCCATGCACACGGCTCCAGTGCCGTTGGCCCTGATCCCCAGCTGGGGGCGGGGCCAACAGGGGACGGGCTCCTTTTTCCTGCCAGCCCTTCCCAGACACCTACTGAGGGCTGGGGGGGGCAGGGCTAGCACAAGAGCCGGCAAAGGTTGCTGACTCCTGACATATAACCTGGAATCATTTTATTTTGCACCCCTGCAGCTGCAATTAATGCAGTGACCTCCAGACCTGTGCTGAAAACAATTGGCGACAATGAGAAACGTGTTGTTGTACCAGCAGTCAATATGTAACCACCATGGTGTCAATTTCAGTTCTGTTCACACCGCCACAAGAGGCAAAGCATTCTCTCTGCTCATCTAAAAGCTTATTGAGATACTGTGCCTCCCACTCCTAAAATTCCTGTCTCGAATGCCAAATCTGCACATCGACCTTGCAATATTAAGGGCAATATTGTGCAGTCTTTGGATGAAAGCTCATAAGAGCTATAGTGTAGCTTCAGTAACGGCTCCATTCCTATGCTCCTCCCTTGTTCCAAGCTCAGGCTGAGCACTGAGGATGGCTACTCAGATCCCATCAGTTCTGAGCTGGTGAGCTGAAGAAAGCAGAATTAGGAATCCTTACCTATCCATTTATATTTTCCTGCATTTTCGGTGCATCCGCTACATAAATGACACACTTTTGATGCTAGGAAACCAGAGGGTGCGACCAAAAAAAAGAGACGAACTTTAAGGTTAAAATTTTTGATATTGCTTTTAAAATTGGGTTTGTTTTATTAGCCTGTTTCAGGAGACAGTGGCAGTGATTTGCGCCGGGACTATTGGAAGCTAGGGAACATCATGTCACTGAAAGAGAGGTAGATACCTCAAGTTGAACTTCAGGCAGAAAAAAATTCCTCTGATAAATATATTTCTGTTTCAGTGCCCACTTCTTTCTCTCTCTCCTGAAACTTGGCTTGATCCTACAATCATCATTCTTGACGTAATACGCAAAGAGCTAGAATCACATGTAAAATCAGACCTCATAAATCTACAGCTTTTGATTATTTTTCTATTCTCATCTTTGATCATAGGGGCCAGAACTAAGGGTGTGTGTAGTGAGTGGGTGTGATACCCAGCGTGAAGTGGTTTCCATCAAAAGGGTTTACAGTTTGGTTCAATGGCTCTCAGTGCCCCACTACAAAAATTGCTCCAGTGCCCTATCTTTGACTAAAAGATTGAACACTTGGCATAGAAAAGTAGCCACATTCCATATTTCAACAACTATTTTAATTCTTCATTTTATCATGAATTCAACTTGCTTTACCATCTTTATAATTAAACTGTGACAAAAAGTCAGTATCTGGTACATAGCTCCCAATCTATCGCAGGTAAAATACCCCGTTAGCCCATCCCCGCTGAAGAAAACCTGGAAAAACAGACTGCAGCGTGCTCTACTGGGCTAGCAGCCAAAGTGAACTCTTGAACAGATGACTTTTCACTGAATACTAGGTGGTAGGAAATAGGAAAAAATAAAACAATACAATTTAAAAATTAGGCTTACCTCATATGAAGCTTCACAATGGTTTGGTGAATCTCATTCCCTGCAACTGCTCTGATAAAGAAGTCTGCCTTCTTTTTCAATGCAACCCTTTTAGTCACCTACATTTATATCATGCCATTTCCTGAAGTCTGCATGTTTACCAGCTCCCTGGAAAAGTCTGATAAGGACCGTGATTGGTGTTGCTCTAGGTTCCAAGTGGCTTGCGCTCTAACTGGCTTTCCCAAGTAACCCTGGTGTGCAATTGCAGGCTGTTAGAGCACAGAGCTGTTGCTTGCTTAACAGTTCATTTTCTAAGCTCTCCTTAAGCAACTTGGCTGCAGATTTGAATGGCGTGCAAAGTTATGCTCTTATGTGCTGCCCTTCAGCTTAAGACTTCATTATTTACTTTACACTCTTCTACCTGAATGCATCAAAAAGGGCTTTTTAAAAAGACACCCCTCCCTGCTTTTAGCAGAGCCTATTGTGTTGCAGTGTTACTTTAATATAAACTGCAGAAGGCATACTCAATGGTATTGCCAGATGTGGCTAGAAGGGTCGTCTCATTTCAGAGTTCTGAGATGCACTGAAAGAAAACTCCAAATCTTTGTGTTCTTCCACCCTGCCCCCCCCTCAGCCCCCCTCCCCCATCCTTCCTAGACTTGTCCCCTCCCCCTTTTCACCACCCCAGTCCTCTAACTGCAGATTAGCCTTAGCTCAAACTTTTTCTGAAAGCTCTTTAACCAGTTTCAGACTCGCTTTCAGTTAGGGCCACTGAATGGCTGCCCTAGCAATATACACAAAAGATCATACAACTTTGCAAATTGATCAATATAATAAAGACAAGATTAGGCTGTGTTGTGCTTTAAAAGCTTTGCTGTGAAATTGCAAGCACAGCCAGTTCCATATTATTTTTCCACGCTAAGAAATAATCCAGGCAACCATTCCATTCATGGCTAATGAGGAAAAGGAGATGCCCAGCTCAGGAATCAGGCTGTTATGACTTGGGTCTAGAGAAGTTGTGGCATTTTCCACCAAAAGCAATCAACAGAAAATCAGCCCAGGCTCAGGTCAGAGCTGCCAAACTTTGTAAAAGCAATAACACAAAGCGTGTTGATATCATGCTCCAATGCCATTACATCAGCTGCAACTTAAGGCCTGGAAATAACCCCATCAGATGGTCATTGCTCACAAATTTGGAGCAGTCTAGCTTCTGTAATTTACAGTCCTGGCTTGACAACTCACAGTAGCTATTCCCCAAAGCCACAACGGCTTACTTTAAAAAAAAAAAAAAAAAACAACCCACACATAATTGGGTCTTGTTCACTAACATTTTTCATTGGTGTGTCTGCCAAAATTATGAAGCAATTAGTACAATCTGAATTAGCGCCAAGCAAAATATTTGCCAATAAAATGACCTTATCTAAGTGCTGATAGTTTTTCAATGCATGCGTTTAAAGAGATTTTACCCAAACTCTGCCCTGTATTAATCATTGCTAACAAAGCTATGACTGGAATGTGGTAGTAGATTAGATGATACCAGACAGGATAATGTCGTCAAGATTTTCAAACTCACTTCTGCAACTGTCTTTTTCATACATGTGCAGTAAGTGGCAGTCCTTCCGCATGCAAATCTCGCCTTGCAAATGCATACTAGGAACAGCAAGTGCACAAACAGGATTAGTACAAATGTGTTTGCACACAAGTTTGAAAACTGGCATGTGTATTCTTTCCTTGCAGTAAAGTGGTCATCAGAAAGGGATAGGATCTAGTTACTAGAAGTTAGGACTTTCCAGTTCTGTCATTGACTCAATGGACCATTTTAGGCAAACCACTTAACCTGGCTTTATCCGGGTTCTCCATCTGCAAAACAAGGGTGAAGCGAGTAAAGCTCCGCGAAAACACTGAACAAGAAGTGGTTTATAAGTGGCACCTATTGATGATCAAGAGATCTCCAGGAGGCCTGCTCAACATTTTTGGCCCTTGCTGCCATGGACATTGCTAATGCAAGATCCTGAATGCCCATAACACTCATTGACTTAAATAGGTGAGGCAGGTTGGCCATAGGCTGGTGGGGAATGAGAAGGACTGAAAATAACTGTAAGTCTAACTCTTCAGTTTCATTTGACTTCAATACATTTTTATTTATTTGAAAGATGCATAACTCAAAAAAATGTGCAATGGGGAGCCTATGAATGTGTCCCAATGATACTAAGAAACTTTAAATCAAACACCAGACAGACAATCTTAACATTGTAAAATACTAAAAAATTTCTTCGGGCATAAGCTTTCGTGGGCTGGATCCAACCCACTTCGTCAGATGCATGAAATGGAAACTACAGTATCCTTAATGGCTCATCAGTTTACTCCCTGGGACCATTCTACCTGGAAAATTCCTAAACATTAAGGAGACAATGGTTGTTCACACCCTCCCGTCTAAGACATTTCTCCAGAAGGACACAAGTTAAAGTATGGATATAACATCAAATTCTTAACTTCTAATCGAAATAGAATTCCTAGACATAAACTATATAATCATTCCCAGCAAATTACTACCTTTCTATTGATACCAAACATGACATAGTTCCTATGGATTATAGCATTTATGAGATATCCATAGAAAATAATATCTTAAATGCTTCCCTAAATCCAGACAGTGTCACACTGTGCCCACATGCCCTGCCCTTTGGGGGGCATGCCAGGCTCCCCTTGTGACCCCCCCCCCAGCAGGGAGGGCATTGGTGTAGTCCTGGGGTAGCCCTAAGTCGACTTAGGGCTACCCCAGGGCTACACTGGCTTAATTCGACTTCAGAAAGTCGAATTAAGCCTTAGGTCGATTAGAAAGGTGGTTTAATAAAGTCAACTTAATTTTCATTAAGTCGACTTAAGCAAGCTGCTTAAGTCGACTTAAGCAAAGTGTAGTGTAGATGCAGGGCACATTAAGTCGACTTAAGCCAAGCTTAAGTCGACTTAATTTACCAGTGTAGACGCAGCCTACTTGACTAAGGCAAAAAAATTGGAAACTCTACAATTCGTTTAACATCCCATGCTTGTGAGCACACTTTACCTTGGGACACCCCTCCAGACAACTTCCTATGACTACTAACCCAGCTTTGATTTCCCATGGACCTCCTTGAGAGCATCCAAGGTTAGAATCACACGCCCCAAGTTTGCAGATTGTCAAACTCTCATATCTGTCTTTTTGCTTTTTTTACTTGAGTGCCATTTTAATGATCTTCCGAAAAGGGTTGCAAAATTCTTCGTAAGTTAAAATGAGGTCCTTCGAAATGTATCAGTATGGTTTCTTTAAGAATGCTATGTCAGTGATGACTGTATCCCTTCAGTGTTTGGGGGGAAAGGGGCCTTTATCTTTCAAATGTCCTTAAATTGTGTATCCTGCTATGATGAATGCCCATGTTATCCACAGTTTACATAGAGCTTTTAAATCAGTCAACATGCAACACTCATTAAGAAATGTCCACGTTACTTTGAAAAGATTTTCCATCACATTAATCAGAGGGTCACATTCCTGAGGCACCAGCTATGCTACTCCACGGTATTTGTAGCACTAGTGTAAGAATAAATGTGTTTAATACTGTGGACAGGAAATCAAATTCCAGAGTTAAGTTCCGAATAAATTGCACCAAATTTCTTTGTAACATTGGGCAAGTCATTTAACTTCTCTTTTCCTCACGTTACCCGTCTATAAAATGGATGGACTTACATTTCTCTTCCTTGTGGTGCTAATTAGTAAAAATGCTGTAAAATCACAGCATGAAAGAAATAGACCTTTGTATATAAAGTATGCAGGGTTCCCTACCATCAGTAAATGTACTAACTGTCAGTAAAAAAAATGTACAATTTTAACACTATTGGTAAATCCATATATAAATTGAAATGTCAGTAAAATTGGGTAGAAATAAAACATTGCATTTCGACATCGACTGTCATTCAGACTCACTTCTTCCATCATAAAACTACTCTGATCATGACTTTATCATTTCTAATATTTCACAAACCCAAAGAACCCAATTGATCAATTAACTGTAGCTAAAACAATTGTGTAATTCCAGATTCCTGTGTACAGAATATAGTGAGTGAGTACACACTTTTGTGACATTATTATATTCTTTATGTTATTTTTAGTGATGTCAGTAAAACATTTACCACATCAGTAAAAAAAAAAAAAATCAATTTCAGATCTTCACATCAATAAAAGCTAAAATGCAGGGTTGGGCAGCCCTGGCTGTATGCCACATATTACTACGAGGATGCTGTCATTTTAGGGGTAATGAACATCGTGGGGACAATAGCCTTACTTCTTGGTCTGTTACTGGTGACCATGGCAGCTGCCCTGGAAAGAGTATGGCCTCATGTTTGAGGAGACACTGCTCCCCATCCTCTCTCACACACACCCCGAGGCAATTGCTGACCATGAAGACACTCTAATTGGAGAACAAAACAACAGTTCTCTATATGTTCAGTTTGGATGCCAGGAGAGGATAAACCCGCCTACCTTCTAATACGCAGCAGAGTTACTAATCTCTGGTTCTACGGAGGCACTGAGAACAAATCCTTGAGGGATGCACATTGGGGTAAGGCACATGGATGATACAACTAACAGTAGCACAATGAGCCACAAACCCTGTCCTACCATGACTACAATTACTCCCTTATTATCATTATTGTTTGTCACCATGGAGGCTTCTCTGTGATGCCTCTTAATATTAGGAAGGGTCTTCAGTACCTTAGTATGGCGAGTGGAATAGTGATTTTGCTTTACTTTTTAATAAAAACGGCATGTTCTGCTTTTATGAGGAGCAAGGTGGCAAATAATCCTGATAGATGCCTCCAACAAGCGGAGAGAGGGATCAGGTATCTATGTTGCTGATAAAGAAAATGCAACAAGATCCTGGCTACCCACCCCCCTTGCGAAACCTCGGCTAAGGAGTCACGTATGGGGGACAGGGGCGGTTGCTCTTTGATTTAGAGTTAAAGTCCTAAATAGCCATTTGTTCTCAGCATCAGCAAAACAACTTGCACAGACTTTAAGTGCTTCCACAGGCTGCATTTTTTCTCCAAAATAATTCATTTGTTTACACCAGAGACTACTGATAAGGTTGAAAAATTAGAGAGAGCAGGTAGGGGTGAGGCAATATCTTTTATTGAACCAACTGCCGTTGGCGAGAGAGACAGGCTTACAAGCCACGCACAGCTCAAAACCTTG
This sequence comes from Pelusios castaneus, assembly GCA_007922175.1. Taxonomy (NCBI): domain Eukaryota; kingdom Metazoa; phylum Chordata; order Testudines; family Pelomedusidae; genus Pelusios; species Pelusios castaneus. Next base: position 4,442,537 of record ML685818.1, read on the forward strand.
TCTCTCTTCCCAACCGAAGTTGGGCCAGTGACTGATATTATCTTACCCGCCTGATCTCTCTAATATCCTGGAACCAAAGCAGCTATAGCTACACAGCATACAAGCCTGTAAAATGCCACTTTCAGCTTCAACATCAAGCAGCATCTTAAAGGGATCCAGATTTGCTGCAATCCCCCAGCTTCTTCTGACGTCCGTTAGACATTTGGGGGCTGAGAGCTCAAAAAAAAAATCAGGAGCTAGTGGTCAATGCAGAGGGGTAGGAGACAGGAGCTTTGGAGCTCAATGCCTTACTCCACTACTTACTTACTTGTTTACCCACAGCACCATTTTCTAACTTGGTTGCCCAGAGTTATGTGCTGTTATGAGATCGAACAGATCTTAAAGAGTGAGTGTCTCTATAGCTAAGGTAAAGAGCCAAACTCTGCAGGGGGTGTAGCAGATTCACAATCTAGGCGCACTGGGGACACAAACACGCATGGACCAGTGGGTTACACTGTCGTAGGCTTCTCATCAGGGATGTAGGTGCCTAACTCTAGTCATACAAACTGAAAATTAGCCAAATCTCTTCATCTCTGTTTCCCTCTTTGTAAAGTGGGAGTAAGGCCACACTCATAGGGGCACTGCTATGATCAATTAATTAGTTATCTTAACATGCTTTAAGAGTCCAAGGAAAGCCATGATATTGTTAAGTACCCCAGGCGCACAGTACAGGACATGCGCAGAACTATTTCATGCAATAGGCAATAAACATCTGGGTTTGGATACTCAAGAAGGAATGTGATGCAGAAAATATCAATGAGCCCGAGACAGGTACATACGTTTGTGGAATAGGAAGGAGTCTCATATATTCATAGATTCCAGGGCCAGAAGGGACCATTGTGATCATCTAGTCTGACCTCCGGTAAAACACAGGCCAGAGAACTTCCCCAGAATAATTCCTTCAGCGTATCTTCTAGAAAAACATCCAGCATTAATTTAAAAAATTGTCAGGTTTAGATGAATTTAAAGGGATGGCGAAGCCAGAAGGCATTTTGAATAGGTCATAAAACCCAGGCCTTCACCACGTGGCTATTAAATTCCCAAGGAACATTTAACAAGAATAAGAGTGTTTGGCTAACCCCTGGGCTTACTTATAACTCAGTTTATTAGATTCATGTACATTCTGCCCTATCTAAACTTTCAACTGGGTATGTTATTCTTCACTGAATGTGGACAGCCAACGTAATAGTATTTCGTATTCCACCCAAGGTGTGGTTGTATTTTCAGTGATGGATGTAGTGGTGTGTGAACAGATATATATGAGCACATACATATCCAATTTGTAGAGCACCTTGGGGTCTGATGAAATAATATAAATCTGGATGCATGTTTTTGGTTTCTTAAGTAAATGCCAGTTTTAGCCAAGCATAACATAAAAAAAATCCCGATGAAGGGGCTAACTTCGAAAGATGCCGAGGTTCGCAGTTCAGACAATTACCCCGAATTCTAGAAGCACATCCAAACCTTCTCCAGTCTAACCCAGACCCTGGAAAAACTGACTTGGAAATTTCATGGGAACAAATCTTCATCTTATAGTTATACTATCGAGTCTGGTCAGATGTAAATCAGCCAAAAACAAGCTAAGGCAATAGGACAGGCACTTGAGAGGTATTGCCAGTATGGAGGAGGACTGGAATATCATACCAGAAGATCTGGATGATCTTGTAAACTGGAGTAATATAAATAGGATGAAATTTAAGAGTGCAAAATACAAGGTCATGCGCTGTTGTACTAACAAGAATTTTTGCTCTATATTGGGAACATATCAGTTGGAAGTAACAAAGGAGGAGAAAGACCTGGGTGTATTGGTTGATCACAGGATGACTATGCGATGTGGTTGAGGAAAAAGACTAATATAGTCAGTCCTAGGTGCATCAGGAAAGGTATTTCCATTAGAGACAGGGAAGTGTTAGTACCATTATACAAGGCACTGGTGAGACATCACCTAGAATACTCTGGGCAATTCTGGTCTCCAATGTTTATGGAAAACCTACCTTCTGAGAGGAAACTCGGGTTTGTTTAACCTAACCAAAGGAAGGCTGAAGATAGATATGATTGCACTCTATAAATACATCAGAAGGATAAAGACCAAGGAGGGAGAAGAGTTATTTAAATAAAGCACCAATGTGAACCCAAGAGCAAATGGATATTAAATGGCCATCAACAAGTTTCGGCTGGAAATTAGATGAAGGTTTCTAACATCAGAAGAGTGAAGCTCTGGAACAGCCTTCCAGGGGGTGCAATGGGAGCAAAAAACCTAGCTGGTTTCAAGACTGATCTTGATACATTGATGGAAGGGATGGTATGGTGAGACTGGTGTGTAGCCGATCTGTGACGGGTAGCAGCAAATATCTCCAGTGGCCAGGGATGGGACACTAGATAGGGAGAACTGTGAGTTATCACAGAAAATTCTTTCCCAGAAATGTGACTGGTAGGTCATACCTACGTGCTCACGGTCTAACTGATGACCATATTTGGGGTCAGGAAGGAATTTTTCCTCGGGTCAAACTGGCACAGGTCCTGGGATATTTTGCCTTTCTAGGCAGCATAAAGGCATGGTCACCTGTAGGTTTAAATGATGGATTCTCTGTAACTTGAAGGCTTTAAACCATGATTTCTGGACATAAGTAACTCAGCCAGAGTTTATGGATCTGTCACAAGAGTGGGTGACGTGCAATTTTCAGGAGGTCAGACTAGATGATCATAATGTTCCTTTCCAACCTTAAATTTCTGGCTTTGTCCCTGTGGGACATTGGACAAACTGGATTGGCTCAGAGCCTCAAAAGCAATTTAGGTGCCTATCTCATTGCTCTTTTGAGGATCTAGGCCTTAACTTCTCTATGCCTATATTCCCCATCGCTAAAGTAGAGATAATTTTCCCCATTCCTGGTACGTCTTGCCTAGTTAGTCTATAAAATCTATGGGACAGGAAGTGTCTTTCACTATATAGATGTACAGCGCCTAGCACAACAGGGATCTGAACTGAACTGGGGCCTCTAGGTGCCATTATAATACAAATAATAAATAGTTGTAATGACCTGAAATAACACAAGAGAAACACTGTGTGGCTTCTGCTTTGGGTTCCAGGAAGCAAAGCAACAGGAGGGAAAGCTAATTAGCCATTTTCTGATCTCTATAAAGATTTGATTTGAGTTTTGAACCGAAGTTTCAGAGGGTTATTTTCTCCAATCCAGTTTCACGAATGCCTGAAAAATCTTTCATCTCTGCACCTATGTAACTTCAAAATCTCCATGGACCAGAGCCATATATGACAAAGTTAGTTCCCACATGGCATCTTTGATTGAAAACAGGAGTTTATCAGTGAAATGCTGACACAGCCTTGACTAAAGAGATGTAAATGAGTAACTATAATTACCGAAGGGATTTTTTCTTATCAAGGAGTCCTCACTACAGCTCCCACTGACAAACCTAGGATGCAGGGCAAGACCCATTAAGCACCCAAGCAAATGTTGACATAAGGATGGAGAAAGGGTTGTACAACGTTTAGCCTGATCAGTACATTCCAGTCCTTAAAATATATTGATGCTGAACAACTGTGTCTCTTTTTCAATCGTACCAAACCGCCGGCCCGGCCGGCGGGGGGGGGCCCCCCCCCCCCAATCAGATTTGGGCTAATATTGTGGGTTTCACATTAAATGAGCCTGTGCTGTGAACCCAAGTCTGTGGCAAAACACCACCTGTTAGATGGAGATTGATTCATGCCCGTATATCTGTTGCAGATAAAGTGATAACTGGCTCAAGTAATGAGTCTAGGATCCCCATCTCAAGGAAAGAAAACATTTGGATTATCTATCAGAGCCTAATTTGTCAAACTGGCAACTGTCCATTGGAAATGTTTCACAGGGCAGAGCAACCAACTGCTAGATTTGCTCACCATCGCCTTGATTCCAACCGGAGCCATATTTGTATCTCAAGGGACTTGAAGAGGGTTCCTTGGGTGATGACCTCCCCACAACAAAGCCACATTAGTTGAAAAAGGAGGCGGTGAGGGAGAGGTTGGATTACCTTTTGTTATGTGTGACAGCTGAAAAGGTCCTGGTGAATAATTACCCTCAAAACTAACAAACAGAGAGAAAGAAAGAAAAAAACTGCAAACCAAAACTCTGATCCCTTTAAAATAAATAAACGGAGAGAGAAATGCATGGGGGGAAGAGAGAAGTCAATTTGGCTTTCCTTTATGCTGTGTGGTGAGTGCACACATGTGGAAGGCTCCTGCTTTTGCTTCATTCTTAAATTTTCCAGGCGTAGCCCATTCAGTAGCAAATCCTATGCAAAATGCTGACAGAGCACCACGGAGGCAGCAGCAGTCAAAGGCACCCTCAGCTGAAGGCCCCCATTGTTTTAGTTACAAAAGAGTGATTCCTGGTAAGCAGCAGTTCTCATCTGCTTTGCATATTCTTTATTTCTCTCTTAATTGGCATTATGCTGGAAACTTATCTGGAAGGCCCTGGGAACTAAAAGGCAGGGCCTCCCTCTCCGCTGAACAAGTAGAGTCCAATTAAAGCCCAATTATCTCCCTTTTGCCGTTAGTAGCCTCGTCTGACAGAAAGGAAAAGTGTTATTAGTCTAGAGGGCCCAGCTAGCTTTTCTTAGGAAAATCTGTGTAAAGTGCATAAAGAAACTGAAAGCTACACAAGTGGCCCAGCCTTTGGTGAGGTAAAGTGGACTGATTTTTAAATGTGTGTCCTGGCTCTCCAGGCGACGCGCCGAATATGTCTCCTCTCACTAGGGAGTAACTGAGCTAAGCCTTAAACCCACTGCTTTAGGGGCTGAGGAAAATAAAGGGGAGACCTGGGGCAGGCAGGGATGAAGAGGAAAAAAGACTGGGATGTCTGTAAACTGAAAAAGTTCAGTCTGCCTCAAGAAACTGCAGATCACAGGAAACAATTCTCCTAAGGTTCCCACAGTGCCTAGATATTTACAGTAAGTGGGCATTGAAACTTCCTACGGGTTCAGGCCAAGATTGTTACGGAGAGGTACTCAGAGTTTGGCAGCAAATTTTCAAAGGGATGGCGCGGCTGCCACGGGTAGAAAGGAGATCTGTGTGACATGTTCGGCACTTCTGCTCTATACATTAAAGGTGCCTAAAAATGGTCCAAATCCTCAAACTGTCCTTACTCAAGGAAAATTCCCCATGAAGTCATTTAGGGTGCAGTTGTGAGTCCTGCTAAGTGCCTGCGAAGGGCAGGAAGGAGGAATAAAGAATCCACTCACTTCCCTGGGTAAACTGCCTGCGCTGCCAGAGACCGTGTACACGCACGCATGTACACACACAGAGCAAGACTCTAAGAGTCACTTCCCTGTTAGGCACTTTTGCTGCAGTGAGGACAAAGAGCCACTTAAGGGCTTCAGTATTTGACCCATGGTCACGGAGAAAGTGCAGAATCTTTCAACTCCTGTCTTCTTACCAGAATCCATCACAAAAATCATACCGGTGCCTGGAGAACACCAGACCCACCTTACCTCTAGCTTTTTTGTCTGACTGTGTCTCATACTAACAGTCACGGATATTGTCAGTCAGCTATTTCTGATGCCACTTCTCTTTCTCATGACGAAGTGAGATGTTCTCCCACAAAAGGTCATGCGATAAATAAATTTACTAGTCTTTAAAAGTGCCCCAGGACTCCTTGTTTGTTTTGCTAAACTGCTGTAGCAGGTTTCTTCTGTAGTAATACATGATCACCTAACATGGGTTCCTGAGTCTCCCTTAGTCAAAGTGGACCTTTGACAACCCTGGATAGCCCCAATCATGTCAGAGGTCCCTGTATTGTAGCTGATTTTTTTTTTTTTTTTTTTAAGATAGCTTTACCGCGAGTCTGACAGATCCTGTCTCCAGTTATGTGCACGACAGACTTCAAAGAGGTCTACATACCTTCCCCATCAGGAGCCAGCCCAGAGTTAGCAAACATTTGCTTTGCCACTCATCAGCTGCCCCCAGGACCATGCATGTGGCAGGAAGCAGCAATCTTATCACTTCCACAGACCCAGTAAAAACAAAGTAGTATCTGTCCCACCTAAATCCTCTATCCTCTTCTCCCAAGAGACAATCGCAGGCATTGCAAAATGGGCGAGAAAACAAAGCTTTCCTCTGTTCTTGGGATATTGCATCGCTTTGTTGGCAGGACTGAGATGTATTTCTATGAAGGAAAACCCAGCCTACCCAGACAAACTGTAGGATTTTCCTTATAAATTCCACACCCACAGAAAATTTATGTTCTAAAGCGGTCGCTCTATCAGTCTAGTTCAGCAAAACAAACAAGGAGTCCTGTGGCACCTTAGGCTATGTCTACACTGGCAAGTTAGTTCGAATTAAGGAGGTTTAATTTGAACTAACTAAAGCCATGGCTACACTAGGCTTTAGTTAGTTCGAATTAAGGGCTTCCTTAATTCGAACGAATACGTTCGAATAGGGCTTTAGAAGTAAGGCTTTAATTCGAACTAACTAGTTTGAATTAGCCAATGTGGCCATGTTAATTCGAACTAATGTCTTAGTTCAAACTAACCGGCCATTGAAATGAATGGGGATCACTAATTCGAACTAAGAAATTAAGTTAATTCGAACTAACTAAAATTAGTTCGAATTAGTTAGTTCGAACTAACTAACTCGAACTAATTTTAGCAAATGTAGACATAGCATTAAAGACTAACAAATTTATTTATCGCATGAGCTTTCGTGGGAGAAAATCTCACTTTGTCAGCTGCTTTGTGCTTCAAAGCATCTGATGAAGTGGGATGTTCTCTCACGAATGCTCATGCAATAAATAAATGTGCTAGTCTTTAAAAGTGCCCCAGGACTCCTAGAAAATTCAAGGTACACGTCTCCAGCCCCACACCACAGTTACAGGAGTTCTGAATGGTGACATTCTCAAGGTATGCAATTATGCAGTCATTCACTTATTCATTCACTGAGTTTCAAAACCAAGATGCATAACCGCCAGTGGACTGGTTCTAAGATGCTCTCGGCCCTTCAGCCTCCCTTACTGAATTCCCTGGTTTTTTTTTAATTCTCTCTTGGAACTATATTATTAGTATAGCTCTACTGTAACTGAAGAAGGTGGCTGTTGGGACTTTGGTAATGTTGCGCATTTAGTCCTTCTTTGTGCCACAGTACAACAGTGGGTCACACTGAATGAGAGGAACAAAGTTTGATCTCTAGAGTCGCCAGCTGGAATCCACCAGGGATGCTGGCTACTGCTGGAACAATATAAGCCCCCGTGCGGTGACGGGAATCAGCAGGAAAATTGTCAGTGGGGAAAATACACCCTCTCCCACCCCACCCCCACCAAGTGGTTTGTTCCCAAATACTGGAAGCTTCTGACTGTGGGTTAAATGTGATCACACACTGGAAAACTGGTTAATCAAGGAATTTCAAACAGGGAGGAGGAATGTGAAAATTATTCAAATGTATTTAAAGGGAAAAGCATGCAATTTCATCTATGTACAGTTCTCGTGTTTGCCAACAAGTTTAAAATACACAAGCAGCTTGCCATGTAACTGGGGAAAGTGAGCAGATTTCCCATTCCTCATCGAAGGTTGAAATCTACAAGAAGACAGACTTTGCACACATGGTGAGGCAGACAAACAGAATGTCACACTGGATGATCGATCTATAATCCTCTCTGGCCTTCTATGCTACGAAATGTTACAGTCAAGCATAGGGAATGGTGACAAGTTCCAGAGGGGTAGCTGTGTTAGTCTGTGAACAGCAAAAACAACATAAGTCCTGCGGCATCTTAAAGACTAACACATTTCTTCAGGCATAAGCTTTTGTGGGCTGCAACCCGCTTCATCAGATGCCTCAGCCCATGTCAGATGCATCCAACCCCTTCATCAGATGCATAGGGAATGGATGTTTGTTGAGGCTTTAGTTTAAGTGCTTTCATGTTAGAAAATGTCAAGTTGTTAAAAAAATAAAGGTAAAAAAAGTAACACGAGTCACTTTATTTCCAAATGGTTACGGACAGTTTGTGACTAACCCGGGACCTGTTATGTAAGGAGATACGCAAAGAGTCTCCCCCCTCATTATAGCCCCGTCCTAAATAGTATATATTTGCCGTACCTATATTCAAAGGGCAAGTATACCCCCATTGCATACCTAGAAACCCAAGGAGGCAAAGTTTTATGTGGAACTCCTCTTGGGGTTCTGCAACTTTGCATTACTCAAACCCAGACCTGTGCCTAACCTGCGCACAATCTGACCCTTTTGTACTAAGCAGCTGTGGCAATAAAGCAGAATATAAAGCTAATAATGAGGCTGCTAATATTCTATTATCCTCTGTGAGACTGAAAGGAAAACAAACTTTCTAGCAAGTAGGAAAGCCTCCGAAAAGATTAGTTTCACCTTTCACAAGTGAGAAGAATGGGGTTAGTTTCTTCCTACAGATTCAAAATCTGGAGTAACAAAGGCTCGTTGGTTTTTCATCTTACACCGGAGGACAAATGCAAATGAAGATGTAAAAATCTAGACTTATGCCACAAGACTTTGAGCTCTGCCTCTGGAAATCTGTAGTCCTCTCTATGTTCACACATGGACACGCACATGCACACACCCACACACACATATTCAATATATTGCTAGTGAGTCTTTTAGAAAGCTAATTGTTCTGATTGCATGGTGGTGGGCAAAGCTCAGAAGAGCAGGATATTCAGTTCTGGTCAGTACTTTTTAAGCCCTGAGAATCTGCAGAACAGGGCTTCAGATCTCCCAGTACTGTCTGGCAGTTCCTGCTTCCACTTAGGATCTCTCATGTGCCTTGGCTTTGGGGGCATCTATCTGGAACAAGGAAGTGCTGAGACGTGTGATTATTATTAACTTTTTTTAAACCTATCCCATTTTTAAAAAAAAATAAAGTTTGGGTTAAATTTGAATTCAGGATAGTTCTTTCTGTAGCTGAATCAGACTGCCCCTCCTTACCAACCGGACAAACATGTTAAAACAATGGATCTCGTTCTTCTCTGAAACCATTTTTAAAACAAGGGAACTCCACTGTGTTCAGTGGAGTTATCCTCCATTTACACCAGCGCAAGTGCCAGGCTCACTACATTAATGTTATCCATTAAAGAAAAATATAGCCTCCCGCTGGGCCTCAACATGACAAAGAATTTAAACAAGTGAATTGTCTCATTGACCGCAATGTGCAATTGACCTTAGCTGGTTTAGGATTCGCCTCCTGGTTCCACCCTAGCAAAGCTTTTTTAAAAAAATAATCACTTGATTTATTATTTATTTGTATTGTCATACCCCGTAGGAGTCTCATTCATGGACCTGGGGTCCTATTGTGCAGGGCACGGTGCAAAAACAGAATAAACCAGAACAGTCCCTGACCACAATTTAAGTACAAGACAAGATGTCAACAAAGGATACAGACAAAGAGATAGGGGAATACAAGGAAACAATGAGATAAAACTGGTCAGCATGACAGGCTGTGGTCTCATTTAATCATATGCTAAATTCTAAGTGAGTGTTATATCCTCAGAAATACTCCCATGCTTAAGTTTAAACGTGTGCTTAAGTGCTTTTGTTCGACTATGGCCGAGGCCCATTCTAAATCAGCTACAGACAGATCCTATATCTTGCTTTCGTCAAGTTTAAATACTGGTCCTCCGTATCTAAGATGAACGCCTCTATTATCCTCCTTGCATGCCAACTAATATTCAGCGAGGACACCAGTAAGAAAGTACACAGAAAGTACATGTCCCCAACAACTTATTGTAGCACAGAGTCACATACACCTTAAGAACGATCATTAATATTAAATCAAGAAACCCAACATCCTTTGTACTGAAACATCCGAGGCTCTCATTGGTCAGAGATGCCCATGTACCCCAGCTAACATCTAATTAGAAGCTATAAATTGAATCAAATCTAGCCTGTGAGAGATAGAGCGTTTAAATGCACCATCATAACCAGAATGTGTTTGCTTTGACACAGACCAGCAAATGCAAAAAGGAATCAAAAGTTTCCCTGCTGATACCCATGATGAAGTCATAGATCTGATCCAAGACTGCCTGTTGCAAGCCAGGACTTGCAGAGACCCTTAGGGAGCAGCCCAAGGCACCATGTGCGACATTAGTCAATCAGAGGTAGAGTGCGAGAAAGAACTACCGTTCTCAGTCACATCTGGAAGCGCAAACATTATCTTTGGCTGTGTCACAATGAAATGCAGACTTCTCTCTGCCCAGTGAGAATGCTATAGTGCTAACAGGAGTAATGCATGGGTATCAGGTGGAAAACAGATACACAGTATGATATATTCCAAAGGGGTAGCCATTTTAGTCTAGGTCAGCAAAACAAACAAGGAGTCCTGTGAGAGAAATATGAAAGCAAGAAAGGGAATAAATAGGGAGGAGATACAACAGCTGTCTATCTATAGTATCATCACCATAGTATCCAGCCATCACTACCATGCCTCGGGGCCTGACAGCTACACTTTCTAGTGTGGGCCACTCTGAAAGCAGTGGTTCTCAAACTTTTTAAATGGAGTCTTCCAGTGGGCTTTTTTTGTAACAATCGCACCCCTCCTTCCCATGATCCCCGTCACTTGCAGAAAAGAAGCAGGGCCTACATGCTTCATTTGGGGAGAGGCAAGAGGTAGCTGTAGCTTCCCGGCAGCTCCGGAGCCTGATGGGACCCGCCAGAGCAAATGGCAGCAGATAATCACACCTTGTCAGTGGGATTAGCTTTGGGCAGCAGCAGAGGCGCAGATGCTGTCTCCAGGAGCCGGCAGAGCAGCAGTGGTGCAGTGTGTCCGGCAGCTCAGGGAGCTGTTGCTGCCGCAGAAGGCAGGCGGCGGCTGCCGAAAACAGTGCTCCAATTGGAGACAGAAGCAGCTGTGCAAAGTGCGGAGCATGGAGCTGAACCGGCTCTGTCCTCTGCTCCCCCAGCAGCGCCAGGCCCACTGTCCGCAGCAGCCTCCCCATTGCCTCTGCTCTCCTGTCTCTCCCCGACTGCCAACACCTGCCCGGGGCTGCCTGCTGCCTCTCACCTAGGGTTACCAGGAGGACATGTCCTTTTTACCTTCATGTCCTCTGTCCGGCAGTTAATGTACCACCTCAGAATATTTCTGTTGTTCAACTTGTTCTCCATTTTGTTCATACTGCCATGCCTTCATTAATCATTCCCCATTTTCCATGACATAATATGGTATATTAATACTACATCTTCTCCATCTCCTCCTTTTCGTACTTCCCTGTCCTCCCTTCCATGCTTTGGTATCTGGTAACCCTACCCTCACCCAGCAGAGGGAGATGGCTCCATCATCATAAATTTGGGGGGCATTGGCGTCCCCCCATGATCCATCTTGTGCCCCCCACCCCAAGTTTGAGAACCACTGTCTTAAAGGTACAGCCCACCACTTGGTTCTTTCTTTCATGCCTAAAGGGAGTGAAGATTTTTTTGGCTAAAGCAAAGGATGGGAGTATGGAAAACTCAGTTATATTCTGAGGTATGTTACAGGCTTCACCTGTGACCTTGGGCATCTGTGCCTCAGTATCCTCATTTGTGAAACTGGGACAGGAATGTGTCCCTATTTCACCAGGGTTTCTGTGAGGCTTACCTCATTAACGTTCCCAAACGCTCTGACAACCTCAGATGGAAGTGATACCAAAATGCAGTGTACGATTAAGCCTAATGGGAGGCAGGCGAAACGTTCCTCTGAAACCAAGGCTCCATTGGGAAGCTGCCAGAGCATTTATTAACATCAAATAACATGTGCAGTTTAATGCAGAAAGTCTATTACCCTGCACTCCAAGTTGGAGTTCTCTCTTTCTCCAGAGTAATGACTGTATCTTTGCCTCAGCATCATTGTCGCTTAGTTCTTTGCGGGGTGTGAAATCACATCCTTTCCCTGTCATAACAAGAGCGATGAAAACTTTTATTAAAAGAGGCTTGCCACAAATCAGTAAAAGAAAAACAAAGCCCGATATAGCCAGCAGATACCACTGAAATTCACTAGGACACCTGAACAGCAAGGAAGCGATTGACAGACAGCGTACACATGGATTTTTTCTCTCCTTTTCTCTTTCTGGTTTTTATATTGTTTTATCAAATTATCAGCTGCATCATTCCAATCATTCTGTCAATTTCTTCTAAGGGGATGGAAAGGAATATGGAGACTGATCTACTTGATGGGGGGAACCTTATTTCATTCTTCTCTAAATATCTTGAACCAAACAGCTGGAGTTATTGTGGAGAAATGATGGCCTTGGGCTTCACAGAAACAAGCATCTATACACACAATTTTCCATTATTAACTATTATTACTGTTTATATTGCTGTAGCGCCTGAAAGATATCAGGGACCTAATATGCTAGTGGCAGTACAAACACTTAGTAAATGGCAGTCCCTATCCTAAAGACGAGATGTGACAAGGTGTACCACAACTTTTCTTGACATCAACTTACTTTCTTAATCTTAGACACCCAGGTGTGAACATTTTGGCCAAAATGCACCGTGAAAGCACTCCTATTTTCCTAAAGACATTGTCCTTTTTACTGAACTTATCCCCCCGGATACAGTTCCTAGCTGTACCGCTGCAGCAGGGTATCTTCCTTTGCCTCCTTAGCCTCAGCATTTCTTTCTTGAGCGGTGAGGAAGAGGGTGGGGGGACGCAGAGTAAATTAGTTTAACTGCAGAGGGGTTTTCCTTCTCTTTTTGGTTTTATTTTTCTGTATTTACATGATGGACCTCAGAGGAGGCCCAGGAAGTTCTCTTAAGCAAAACAAATAAAACCCAAGCTCACAATACGAACATAAATACTTTCCCCTGCCCCCTACTAAAAACAAGGGCTATGTCTACAAATGTTAATTTAGGTCGACTTTAGCTAACTTTAGTTAACTCGACTTAGCATGTTCACACCTAAATTTTAAGTCAACTTAGGGGGGAACTTACAAAGTCGACCTAGAGCATCCACACTGGACACCTAGGTGAACTTCTAGGGGCTAGGTGGACCTAGGAGAGGTCCACGGTGGCAGGGGGGGCACCCCTTGCAAGTGCCAGGAGGCTCAGCCTTTGTCCCATTGTACCTGGGTACAATGGGGAAAAGGGGGACAGGGACCCTGGCAGGGCATAGGGGCAGGGTGGGCAGGGCTCTGCCCTGCCCTGTGGGAGGCATGCCAGGCTCCCCCTGAGCCACCCCCCAGCAGGGAGGGCAGTGGGGGAGTCCTGGAGAGCCCTAAGTCGACTTAGAGTCGACTTAGGGCTACTCTGCATCCACACTGGCTTAAGTCGACTTTAGCCTAAAGTCGACTTTAAACTAGGTTTAACAAAGTCGACTTAATTTTGCTTAAGTCGATTTAAGAAGCTTGCTTAAGTCGACTTAAGGAAAGGGTAGTGTAGATGCAGAGTAAATTAAGTCGACTTAAGCAAGCTTAAGTCGACTTAATTTACAAGTGTAGATGCACCCAAGGAGTCTTGCAGCACTTTTAAAGACTAACACATTTATTTATTGCATGAGCTTTTGTGGGAGAAAATCCCACTTCATCAGACGCGATAAATAAATGTGTTAGTTTTTAAAAGTGCCACAAGACTCCTTGTTTGTTTTCCCTACTACTCCTAGGTGCCAGTCCCTTCCCGAGCCGCTGTTAATTTACTTTCTTTCCCTATAATGAGGGGGAGACACCCTTCCACCCAAAGGAAGCCTTTCCTTGCTGCTGTTGCATCTTGCCTGTCTCTCATCTTTCCTCTCTTTCACCAGAAGAGGGATTTTTAAAGGTCACTGGCAGCCCTTACCTGGCCTCACGTGTCTCTAGTTAACCCACCCCAAGGTCACACTTTTTCAGCTCACAGGGAACAGGGCCTTCACCATTCTAGGGCTGATATATTTGCCCTCCGGTACTCTTACATCTGTCAGGACTGACTTTGTCACACTGTCCTTATCCCCTCTTATCTTGACAATCATAAGATCCCTGTGATTAAAGATTTCCTCCCCCCAGCTCTTTGTTGGTTCGCAGAATGGACTATGCCTCTTACCTTAGGGTAGTACCGAGAGAGGCATCTTCTTGGGATGGCGATATGAGAGTTGGAAAAACTAGAGGGGCAGTTGTCTCCACCCGGCTGCAGGAAATCATCTGTAGTTTCTCTTGTGGGTGGTTTTTGAAGACACACCCCACATTCAATATGCTATAGGCGGCTGCCTCGTTATGCTGTTACAATTCTGTATCATGGGTAGAAATCCTTGCTTTTCTGGTAACTTTTTCCTCCCCGTTTTTTCTTTGATCAATATTTTTATCAAACAGGACAAACAAACGAACTTGAAGTTAGATCCTTCACAGATGTATGCTCTCTGGAACCTAACTACAGTTCTAGGAGGCTGGAGACACCTGGCTTCATCACTTGCTAACCAACGGGCTTTCCAGTAATCTATGACCCATCATATTTTATTATTCATTTCAATGGGCTAGACATGTGAATATATATATGAAACAGCCTCTGAGTGCCCAATTAATTCATTGTGATCAGTGTTATTACAGAGGGAAACAAATGAATTCCTTATACCAGAAAGTGGTGCCTCCCCAAAGAATGAATAAATAATGAACAGTCCTGACCATAATCTGCCAGTGTAAGCGATCAGTTCTGTGAGGCAGCCTCCCGTTATTTATCTTCAGTAGCTGTACTGTGCTGGTGATTAAAACACGGGTGTTCGCTCATCCGTCCCATTATATCTTGTAAGTCAACATAACTCTGCAGCAGTTTCATTTAAACGTCACTTTATGTTCAGCATGACAACTTTAAGAACTGCCACCTGCACCCCATAAATGTATTGTTTTATTTATAGGTCTTTTTTTATTTTGGTCTTCCCATTTATTGTTCCAACAGAGAGTCTGCAGGTCAGGGTGGTTCTTTATTTATTATTTGTATTACAGAAGCAACTAGAAACCTTAAACAAGATTAGAATACCAAGAATCCATGGTTCTCAGCCTATTCACCATTGTGGGCCATATATGTGGTCCACAATGTGCTATACAGGCCGCCTCCAATACTACCAGTATGGCCTGGGGGATGTCACATGGGTCACAGCTGTGTGCCAATTGAGCCACAGGCAGCCCACGGGGCACAGGTTGAGAACCACTGTGCTAGATGCTGTACATATATGCAGCGAGTGACAGTCCTGACTGCAGAGTCTTACAACCTAAATAGACAAACTGAGAAAGTGAAAGGAAGTGTTACGATTCACACTTGCCAGATGGGGAATCAAGGCACAGAGACAGGCAGGATCTTTACAGCACGGCTGGGAGCTGAACCCAGCCTTCCTGAGTCCTACTTGAGGGTCTCGATTCCAAGAACAGTCTTCTTCTCAAAGAATCTTTCTTTCAGTAGATGGACTCACAAAAAAATATAGTAAGTACTTCAGAAATCCTCCTCCACAATACCATGGAGTGTACGGGGAAGTCGGAGGAACTATTATCTCTGAGTGTGGTTTCCAAAGGAAACGAGACATGCAACACCGTAGTGTAGCCACCTCATGCATTTGTATTTAGCGAGCACTGACAAATCTGATTTTAATGTCTGTCTCGGGGACAGGATGGCTCAGGGGACTTTAACATGGTACAGAGCTTTACACCTCTCTGTTACGGTGTCATATCTGGATAAGGCAAGCAGTCACCTCAAGTTGTTACCACTGTTGCTTGAATGGGCTGGTGCCTTCAACATAATTCTAAGTGTTAGTGTGTCATGCCCAACGACAAGAACTAGCACAACAGGCCTTTCATGACTGCTGAGATTTTAAGATATTTGGGTCAGGGACAATCTTTACATTATGAGTATGTACAGCACCTAGCATGATAGGGCCCCCAAAACCAAAAGAGGGCTTCAAGGTGTTCTGAAAATTTAAATAATGTAGGGAGAGAGAGAGACAGTGCATGTGCGTCTGGCCACATGGAAGTCAACTCGAGTTTTTTTTTAATTCAGTGAGCCAGGATTTCTCCCACGGAGAATGAAGTACTCCATTTGTACAGCTTTCTAGGCCAAGCCAGAGTCACACTAATAGAAAATGAGGAGGAACAAGATGACCTAATCCTGCAATATATTGAACGAGAGATGCTGAACACCAGGAGATCAGAGGGACTTGGTAGAATTTAACAACAGGACTGGACCCAAATGCTGAAGACATCACTTCATTTTTACTTCCAATTGACTCAGCCAAAATTCCATTCAAGTCAGTGACATTTTTGCCTGAGTAAGGATGGACACCGAGTAAAGGATTCTGGATTTATCCTCTTCACCACAACGTTTAAAATATATTTTCCCAGTTTTTGTCATCTTATCGACAGGTAAAAGAGTAAGTAACAAGACTACTCGTTTCCCCCTTTCCTGATTAGAGGCATTTGTTACAACATGAATTTGCTAGAAAATGAGAAATATTACAGTTAAATAGCATTATTTGATTTTAAACAGCAACACACTGCCATGAAACACCCTTCCACCCAACAGAAATAAAAGAACTAAAACTCACTTTTTAATTTTCCTTCCTGAAGTATCTAGGAATAATCCATCAAATACTGCTTGAAGAATGCAGTTTTAACCCGGACATGTGCTAATCTCAGTCTACCTGTTGAAAGATGTACACAGAAAAATAAATTAGTCTTTTTTTTAAAAAAAAAATCTTAATTCTAAATAAACCAAGAATTAGTTATAGCTACTGATGAGCCATCACAAGTGCTGGTGTGAATTTTGCTGCTGGGATTATACTACATTAAATTTGTTTGTTAAAAAGCAAATAATATGATTGTCAAATACACAACATCAATTTCATTGTTTCCCCAACAGTTAATAAATTACATGGCAAGCCAAGGGTTAAGATCAGACCTTTTCTTAAAGGATCAAAGACATTAAAGATGAAAAAGACCAATTAGACCATCCAGTTCACCCCATTCCATGTCTAATGGAGGACAGTTCTGTAAAGTACCTAGTGTTGGCTCCAGTCTTTGTCCTAAGCAATGTAATATAATCATTCTTTCTCTTGGATGAAAATTTTAGAGGTTAATAGTTCTCATTCTTTGCAAGATTTTTCTTTCTTATATTCAGACTCGTCAAGCCTTTTTAATCCAATTCCACTTACTGAGTTAGATCCCTATTTGCCCACCAAGTAATTCCTGTCCCTCCTTACTGGTTACACTCATTTGATCTCTTAAATTTTGTCTACCCTGGAGCTGTGTTTGCTGGTATCAGGGTGCTCTGTAACATTCCAAGTATCGTGGCTCTGGATCTGTGACAAGATGCCCTTGCATATGTAGACCAAACCTGCGCTGGTCTTTTTATGTTGCCATATCACTCTGCAAGTATATTTCATATCTAGTGCCCATGACTCATTGACCATCCATGTGCAGGGGGCACACCAGAATGGTTCCTGTCCTCCCTCATGCCCTCTCCTCCAGTTTACATATCCTGCATTTTCTTTCATCATTTTTCCTTCCCAGGTTATCCCTCCTTTCTGTTGCTTGGGTTAATTTAACATTACTTCTCCCACAATCCAATATGTTCTCATGTGTTATCCTTTATATATAGTCCTTCAGATGGTTTTTATTCTACATCATCTCAGGGTCCCTAACCAAGACAATCTGAATTCATCTTGAGGTCTCCTCTATCTCTGGTGCTCATTTCAGAATGAGCAAAAACAACAGGCAAAGAGGTCATTAGTCACAAGAATTCCCCACTGAGTGGATCTTGAAGATTAAGAGGAGAAGTGAATACACTGAGCTCACTTCTCTGTCAGAAGGAGAGTATCTCAGGAAGTGGTTCCCAACTTTTTTGGCTTGAGGGCCACAAATAACAAACCTGAAGGGCCACTGGAATCCTCCCACTGCAGCCGGACAGAAGTTCAGTGAGGAGGCAGCCTTCTGGCTGATCTCCAGCCTTCTTGGTTGCAGCAGGGACACCACACATGTCCTGTAGCCCTGTGTGCTCCACCTGGGACCCTAGGCAGTGGCTCCCTTCTGCAGCCACAGCGATGGAAGATCAGTGCTCCTCTCCCTCTGGCTCCAGCAGGGACCCCAGCCCCTCAGGACCCAGACAGAGCACTTTGCTTTCTGCTGGAGCTGAAGGAAGGGAGTTGATCTCCCATCCCCTTGGCTGCAGCAAGGAACCTGCACTGTTTTTTTAGCCATGCGGAGACACGATTCCCCTGGTCCTTCAGGAGTGGATCCTTTCTGCAGTCAGCAGGAGGGGAGCCGTGGGTCACTTTGGAAGCCCCCATGGGCCACTTTTGGGCCTAGGGTCACAGGTTGGGAACCACTAATCGAAGGAATTTATATGATCCTCATCACCAAAGTACCTGAATTTTTAATATGTTGATCCTCACAATACCCAAAGGCAGAAATAAAGTACTATTATCCTCATTGTACGGATGTGGTAGTGAGGTGCTGCAATACCCAATTCCTAGGCACCAGTAAAATACAGAGCCCAGCTCTGGCTTCCACACTCCCTGTGCATTGTAAGGAGATCTTTAAAGACCTGAGAAAGAAGCCAGCAAGCAGAGAGGGGCGCTGCCTAAGCTAACCAGCAGGAAATGCTGAGGAAAGACACCTGTGGATCTGGGTCCTAACTTACACTGATCTAGATGAGGGAGAAACCTATCTCTGTTTGCAGTCCTCAGACATGAACCCACTCCTGGAATTAGGCACCAATGCCTGGTGAGCCTTTCCTCAGAGCAAGGAAGCGAGAAACCAGAGCAAGACCCCCCAACACATTATAGGCTCAGTGGTCAAGACGCTCATCTGGGAGTAGAAGAACTGTTTTCACACTTCCTGATTCAGAGCAGGGACTTGAACCCAGGACTCCCACTTTACAAAATCGCCCCCTAACCACCAAGCGACTGGCTATTCCAGAGTGAGTTTTAGTTTCCCCTGTTGGAGTAGTTCCACTTTGTATAATTAATTAAATAATCACGAGGCTGGAGAGAGAAAAAATGAAAGGTTGACTCTATAGCCTGTGGGTGTGAGGGACAGCTGGGTTCCCAACCCTGTTCCAAATCAAGCACAATGGGATTTCAGGCTTGGGCCTCCCCAGATCCCTGCTGAGCATGCTTCTTCTCTCCACCAGCTAGAAGAATATAACAGGGAGTCAGAAACACTCATAAGTCACCACAGGATGGAGTTTCCATGGTGACACTATCAGGTTGTGCTGATGCTAGAACAGAAGGAGCAGTTGAGTGCTCCCAAAAGTAGGGTATCACTTTGTCCATAGGTAGGATAACTTGAGAAACCATGGGACAGGGACAGCCCCTAACGATGATTAGAGAAAAGGTCCTTTCATGTAAAGGGGAAGGACTGAGGATAAATTTCTAGAGCAATCTTTTTCTGTTTGGGGGTTTTTTCTTGCAAGCCAAAAAAGGAACTAGCCATTTCAAGAAGCATCAGCTATGGCAGAAAAAGAAAACATGGGTTAAGAAACAGAACAACAGAGCACAGCGAGAATTCAAGAGAGAGAGAGCAGTGCCTAATAGTATCAGAGGCTGTTTGCAGAACCCAATTTCACACCTTTTTTTAAAAAAACACACCACAATTAATCTGAATTGTGGCTTCTGCCTTCTTCAGTAACACACTAGGTGCTAAAAGACATGTAAAACACAACATTTACGAACACTATCACCACCCAAACTGGGAAATGATTATGCATGTTTTTTTCCTCTAGACTTGCAAATGAGGCCTATCTAAAGCTGAACCCTCTCACTAAAAGTAAGCATAAGAAATTTCATCTAAATCCATCACTGTTGCAATTTAATACTACATAGAACTTCGGTATAACATAATTAGCAAGCGTCTTGCAATAATTTATTTGGGGTTTAAAAAGCCTGAACAATCAGGACCTCAAAGCAAAATGGGAAACTATGAACCGGACCATTCTTCTGGCTCATATTAATTCAGTTATTTTACCTTTGGTGCACATTCATCTACCCATACAATGTGAATGCTCCATGGAGAAAGCTGTTGAATATTGAACCTTTGGCTCAATTTGAAATATGAAGGCTGATGCATAGCTGCAATAAGACTGCTATTTGCATTATTATGATTAACATCCCTCTGAACTGGAAGCATCCAGAAATATTAATTACAGGAACAGTGAGATTAAAATTGTCATAAATCATTATACAGCACACTGTAAGCTCCCCAAAACCTTATCGAAAACTAATTTCGCATGACTTTTGAAGTTGTTCCCCTATGAATTTCTACCTCATTTTCATGAGGCTTTCTAACTAGTGGCTGTTGACAAGACTGCAACGATGCTTTGCACCCGATTAACACATTCTGTGTGGTGAAGAAAGCTTTTACAAGGGTGGGTGAATTTAATAGAGTGATCCTGCACTGAAGTTTTTCCATTTCCAACAGGTTCCCAGTTACGTCCTACTGTGGAGCAGGAAAGAGATGAATTGGGACTCAGGCAATCTAGTTTCAATTCAATGTTCTGCCGCAGACTTCCTCTGTGGCTCCAGGCAGGTCATTTAATATCTTTGTGCCTCAGTAGGACACCTCAGAGGTGATTCCCATCAGGCCAGAAGGGAAGCACACTGGAAAGGGGTTTTGTAGCATGACGCCTGAGCCTTACAGGCTGTAGCTGTTCTGTTGCCCTAGGACTTCACTCGTGTACTACCTGCCTATCAAGAGAACCAAATGAACTGAAAATTTAAAAATAGGCAGACACTTTTTAATGTTTCTCCACTAGAGGGATTGATCCTATCATCTTTACACGCGCTGGGCAGTACCTTAGGGAGCAAGTATTCCCGCTGGTTGAGTTACCCTAAATAGTTGCAACTGTTCCCCAACTTAATCCAGCGGTTCTCAATCACTGTGTCAGGACACATTACTGGGTCACCACACAGTGGTAAGTGTGTCACAGGGAGCCAGGGAAATGGTTGGATTTGGCAGGGGAAGAGGGTGTGAATGGTGTGTCCTGTAGGGTCAGAACATTGCTGCCAGGTGTGTCACGACCCGCAAAAGGTTGAGAACCCCTGATCTCATCCATTGCACAAATGCACTGGTTGTGTAAGGAATCTGGTCCTCCAGCCAGTGATGTGCTGTGGGTCTCCGGTGCCTGAGAGACAGTACTTGTATTTGCACACACACACCTGGCCCTGTTGGTGGCAGAGACAGCAGCACCCCAGGGGAGGGGTCAGAGGGCACGTTTCTCCCTTTCTCCCACTCCTCCCCTGCTGTGGGAGTGGCAGGGAGCAAGAGTGACAGGCAGATGTCCCCAGGCTGTCCGGTGGCGGTGAGGAGGCTCCCTGGCCGCGTTTCCCTCGTTGTGCCCAGTGCAGAAGTAGAAGAGCCAGGAGGATGAGAGGCAGAGGGGCCATATCTGCGTGGCCGCCAAGGATGTCAGCAGGGGGGCGGCTCTGTGGAGGAGGACCCAGCCGCCACCCCAATTCCCCCTCGCAGCTGGTGACCAATGGCATGACACCCACTACCCCACTGCAGCAGAGCTAGCTGCTAGGCACCCTAAGGAACACAGCTGGCTTGAGGCAGGCTGCCCGATTGACGGGAAGAATCAGCAGATCGGCTCTTAAATCCAGTCAGAGGCTATGTGTGGGGCGGGATGCAGATTCACCTGCCTCCCACCGTCAGCAAGGACGGGTCTCCTACGAGCCCAGAACAGAAGCACTTTGCTGGTGTCTCAAATCATTAGCCCATGGCTGAGATAGCTTTTGCCCTGGCCCAGCCTTGCCTCGCTCCAGGTAACCTGGTTCTGACTTCGCTCTGCCAGCTGAGGCTTGCTCCAACCACTAGGCATGACCCCTCATGTCCCAATCTCTGGCAAGGCGCTGGAAATGATTAAAAAAAAAAATCAATCAATCAGCATTTCTCTAATCATTTCCATTTGTTTCACAAATATTCCTACCCAGGCTGGTAATTGTCATTGATTAATCAAAACAAGCAACCTTGACATTTGGTGCATTGGCTTTCATTTGTAACAGATGTAGTATGCCATGATTTATTTTGACGTATTGCATTGTACCCTCCAGAGCATCCAAAAATATAAAGGGTTTCATTATCAGGGTTTTGAAAACAGTGTGTCCTGCATCAGGGATCGCAACCAAAGGGAGAACAATTCCTTGCCAGATCTGTTCTTGAATCCAGACTGGGTTTAAAGAAATATTACCAGAGGTATCATCTATTCAAGCTGTGACTGAGGGAGACTAGATAGTTCAGAGAGCTGGAAATGAAATTCTTGAACAGGCTTCTGAGGGAAGCAGTGGGGGGCAAAAACCTAGCTGGCTTCAAAACTGAGCTGGATAAGTTAAAGGGGGGAATAATATGATGGGACAGCCTATGTTGGCAATTAACTGATCTTTGACAACTGGTGGTAAATATGTCAGCGTCCTGTGACGAGATGTTAGGTGAGGTGGGTTCTGAGTTGGTGCAGAGAATTCTTTTTTGGGTATCTGGCTGGAGAGTCTTGCCCATATGCTCAGGGATTAGCTGATCACCATACCTGGGGTCGGGGGGGATTTTCCCCAAAGGTAGATTGCAGGGGCCCTGGAGTTTTTCACCTCCCCCTGCAGTGTGGTGCATGAGTCGCTGCCTGGCAGTTTCTCTGTACCTTGAAGACTTTAAACCATGGTTTGGGGCTTCGGTGACTCAATGATAGGTTTGGTGGCTATTGCAGAAGTGGGCGGGTGGGGTTCCATGGCCTGCAATGTGCAGGAGGTCAGACTAGATCATCATATTGGTTCTTTCGGACCTTAAAATCTATGTCTCTATGAAATGGCTCACAGAGCCATTGCTCGACTCCCGTGTCTATATTAACACAAAGTGGGGGTCACCTGACAGCTGTTGGATGCCCTAGTTAATAGGGGTGTCTAGTTCCCAATGGAAAAATGTTCACTTCATAAAAAGCACTAGCACAGCTGGCAGGAAATCGTGCTCCTCAAAAGCAACAGTATAAGCCAAAAATTTGGAGACTGATCCACCTTCACATGTCCACAATAGGTTTCCAAAAGCAAAGGCTGAGCCACACTGCCTCCATCATGTAGATAAAGAGAATATTTCAGACAAACAAACAGAGTCCTGTGGCACTTCTAAAGACTAACGGATTTATTTATTGCATGAGATTTCCTGAGAGAAAATCCCACTTCGTCACACTTTTCAGACATATGCGCCTGAAATAGAAATGGCCTGATTTTGAAATGCTGAGCCCCTATCTTGCACACTTCAGTGGCAGCTGCTGGTCCTTAGCACTTTTGAAAACCAGTCCACTTCTATATGGGGCCTAAAAATGGATTTCAGAGACTAACTTTCGGACCCCACATCTGAATACTTTGTTCTCAGTCCACAGGCCTGTTGAGCCAGCTCTAAGTTCCACTGTGTTCAGCAAAGCGTTTCAACATATGCTTAACTCCATCCCTCCCCAGCAAAATAATTAAGCACATACTTATCTTTAAGTATCTGCTAATGTCCTAATGAAGTCAATGAAACTAAAGCATGTGCCTTAAATTAAGTATGCATTTGAAGTGCTTTGTTGAACAGATTTGGACTGATGAATTGTGGTCTCGTTTAGATAGCTGCACTGGGTTTTTTAATAATAATAAATGATTGCTGTTATTTTAGGTTATTTCCGTGCTTTACTTTTCTCTCCCTCTTTTTATTGGCACCATCTGCTATAAGTGATTCCCACAGATTAGCTACATAATGTGGTAGCTACGAAGAGCACTACATGGAGTAGTGATAACATGTGCAAGACCACAGGAAAGCAGCCCCCCAGCCCAGATTCAGAGCTTCTCCCAGTAAAAATACTCAGTATTTTGTCCCCACTGTGGAAGAAGGGAAAGAAATGGTTGATAAATGCCAAGAACATAGTTATGCTCCTAAGAGCAAATGAGAACTGAGGAGCTTCTCTTAAGGTGCAGTGAAGTCAAAAAACCTCTTTCCTTAAGTCAGCCTATTCCTTTGCAAGGAATAGGATTTGCTCACTGTCACAGCCCAATTCAGGTATGCCCATTCTGCTTTTTAAATCCATTCAGCACACTATAGACAAATACTTACTGGCGTTAGCTTTTACTAGTCTTATTTTGCCACAAACTGACACTTTGCCATCAGCAAAACAAATATAATTATAATAATCATCCACGCAATCAGTGCTTGGCTTGAAATAGCTAGAGAGGACAGGATAATGCTTTAGTAACTAACAAGAGATCCTTTGCAACCCAGCTGTAACAGGCTGACAGGAATTGCCTGAAGAACCCCCCTGACTGACAACAGCTGATTTTACTGGGAAAAGATTGCTTAAACTAGACTTGCTACTTCACCTGAGGACTCCTTATCCCAGCTGGCCAGAAGAGAGACGAGAATGGCTCGTGACAGAGAGAGGACTTTGTCTATGGAGCTGAGCAGCCTAAAGGAGTCCAATTCCAAAGGGGGAGCCGTGTTAGTCTATTGTAGAAAGACAACAGAGTCCTGTGGCACTTTTAATAAATCTGTTAGTCTTTAAAAGTGCCACAGGACTCTGTTGTCAGCCTAAAGGAGGAACCCTAGAAGCAGACAACGCTGGAGAACTTCTCTTGATGGTATCTTAATTTAATTGTATTTCTTGGTTGGCTGTTTCTATAGCATAAAAAAAGAAGATGCTAAGTTTGGACTTTAAATAGCATGTTCATAAAGCAGATTGAGAAAGAAACCTGCTTACATGACTAGACAGTGAGACCCATTGAGAATTACGTCATTTTTTTCACCACACAATAACCTCCTATGAAGAACTGAACTTCTGGAAACAAAGCGGGATATTCTGCTCACTCCCACCCCTGAGAGGTACCAGTTGAGTATGTGCTTTGCTGGTGGTTCCTGAGTCAAAGCTTGATGCCCTTCAGAGCATTGTTCCCTTTCTGCTCCATGAGTTCTATGGGGCACATACAACACCCTCCCCACACATCAAAATAGTTGGAAGACAAATGGATATATTACACAAAAAGTTTGCATGCCAAGATCCACACGCTATACAGAACGGGTCAGATTCTCATTTACACAAGGTCCTCTTGACACCACTTCAGTAGTCTAAGTTATATTTGCCTGTGCTGCCGGAGCAGTGTAAAGGCACTTCGGTATCATGAATATCAGGCCGCCCATGTCCTAAAACACAAACCTCTCTCCTACTTCCCTAGACTTCTCCTGTCATCATGACTGTCTTAAAGCTAAGCAGTGCTCCATTAATGACACCATTTGGGACTGGCTGGTAAGTAGTGTGGAACTGTTCAGAGCCATGAAGAAACTTGTTTTACCATCCCATCAGAAATCAGATGGTACCTTCTGTAGAATGACCAGCCACTGTCAACTAAACAGAGAGCCTGGGGCAAAGTGGCCACTTGCCAAAGTGGACACAAGTACAATCCAATGAATGGAGTTGCTATGGCTGGGTGAATGCAGCCCAGTGAATCTAACTCTTGAAATCAGGTTCCCAGAGAGACAAAAATGTGTCTTCATAGGAGTTCGTCATGGTCTTGCATACTTTAAAATTACCATACCCATCTGATCGAGGTTTGCCAAGCAGTTAGAAAGCCTGCTTTGCCTTTGTGGCACATATAAAATCTTTCTTTAGGGCTTACTGCAAAATTTGAAGCTATCAATCTATATCACCAAGTTCAAGCATTCAAACATTTCTTTTGAGCAGGGGGAGTTTCCAAAGTAAATATTGTCCTGGCCTATTAAAAAAAAAAAAAAGTCTCTTTTTGGCTCTTGGACCAATTGCTTAGTGTGTGAGGAAATCATTTTTCTGTGAGATTCATCTCTTAATCGAAAAAACATTTTCTTTTTTGTGTTATTTATACTTTACATGAAAAATATCCAGTTAAGAAAATCTAACTTGTTGTAGTGCCTAGAAATGTTCCGTGATATGGAGGGAACTTGCTCTCTATTATGGAACAGATGTTATTATAATTGTTTGATATTTTTTTCTGTAAGATTTCAGGTCTTTTACACAAACTCCCCCAACAATAAAGCAGATGTTTTCTTTAGCTAAGGGCGTTAAATGGAGGTAATAATACTCCAGGGCTGAGATTTAATTCAAAGGTCATCAAATGCGTTGCAGAAGAGGAGGATTGCCATCCCCATATTTTTGCATTTAGGGAAACTGAAACAAGAGAAGTTTACAGGAGGAGAGCAAATAAGTGGGATGGTCATGAACAGAATCTAAGACGGACTCCTGACAGTGACGTCAATGAGAGTTTTGCTATTTACTTCACTGGGGCCACCATTTCACTTCCTGATATGTGGAACAAACTGTTCAGAATTATAGACCTACCAAGTGCATTTTTATTACTCTTCTGTCACAAGTGTATGTGATGGAGTGCATTTTGGAGAGACTGGAACAGGTGCATTCAACAGATGCATCATGACTCACAGGTGTTGAACTTGGGTCTGCAAGGATCATGGAACTGGCCACAACCTAGCCCTCCAATTGGCAGCCTGTTGACAGTTGCTTACAATAGATCCATAATGCGCAGATCATCTTAGGCTCCTCCCCTGAGGTCCAATTGGCAGAGCCCCAGGGCAACTGATTAGCTACTCCTTTGGAACTTGTCAACATGACAGAAAACTTTCTTAAGAACTGAGTTCCAACCTAATCCCATGGCTTGATTTCCTGGCATCCCAACCATCATGACTCCTTGCATCTGATTCATGATGGCCTCTGGTTTGTCTCCTGCTTCTGACTTCACAGTATTCTGCCCCCGCCCCGCCCCTCCCCGTCCCAACCCTGACTTCTGTCTCATGACTCTGGTCTGGCCTATTAGGTCTGGTGGCCCACAACCTGGCCGTGAGAAGATGATGCAGAAGTGGGGATAGCCTGTCAAGGTAAATCAAAGACAACAGAGTCCTGTGGCACTTTTAAAGACTAACAGATTGATAAATAAATCTGTTAGTCTTTAAAAGTGCCACAGGACTCTGTTGTCTTTCTACAATAGACTAACACGGCTACCCCTTTGGAAGGTAAATCAAAGTCAGCAACATGGGTGCTGTCCCTACTTCATGTTCTTCAGTTGCGGTTAGCACCTTGAAGATGTGATAGCTCATGTTATATAATTACGCTGGCGTTAAGATTGAATGTACGTCAGTGATTTAAGGATAAAAAACATTACCAGGTTGTTGTAATCATTATAAAACCAAGGACTATAAACCCAGGAAGTTCAGTAGTAAGTATACACTTAAAAAAATTACAAAAATGTCAAAGTAAAAAATTCACAGTAAAGGCACCCAAACAACCTTCCCCCTGCCCTGTAATGATGTAATACGGTAACGATATTATTAAGGTTATGATATTCTAGTTTTGGGATCCCAGATTAGAACAAAATGATTTTTAAAGATTCATTAGTTTTTTTTCATATTTTTCCTCCTCCTGGCAGGACTGGGTTAAGGTTGTTCAGGTGCCTTAACTGTACGTTTCTAACTTTACTGGGTTTGATTTTCTTGTAAGTGCAAGCTTAGTTCTGAATTTCCTGGGTTTAGAATGCTTGGTTTGGGGATAAGTATAACTTCCCTCTAAAGTTTTTAACCAATAAATTAGAGGCACATACTCACAGCCTTAATTCTGCTTTACTGTTTTTGGTTTCATTTGGGGGGGGGGGGGGAGAGGATTTCTTTAGGGGTTTTTTTAATATTAAAAATTTCATACATGAACAATGAACAGGACACACAAAACAGAACACTACCAAGTGATATGCCTAGGGATTCAACAGGTGGTATCAACCTTACTAACTCTTCTTTTAAAAACTTGAACTGATGTGTGTCATTTCACTGGTACAACAAATGGTTAAAGCAGGCTGAGCACACAAACCAGCTAAACTAGGTTCTCGGCTACTTTGGATTACCAGAGCAAGGCAAAACCACCAAAATGTACAGGGTGACTGACTCTTTGTACATAGTTGATTTACTAGTTTAGCATTACTGAGACCAGTGCTATGTGAAGGGAGAAGGTAGGGAGACCCCAGTTTCCTGAATCACAATGGCTCTGTGATTTGAGGTCTGTTCCTGCCTCAGTTCATCCTGCAATGCTACTTCAATGAATAAAGCAGGGCTTGACACAACTGGCTCCCATGTAGGCACCAGCAGTTTTATTTTTGGCTGCCAGAGGGCGCTCCTCCACTGCATTTCCACAGTGGAGCTAGGAGCCAGGCAACAAATCCCAGTCACCATGGCAACCTGGCGCCCGGGTTATCAACCCCTGGAATAAAGAAATTGCAACAGCAGTTCTGTGCAGAAATGATGCCCAGGCTACCATGAAGCCACAGAATTCCCAGAAAAAAACTGGTGGCAGTGCCATTTAATCTACCAATAAGAACTGCTGGCATGTGCCCAATCTCTCTCATACCACTAAGTCATTACAACCAATAAAATTGGTGTATGCAAAATAATTCCAAAGGAAGGGGTGATTGGTTGAATTGCTTCTGATGTCACAATAGACCCATTTAAGAGTTACCTGAGTCTTTCCATAGCCTATATAATCCTACCAATAAGATACAATCATTAGCCTTTTAGCTTAATTACAACTTGATTTCTTCAAATACTGCCTATGGAGATTTCCATTAATATTAGTTATCTGAAAAAATGGAAGGGTCTGTTATTCTGCTAAAATAATTTGAGATAAAGAAGAATGGCATAGATGCTAACTACCACATATCAGGGACCAATAGTCTGCGCTAATAAGGTAGGTTTGTTGGAAGCATGTGTTGTAATGATTCTGCCACTGCCGGCTCTAACCCCTACCCAGAGAAGAGATGCAAGGCCTCTCTCCTTATCATCTGGAGATCAGAGAATCTTAGGGCTGGAAGGGACCTCACGAGGTCATCTACTCCAACCTTCTGCTAAAACAGGACTACTCCCACTAAACCATCCCAGCCGGGGTTTTGTCTAACTGGGCCTTAAATGTTTCCAAAGATGGAGATTCTACCACCTCCCTAGGTAACCCATTCCAATGCTTCACCACCCTCCTAGTGAGAAAGTTTCTCCTAATATCCAACCTCGACCTCCCCAGCTGTAATTTGAAACCATTGCTCCTTGTTCTGTCCTCTGTTACCATCGAGAACAGCCTCACTCCCTCCTCTTTGGAGCACCCCTTCAAGTAGTTGAAGGTTGCTATCAAATCCCCTCTCAGTCTTCTCTTCTGCAGACTAAATAAGCCCAGTTCCTTCAGTCTCTCCTTGTAAGTCATGTGCCCCAGCCCCCTAATCATTTTTGTTGCCCTCCGCTG
>ML685818.1:4484144-4501786 GCA_007922175.1 Pelusios castaneus
ACACACACACACACACACACACACACACACACACACACACACACACACACACAGATTGCAGCTGACTTATTTACTGCTTTTACACACACATACACACAGATTGCAGCTGACTTTCTGTGGACAGGACAGAGTGCTTTGTGCCCATGGAAAAGGCAGCAGAAGCCTTCCTCTTTTATCTTGCAGATAGGACACAGAGATCATGATGTCTATTATCTAATGAGTCATTTGCAGCCTTCAGTATGTTACCATGATGGGCTATCCTCCAGCCATGTTCTAACATCATTTTCCTTTCACTAGTGAACTCCCCCAGTGCAACAGGACCGATGCTGTGGCACCTGGAAAGAGAGGTGCGCTGCTAAAGACCTGGGAGCTTCAGAAAGAAAATAGGAGACTATCAAAGGAAACAACCAAAACCTGATCTAGATCTTCTTTCCTCAGAACTAAGTGAAACATAGTCATATCTGTTTGCACAGAAGGTTAAAACACAGTGTCTATTGTCTGCTTCCGGCTGTCCTCCCATGTTCTCTCCATACCTGCTGCACTGGGAGCTAGAATATTTATTTTTCCTGCTGCCCTAGTAAGAGAGAAGGCCAGACTCAATCCACCATTGCTCCCCTAAAACCCTTTGGGATTGAGAAGTGAGTGTCCTTCTCAGTGCCACTGTAAGTATAAAGAAGAAGCTAGATAGCTTCCTGAGACTGATGGCCGCCTCCCTAGACCTTTTAGGAAGGCTGAGATAATTGGGAAGGAAGGCTACCTCGAAGACATCAGCTACAAGCATGGGGAACTTCAACATGCTGGTGATAGGAGGGTGGGGAAGGAGCGCAGCTGGCCAAATGGTTGATGCACAAAAAGGCTTGCCATTCCGGTTATAAAATATTCTGAATCACCCAGGTGTGCTTCCATTCATCTGGGAGCAGGGTTGAGTGAGAATGCTTCACCTAGCTCTAGAAGACAGCAGCTCACCTTCTCATATTCAGTGCATTCCTAGCAGGTCCCCTGTACACACATTATTATTTCTACAAATTCAGTGATTACTCTGGGTCAAGGTATCACTTTCACTGTGATTTCATTCTTTCAGAGCCATTCTGTATCTGTGATGCCTCTCATTGAGGAGGAGATAGTACATTTGTGTTTTTTCAAACTTTGTCATAGGAGGCTCTCAAAGCACTTGGAAAGTATTAGCAAAGAGGATCTGACAGTATTGAGGGACACGCAGGGAATGTTTTTCCCACTAACAAAGTGCAGCCTTCTCTGGAGTAGTGACAACTTTTCAACTGTCAGCAACTTTAATCATCAGAGTAGGGATCCCAAAGACCAACTATAGGTACTTAAAGAAATCTCTTTCACTAAGGATCCAAATAACAATGCAGTGGTCCCCAAATGGTGTGTGGGATGCATCCCTAGAGGGAGCACAGAGGAACATTTTGTGGGGCCTGAGGTGGGGCCAACGCTACCCCCCACAGGGCAGGGAGAGAATACCATACTTCCAGACCAGTGCTGCCTTCCCCCAACCTTGTCCAACCCCCAGTCCTGCTCCGCCCCCAAATGGGCTCTACCTTCATTCCATCTTCGTCCCAGACCAGCTCTGACCCCAGCCACAGCACCACTCTGCCCCCCTTCTCTACTCCTGGCTCTACCTCAAGCTTACGAAGCTTAGGCTACGCAGTACTTGAAGAGGAGGAGGGGGTGGGGTTCAGACAGATTTTCGTTACTGGTAAGGAGGGGATCATGACTAAAAAAGTTTGAGCACCACTGCCTTAAGGAAAAGTCATATAAATACATAGATCCCATGTTGCAGGCAGGGAAAGACGCATTCAATTCAACTATGGTTACACTTTTTTCATGACTTCTGCTATATTATCCATTGATAAGATTTTAATATTTAATTCCCCAGGCCAGCTAGTCCAGAAAGTGCTTCCTAAATAACCTTTTGCCAATAGCGATTTGAATTAAGACCAGCTCTAAATGCAATACTATTAAATTGATTGGCATTATGCAGAAGTTTTTGCCATCCTCTCCAAATGATATAAAACAATCACTGCACATCAGAGATTTAGAGATGAGGAAATCGTTCTAATTCCACTACTCAAATCTATGAAAATATCCTCACAGGTTTAAATTCAAACAGGACATATATTTCAGTTATTACAAAGTCAATGGCAGACAGCGTTAGGATTACACATAATGCTAATAGCAGCTTACACTTTTACTGTGTCTTTCATGTCAGTGGATTCTGAAGAACTTTCCAGATTTAAACAGGCATGGTAATTGCACAAAATAATCATTCCATCCACTGCAACAATGCACCTTTGGGGTGAAACATGGCAATTTTCACAAGAACGCAGCCATGCTACGCAGCAGAGTAAGTGAAGAATTCCATAACAAATTAAACTTTTTGCGGAATATGTGAAGAACATAACAAGAGCAGAATTTTTTTTTATTTTTAAATTAAAACAGTCCAGCAGCAGGTGAGAAGTGGGAAGTGAAATGGACAAGCCATAGAAAGTTAAAGCAACCTATATTGTTTCACTGTCCAAGGCAAGTGAAATGCAAAAAGCAAACAAACTACATTTAAAAAAAAATTCTATCCACAGTAGTAGTCTTTAGTGTTATTAATAATCAAGGCAAGGAATTTTTCTTAGCTATTTTTCAATGTTGCCAATTCTTGCTATATTTGGTGTTTTTCTTAACACCTCAGCTCCTGTAGACATGGGATCACATGAGAACTTGGGCTAGCATTTAAAAAAATAAAGCAAAAGTCTTTACTTTCATACTTGCAGAAAAAAGCTTGAAATTGTGATCTGCAAAAGCTCAAAATAGTTCAAAGCATATAAAAAGAGCTGAACACTGAATATTCAATCAAATCTCACAATAGTCTATATAATACCCCTTAGAGAATACTCTGTTGGAACATAAGCTCATAAGATATGAACGTAGTAACAGCCATACTGGGTCAGATCAATGGTCCATCTAGCCCAGTATCCTGTCTTCCAACAATGACCAGTGCCAGGTGCTTCAGAGGGAATGAACAGAACAAGCAATCATCAAGTTATGCCATCTACTCTTAGCTTCTGGCCACCAGAAGCAAGGGACACCCAGAGCATGGTGTTACATCCCTGACCATCTTGGCTATTAGGCACTGATGGACCTATCCTCCATGAACTTATCTAGCTCTCTTTTGAACCCAGATATAGTTTTTGTCTTCACAACATCCCCTGGCAATGAGTTCCACGGGTTGACTATGTGTTAGTGCTATGGCTTGAGTGTTACTTGAACAACATGCTCACAGCCATAAAGGCATCAGGGAATCCTTTACTCCCCTGCGCAGGCTACTCAAATCTTGCACAGTGAGGAGGAGGTGAGGCTACATGCCTGTTTACTGCCTTCCTGGAGCTGGTGAGCAGGGTAGGGGAGGCACAGACCCTTGCCTCCACTCACTCCCTGGCTTGTCAATGCAGGTGAGCTGACACAGGGTGTGCTGTAATTATCCACTTTAGGCTGGCAGTAAAGTACTTGTCTCTTCTGCCCTTCACAAACAAGCAGTGGGAGGAACTGTGGGTATGTCTACACCAGAAATGCTACAGCAGCACTTGTGATATTGCTGTGGTAGACATTCACTTCAGGAACAGAAGGAGTTTTTCCATCACTGTGGTAAATTCACCTCCTTAAGAGGCAGTAGCTAGATTGGCAGAAAAATTCTTCTGGTGACCCAACAGTGTCTACAGCTGGGCAGAGCTAGGGTTACCAGACGTCCGGCAGGCATTTTAAAAATGCATTTTTTTGTCCGGCTTTTTACTTCTGATTAAAATTTCAGCTTTTTATATGAAGCTACTGTATATGCTCGTGTATAAGCCGAGAATTTTAGGGTCCAAAATATGCCTGAAAAACTGGGTTCGGCTAATCTGCCGATCACAGCCAAAATGGGGGCGGAACGCTGCCTTGCAGTGTGGTCCGCCCAGGGGCCCAGCAAAGTGGCAGACTCAGGTGGAACACTTGTTCTGACCTGTCCTGCTGCGGCCGGCTGGGGAGTTTCAAACCTCCCGCTCTGAGCTTGCTCAGCCAGAGCGTACTCAGGACAGAAGGGGCCTGGCCCAGGAGCGTCTCTGCTGGCCACCGCTGCAGCTCCAGACCTCTGGCCAGGTAAGGGGGGTTGAGAAGAGGCCACAGAGGGGCAGGGGAGCCGGGAAGGGACTGCAGGGGGCAGAGGATCGTGGAAGGGGCCACGGGGGCACGCAGAGGAGCAGGGAAGGAGCCACAGGGACGTGCAGATATTAATACTACATTTTCTCCATGTCCTCCTTTTCGTACTTCCCTGTCCTTCTTTCCATGTTTTGGTATCTGGTAAGCCTTGGCAGGGCTGGATTATTGCAAGGGCTCATACGGCTAAAGCCCTGGGACCAGCCAAAAGGGGGGCCCTGGGCTCCAGCCCCTAACGCCCCTGCTATAATCTGGCAACCCCCTGCCACCTCGCTCAGCTCTGGCAGGGCTGGCTGGTCTGCTCCTGGGGGTGGGGCGGGGCGGGCCAGTGCCTGTTTGCTCCGCCCAGGGGGTGGGGCCAGATGACATGGCCTCTGCTCCAGTGCAGCCCCCAGGGCCCAGGGCCCTGGGGTCTGCATCAGGGACTGCCATACCACATGCCACCTGGACACCACCCCCCAGCAGACTGGCCAGAGTGGGGCCCGGGTGAGAGTGCCCCCTGGCCCCAGGGCCCTCTCAGCAATGGGGGGCTGGGGGGGACACAGCCCTTGCAGTGGGGGAGGAGGAGAGGGGAGCAGCCCAGTGCAGGTTAATCCGACCCTGCACCTGGGTGTAGGTTAGCTTAACCCCAGCTCTAACGGAAGTGAATTTTTCACACTCCTGAGAAGATGTAACTAGGTCAAGCTAACTTTATAGTGTAGACCAGCCCGGTGACTGAGAGGTCTCTCTGGGAATCAGGATGCCGCATGGGTTACTCCCAGGCTGGTACAGCTTCTGCACTATCCCTTGATCCATGGCGTGCAAAAAATCAGAGGAGCAGATTCTCATCTGCTAGCAATCTGTAGAACTCCAAAGTGCCAATCAAACTATATTATGAAGTACATGATGTTAATGACACTCCACCAATTCACAGCAGATCAGAATCTAGCCCAGGATCTAGTCCTAACCTTTCAAAAACATGCAAATTTTGCACTAGACCCTGTAGAGCCCTCAAACAAGCCATTTGCTTCGACGGGTGCTTTGATTGAGCAGGGAAAAATCCTACAGGATTTATCTCCTTGATGTGTTCCTTCAGTGGTAGTGTGTGATTTTTTATTTATTTCTTTAAACACACATCCTAAAGAGCACCAGCACTGACCTACTTCTTAAAATGCATCGTATGTTCCTCTGATTCCTTAAACGGTGTACAGTATTGCAAATTGTACATGGCAAGGGTCTGCCCCAGCAGGAAGTGGGCCAAAAGCTAAAATAAAATAAAAACAGATTTCATCATACACAGGAATAATACAAATGAGAGAGATGAATTATGAAAATGCATGAACCATGTGATTCTTTTTTCTTCTTTTGGCTGTATAAATTCTACTTAGCCATCTCTCAATTGTAAAAATGTCTTCTCCAGTATTGAAGAAGGGACCTTCCCTCACTGCAGACTGATTAAGACACTAAAACCTGCTCTGTTATTAGTCAGAGAGCATTTCAATGTGGCTCTCCAACACTGTAAAAGGCGACCTATAAAAGGCAAGAGGCAAACTGTAATTCCTTGCGTAAAAGAGAATGCTGGGATCTAGTTTGTGGATAATTGACCTTAATGCTATATACTGATCATCTGTAATACATTCAAACCTTCAATGGGCTCTGCCAGAACTGTGTGCTGGTCCCAGTGAGATGGGTAAGAGTGAAGCAAGCTCCCCATATGACAGAAATAGCAGTTACTATCTTGTTCTGAAACAGCAGAAAAGATAAAATTGGGGACCAAATTCTGTCTGTCAGTGTTGGGCCAACAAACAACTTTTACTCATCATCATTAATTTATGTTACAGTTAGCGCTCAAGGGGGATGAGGGCCCAACCGTGCGGGACATTTTGCATAAGCTTTAGTAAGAAACAGCCTCTGTCCTGAAGAGTTTGCAGTCTAAACAGACAAGGCAGGAGGGGAAACAGACCCCAAAAGATTTGCCCACTCCTCTCCAGCAGATGCCTCTCTCATATCTTCAATTTACTTCACAAATAGACACTAATGAACCTTGCAGTCACCTTTCCCAAAATATCTGTAGGCTGCAGCAGGACCACACCACAGATGTTGGCCAGGCTCCTTCTGTGGCAGTGAGGATGTCCTGCAGAAATGACTTTACAGAGGGGTACAACTGATGAAGTATATATAGCCCAAAGTTGGTTGGTGTTCCTTAGTTTATTTCCATGAATAAGAACATATAGTTCCTATATAGTTGAATGTGTCTATTATGGAAGTATCGGTAATGACTCCAAAGTTAAAGTTGTATAGACATTTGATCTTAACTGGAACTGTTCCAATTTACATCAGCACCAAATTTGGATCTGAATGTATTTTGCAAATTTAGCACAGCTAACCTTCATAAAACAATTTAATCTATGTAATTTTTGGGGGGTGGGGGGAATTTTTATAACTTCTATGTAGAAAACATTTCAATATGTCCCCTCTTTTAATCTGAACCTATTTTTCCTCATGTTTCTTTGGTTTCCTTTAACTTTAAACATAAATGCTATATAAGCATCAAATTTCACCCAATAACTGATCTTTACAAGCTCTAAAATACAGGCTATTTGGAGGAGCTCAAAATATTAAGGCTTTAAAGTTGTTGCAATAATTTGTGATAACTGAACTGAATTTAGCCAAAGAACACTGATGGCCATGACAAGTGTCTCCAGTCACATATACACCTGGAATTTTACAAAAATGTCCAGTCTAGAATCTTGGATTTTTTAATTAGCAATAACACATTCTGTACTTCTGTGAAATATATCTGTCAGCAAAATAGTTCATCTCCTTTAGATCATAGTTAAGGTTGTCCTTTTAAGGGTGGATAAGAGGAACTGGATGTGGATGGAGAAAAAGGAAATTAGTTACAAAGGTGAAGAGTCTGTAAAGTGAATGTTATGATAGTGTGGACAGATAATGTAGCCTTCACCAGTGGTGTTCTCTCATTTCTACTGATCACTTTAATTGGCTATGCATGTGCGCAATCTTAATTCTAAGTCAACCAAAATCATTAAGTGGAGGAGACAGTACATATTATACACACTTTTCTCATTCCAACACTAATGTTAAATGTACTTGCATCTACACGTGGTCCCAACAAAGATGTTCGGTCTATTCATGATGCAAAATGTTATTAACCAAGAATGGTATCATGAGCTAAATGTTTGTAATGGGATTTCTTTGAATTTATGACATCAAATTAAAAAGGACCTCATCAGTATGAATGCAGAATTGATACTGATCCCCTTTGCCAAGCAGTGACAGGTTTTGAGGCCTCACAGACAGTAAACCCAGCCAGTCCCTCTCCCATCAATTGAGAATTCAGTGACATGGAGTCAAGGTATATTTTCTACTGTAAATTCTTTATTTCCAAAATGTACATAAGTACTGTTCCTCTGGAACAGAGATTGTCGCAAAGTGCACCCAGGAAATTGCATTTTTCAGAAACCTCACCCCACAGTCTTGCTTGCTTTACAGCTCATTGTCTCTTGTTGATCACTAACTGTTTTACAGCATGCTGTTCCCTTTTTCCACCCAAGCCCCTGTGCCTTTCAGCTGCAAAACCCCTACTTCAAAACTTTTACTTTACAGTAGGAACACCTCTGACATAATCAGCCATGTTTTGGGAGTTTCATTCCTCCCCTGCCGGATAGGGAAGGTCAAAAGAAGCTTTCCTTCTACAAACTGGGTCCCACTGTCAAGAAGGACCTTTACAGAACACACAGTCAACCTATGGACCTCATTGCTGGGGATGATGTGAAGACAAAAACTATAACTGGTGTGGCAGACCGAGCACTCTCAGTCCCTGTGGGTCCTGGCAGCCAGCTGAGGCACAGTTCTCCCACCTCCAAACCCCCAGCACTATGGATCCTCAGTTCCCTCCTACTGTGGGACTGGGCTCTCTGCCCCACAGGCTGCTGGGCCTGGGGCCCTAAGACGCATCTGAGCAAACTTGCCCGAACTGCCTGTACCTCCTAGGTGCTGTCAGTAACAGGTACTGGTCAGCTCTCCTCCACTCTTCTTCGCTCTGTTCTCCTCCACACACCAAATTCTGCTCCTACCTCCACCTCCAAACAACACGTCCCAAACTCCCCCACTGCCTGGATGCAACAGGGGCTTATCTTCTACCCTTAATCGGAGTCAGGTGCTCCAACTAACTCTAGATGCCTTAATTGCCCCAAGGCAGCCCGCCCCAGCTATCCTGGGAACAGAGCTTTGCTAAGTCTGGGGCTAACATATCTACCCTCCTGTAGCCCTCAGATCTGACTCCCTCACACTGGATTAAAAAAAGAATTACATAAATTCATGGAGGATAAATTAACTGATGAACTTATTAACTAAGATGGTCAGGGATGCTCTTGGTTTTCCTATACCACTGACTGCCACATGCTGGGTCTGGACGACCAGGGATGGATCACTTGCCCTATTCTGTACATTCCCTTTGAAGCATATGGCATTGGCCACTGTTAGAAGACAGGATCCTGGGCTAGAGAGACCCCTGGTCTGACTCAGTTAGGACATTCTTATATTCTTATGTTGAATGTTGCTGCTAAACGTTTAACGGCCAGTATATTTCCATGTTTTTTAACTTCTTCCGTCTATTTGCTACGAAAGTCTGGTTTATTTAAGGCAACCAAAATTGCTGTGTTATTCTATTCTGGAACAAAATACTATATCCAGGGCACAATCTCCAGATTCCTATTTTGTTAATAATACTGTCCTTATGAGGGAGCAGCTCTAAATTATAATCTCCTACAAACATATCTCTATAGACTCCAACTAAGGTAAAAGGGTGGGAAACATGAGGTGATGGAGTCTTTTCTTTTTGTCATGTTCTTCTTCAAGAAGAGTCACAGCAGACAACAGCATATGGGACATTACCATTCATAAATGAAGAGGGGCTTGAGACATCCTAATTAAAAACTGAAGAGATGCCAATCAAGAGTAATGCTGCTGCTGCATAAAGCGGAGGGCAACGAAAATGATTAGGGGGCTGGGGCACATGATTTATGAGGAGGGACTGAAGGAACTAGGTTTATTTAGTCTACAGAAGAGAAGACTGAGGGGGGATTTGATAGCAACCTTCAACTACTTGAAGGGTTGCTCCAAAGAGGAGGGAGTAGGCTGTTGTCGGTGGTAACACAGGACAGAACAAGGAGCAATGGTTTCAAGTTACAGCTGGGGAGGTCGAGGTTGGATATTAGGAAAAACTTTCTCACTAGGAGGGTGGTGAAGCATTGGAATGGGTTACCTAGGGAGGTGGTAGAATCTTCGTCTTTGGAGATATTTAAGGTCCGGTTAGACAAAACTTTGGCTGGGATGATTTAGTGGGAATGGTCCTGCTTTTAACAGGGGGGTGGACTAGATGACCTAATGAGATCCCTTCCATCCCTATGATTCTATAACTTATTTCTCTATGTGCAAGATTGAAAAGAGGCAATACCAAGAAGCACTGAGCCAAAGCCAGGCCTGTAAATATCACAAGTGCCTTGTCCTTCCTGATGTTTTTAATTATATGTGTTAACTGCTTCTTGCACTAAGTTTTATAGAGGGACCTGACCACTAAAACAGTGGTTCTCAACTGGGACACAATGGTGTGTCGAAGAGCCTGGAGGTATGTCATGGAAAATTGGGAGCTCAGCTTGAAGCCAGCTTGGAGCTCCTGCCACCCACCAACCTCTGCTGCCCTCAGCGGCCTGCTCCTGCTGAACATCATAGATGGCAGCCAGGGCCAGATGAGTAAAGTGGCTTAGGGGCTGCAACCCAGAGCCTTGGGCTGGGGGGAGGGCACTGCCCACCTGCCTGCCCCACAAAAATAAACCTGGCTCTGCCGAGCCAGAGCATGATGGCGCCAGCCCGCGCTGGCTGGACTCTGCCCTTACCCAGTCCAGACCTCTCCCAACCCAAGCATCCCTGGCTCGTCTCGCCGTGCTCTGTGATTGGCTGGTCTCCGAAGACTAGCCAGCCCGAGAGCAGGGTGAAAGGAGCCAACAATGGTGGCAGCACTCAGGATGGGAGCGTTCTGGAGGCTGCGGCGCTCTGAAGACCAGAGACCAGCCAGCCTGGTAGCAGGGCGAGGTGACCCAGTGGTGACACTCAAGCTGGGAGCGCTTTGCAGGCTGTGGTGTTCTGGAGACCGGCCGAGAGCACTCCCAGCCTTGGTGCAGCCGCATTGTAGTGCGTCATGCAGGGAAACGTCACCCGTTAGGCATGCCATGACAGAGAAAAGGTTGAGAACCACTATACTAAGGTGAGATCTACACTAAAATCTGCCCTCTCCACAAGACTGTGCTAACTACATGACTCTGAGCAATGCCTTACAGGATGTAGCTCTAATGAAGCATGAGTGAATGCCACCTCCCTCCCCTGTTTTTAATGCAGGTTCACTCATCCTGTCACCATGCATAAGCAGCGTTACAGTGCCTCAAATGAGGATGACTTTACAAGTTCACGCAACTGTGCTCTGACCCCTCAGAGGATGAACACTCTAACAATAATCTGTTCTGCATGACTCCCACCCTTTGCACAACAGAATTCATTTTCCCATTTGGTATTTTATTTTGATGTTCCAGGCATAAAAGCCAAATGGTTCCCTCAAGCCATTTCTTCTCTATGAAACTGTGAAATAGCTTTGCAATTTCAGAGCAGTTTAAAATGCATTGTTATGTTCCGAAAGAAAGGGCTGGGGAGGGGAGAGAGCGCCTTTTCT
Source organism: Pelusios castaneus (assembly GCA_007922175.1). NCBI lineage: Eukaryota > Metazoa > Chordata > Testudines > Pelomedusidae > Pelusios > Pelusios castaneus. The sequence continues at coordinate 4,495,069 of ML685818.1, forward strand.
AACTTTGAGTACTGAATGCAGCAGGAAAACCTGATTTAAATTCTTCAAATAAAGATTTTCATAGCCTCTGCAGTTAGCAAGGCGGATGCTTCCCTATTTGCATACTGCCATCTATGTAAAAGAGATGAGACTCAATAGTTTTATTATAATTATATAGCTGGGTTCTTAGTATTAATAAGTCTATTGTTATCACCTCTGCCTTTATAAAGCATGGTACTTCTGTCATACAGATTGAAGAAGTGGAGTGCATTTTAAAGGAACATTCTCTAAGAGAAAAAAACCTGTTCCAAAGTCTCTCCTTGTTCTGCTGGGAACAAACTGGCTTGCTGCAGATTATCAGTGATGTGCTTGATGATCGGGTTTTTCAACACATTTTCTTGCTGAGCTGCTCAAGTACACAGAGCTTTCTGTAAGATTCACCACAGTGGCAGTGTGCGTTTTTAAAGATTTTATCGGTGGCAGTTTCTATGGGATTCTGAGCAGTTCCTAGATGCCTTGGTGGTGGTTGTTTATTTAAACAGGGCATCCTCCACTGAAACGCAGAAGAAGGTGACTGAGAACAAAGGTGAAAATGCTGCTTTCCCATCGCACCATAGAAGAACTCTTATCTGAAGTGCAAACTCTTATCAAAAGCACTCTTATCTCACCGCCTGCATATCCTGCACTCCAGCCTCACACACAACTCCCATCAAAACCAATGAAAACTCTGCATAGGGAACGAAGGCACAAGAGTCAATAGAGCCTTGCAAGTGTGTCTATGAAGGCACAATTGTCTAAGGGACAATGTCTATGATAGCAAATTGTATTAAGAAAAATCAATGGCTTCTAAGACTGATGAAACATATAAATGAAGCTGAGACCCATGGGGTATCACTGCTGGAAGGAATGGCTTATGAAGTTTAAGTCTCGGGTTTTGAAACACATTAAGTCCTGAGAACCTCAGGTCCAAATCCTGTCAGCATGGTTCTGAGGTAGATAAACTGAGTACCATGCAGCTCAGTTTATGAGATCATTTTCAGGACACCCAATGTCAGGATCTTAGAAACCAGTAGCACAATTTCCAGAGGTGCCTGGCACCTACAGATCCCAATGAAGCTAATCGGACCTGTGCTTAGCAGCTCTGAACATTAGCCCTCATGATGGTATCTGCTCATTCAAGATCCCATGCAAATGGATTAATTTTTTATATGTATAATCAGGATGTGAGTCTTGTTGCACTGGTTGCTGGAAGACACTATGCAGCGATAAACAACAAGTGATGGTCGTAATAAACAACAGGAGAGAAGGGCTTGGAGTGGATTACCCAGTCATGAAAGTATTTTCATTAGCTAGGCTAGCTCTGTCAACAGCTTGACAGTTCTAAAATCACTTGAACTTTTTGAAATGCCAGCAATCCCCACATGCTCTCCGCCCGGCCATCATCAATTGGCAAGTTTTTCTAGGCACTATTCTAGGCGATTTCTTCTAGGCACCACCATTTTCAGTGGATATGCCAGAGATGAGGTTGCTGTAATCAAGACAGAAGATAATGCGTCTCTGCAGCAGTAGCCTTATTAATATCAAACATACAAGAGCCTCACTGGAAGGAAACTTTGGCAATTTCCTTTTGGTGGGAATCTAGAGTGAAACCATCCCAGGATACTGAGAACCCCAGGTATGGGACGCTGCTGGTGAACAGTTTCATAGGACATTTGCTCCTCCTACAGAAACCCTAAACCAGTTACAGACATGGCAGTCACTGACCTTATTAAATCCTCCCAGTTAACTTAAATCCTGACCTCAAAAACATGAAGACAGAGGGACATTTTCAAAGACCTGCTACACAGAGATGTACAGCCACACGTCTCATGCTGGTTTTGATGTGTCACGTGACTAAAACTCTGTGTTGAGAATTTACCCCTGGGACTTAAACCCTCAATGAAAATTATCTAGCCCCTTCTTCACCTACTGTGAGAAAAAGACCTTAAATCCAGATTCGTCATCTTGCATTATCCTGACAGAACACAAAAACTTAAACACATACCCTCTAGTAAAGAGTTCATAGACACGCAGAATGGTCAGGATTAAGCATCATTATAAGAGAACTAAACACATGACTTATGGGTTCGAATGAAATCTGTGGCACACATTCCATAGCTCTGAGGAGACAAACAAATGCAAAATAAAACACCACTAGGAAAGGCAACGTCTTCCTGGTGTCCAAGTGAACTAACTCATTCTTCTTTTTGCCCTGTTTGGGCAGACTCCACCAGCCTTCACCATATACAGAACCGCTAGCAAGCGAGAAGAGGGGAGACGGAACTAACTGTGTTTGGCATATTTGTATCTAAGGCTCCAGAGGCAAGTTAGAAAAAAAGAACTGACTTTATTAAGAGTAAGCAATTAAATCATCTGAGTTCACTGGAATGGCAGGAGCCAGTCAGAGGGAAAAAGGATCCGAGATCTCTAGAGTCACAGAAACTTCAACCCCAAAGCGCTGAATGTCAAACATGGGGCGTTACATCAGTGGAAAAGCTTCTGCTTGACTGTTCAGACCCTGAGGACAGGAGGCTCTCGCTGGCACTCTGGGGAAGCAGTGGCTTTCAGACAGTCTGGACTGCAGAGGAAACCCTGTACCTGGCAAGCCATAGGGCAGCATTTTCCAGGTCTATGTTTTTTAGCTTCCATATCACACACCAAAAAGCTGTATTCCTTCTACAAGTAACCCACCACAGTAGAAATGATAACAACAGCAGTACACAAACTAGAGAAAACAAATTCAAGAGTTTGGTGAGGAGCAGACGTTTCAGTATGAGGCACTAAGAAAGCCACTTTATCTCTCTGAGCATCTCCTTCCCATGCGATCTATTGTCTTATCAATTAGATTGTAAACTCTGCAGGCAGGGACTTCCTTTCACAAGTTGTTGGTACAGTGGCCAACACATTCAGGCCATACTCTCAGTTGGGGTCTCTGGACATGACCATAATACAATTACTATAATTTTTCTTCGGTCTCTTTTCTCAGCATATACAAATTGCTCCTGACTCTCCGATATTTCTCAGCTGACTCAGCAAAGAGGATCAGACTATGAGTCATTATCCGTGTTCTCAGTCAGCACAGCAAGGTACTCCTGTTTCAATAGCATTCCCCCACTGTCCCCTCAACTTCTTCCTTATGTAAACCTTTCAAATTCATAACCAATGTGGTCTGAATTAGCTCTATTACTAGTGTCTGACAAATTCTTTTCAGTCCTATCTCACTTGTGTCTGATCAAGCATCCACTGAGGTCTATCGGAATCTTTTCATTGACTACAGTGGGTGCTGAATCAAGTCTGTGATCCACCGGCTGCCCAGGAATATGGTACAAAACCTAATGACTAGCTAAAGGAAGCTGAAGAGCAATACACAGAACACGTGGATTCAAGAATCCTCCAGAGATTCCTAGACCTATTGTGCAACATCCATGTATGCACTGCTTAAATGCCTCCCTCACTCAATACTGCATTTCAGTGGAGGATGGAATGATTCTTGCAATAATTTGTTACCAGCCTTCCACGGCAGGTCCTCAGCTAAGGCACCCATGATATCTGCATGTAAAGCAAAGAATTAAATTTCTTTTTCATACAAATGGTAAGATCTCTTCTCAGAGTACAAACTGATTTTTCTGAGAATTCACAAATGTATATGCCAAGCAGTTTATGAATTACGGCTTTTTCAAAATGTCTCATTTTCATCTTTTTTTCTTTTTTGGGGGGTAGCAGATGAGTCAAATCTTTTGGGGGAGATAAATCTAATCATTTCTTTTCTCTGAGATCCTACTAGTAAAAATGGTCCTAAAGTCTGAGATTTGAAAACTTATTCTCATACGTGTAGATTATTGTAATATCTAAGACAAACTATTATTATTTCTATAATGATCGTACCTAGGAAGCCCAATCTTGGATCAGGGCCAGATTATGCTATGCAGTCTAAGCATCAGCCAGCATGTGACAGATGGACAAAAACAGAAGATGGCAGAAGGAAGATTGGCAGAAGGAAGTATCAAGTAGCAGGTCTTCAAGAAATCCATTTTGAGGCACATGGATGATAGGAAGGTGATCAGAAACAGTCAGCATGGATTCACAAAGGGCAAGTCATACCTGACCAACCTGATTGCCTTCTATGATGAGACGATTGACCCTGTGGATGTGAGGAAAGCAGAGGACAGGATATACCTTGACTTTAGCAAAGCTTTTGATATGGTATCCCACAGTATACGTATCAGCAAGTTAACAAGTATGGGTTGGATGGATAGACTAGAAGATGGGTAGAAAGATGGTGTGGATTGCACCCTCAGCAAGTTTGCAGGTGACACTAAGCTGCAGGAAGTAGTAGATATCCTGGTGGGTAGGGATAGGATACAGAGTGACCTAGACAAATTGTAGGACTGGGCCAAAATAAATCTGATGTGGTTTGACAAGGACAAGTGCAGAGTCCTGCTCTTAGGATGGAAGAATCCCATGTACTGATACAAACCGGGGACCAACTGCCTGGGCAGAAGTTCTGCAGGAAAACGACATGAGGGTTACAGTGGACAAAAAGCTGGATATGAGTCAACAGCGTGCCCTTTTTGCCAAGAAGGGTAATGGCCTATTAGGCTGCATTAATAGGAGCACTGCCAGCAGATCAAGGGAAGTGATTATTACCTTCTGTTCAGCACTGGTGAGGCCATAATTGGAGTATTGTGTACAGTTCCCCTCCCCCCCCCCCCGTACAGAAAAGATGTAGACAAATTGGAGAGTCCAGTGGGGGGGCAACAAAAAAATTAGGGGGCTGTAGTACACGATTTATGAGGAGAGGCTGAGGAAACTGGGCTTGTTTAGCCTGCAGAAGAGAAGAATGGGGCAGGGAGGGTCCAGAATTTGATAGAGTCTTCAGCTATCTGAAGGGGGGGATCCCAAAGAGGACGGAGCTAGGTTGTTCTCAGTGGTAGTAGAAACAGTACTAGGAACAATAGTCTCGAGGTGCAGTGGGAGAGATCTAGGTTGGATATTAGGAAAAGCTTTTTTACGAAGAGGGTGGTGAAGCATTGGAATAGGTTACCTAGGGAAGTGGTCATCTCTCCATCCTTAGTGGTTTTCAGGGCCCAGCTTTAGTTGAGAGTGGTCCTGCTTTCAGCAGGGGGTTGGACTAGATGACCACCTGAGGTCCCTTCCACCCCTCATCTTCTATACATCTATGATTCTGTGAGGCGGTAAAGAAATGAATCTTTTGAGCTATATGGAAGTTTTATATTAGGTTACTTTTTATATTATTAATGTGCAAATGTTGCACTTATTAATACACCTCATTAGACTCATTTCTATTTGCATTATGGGACTTATGTAAATATTTTCTGATGAGACCATTTAGCATCTGACGTTTTAGAAGTCAAAACGGTGAAAACCGAAGCCACAGACCATACAGACTTCTTTTCATGTTATTAGAATGCATATATTCCAGTAGAGCCATAAGGCCATGATCAGACTAGGCTCCATTATACTGGGTGCTTCATAAACACATAAGCAAACATATAAGCAAAGTTCTTTAACTAATTCTCATTTGCTAATTTGCCAACCCAATTATACTCAGAGTCCAATGGCCCCTCTTCACTTTTCTGTGCAGACTATGTTATGTGTTTGTCCCTTTATAGTGCCTTCCATCAGAGGATCTCAAAGAGCTTTCCCAACAACCAAAATCCATAACACCCCTAAGATGTAGCTAAGTATTGTTATATTCATTTCACAGAGGAGGAAACCGAGACATATAATGATTAAGTGACTTGTCCAAGGTCCCAAGGGAATTCTGTGTACTTGTCACTTTCTTTGGTAAAGACGGAACAGAACTGAGATCATCCATTCCCATTCCTCTGCCTTATACCAAAAGCCAATCCATCCTTCTTAAAAGAAGCAACATAGAACATTTACAACCTGTCTAGGTGGTATTAACATAAAAAATTAAAACTAACCTATGCTTGCCAAAATAAATCCAAATGCTACATCTTGCAATGCAGTTGCACTGATTTTTTTCATCATGTTTTATCACTTGTTAACTTGCAGAATTAGTCCCCTGTTCACTAGAGCAAAAAATTAGCGAGAGTCTACTGTAATGTGCAAAACAGTATAGAAATGGCTTTCCAGACCTGCAGGAATTCACTTAAACAGTAACTAAAGCAACCATTTGCTAAATGATAATATTTCATGTTGCTCATGAGCCTTCACTCCAAGAAGTAAATAAATAAGATTCATAGCTTACCTGTAAGGTAGTGTTAATGATCTCCATTTTACATATGGGGAAACTGAGACACAGAATGGTTAAGTGACTTGTCTCAAGACCATACTGCAAGTAAGGAGGATATTCACCAGCAGAGCTAAAATCACCGACTCTTCTTCCTGTGTTTTAACCACTAGACCAGACTTATCTGCAGTGCCTAACTCTTTACAGAACATCTGACAATAAAAACAAGGTACGGTATTGCCTTTGCCATGATTAAAATTCTACCATTTCCTTGCTGAAAAAGTCTACAGAAATGTAATTAGGAATCTATAGAAAATATGCTAAAATCTTACATATATTTAAATAGAGAATGAATGAGATCCTCACTAAAAGGTTTATGAACCACACTAGCAAATTTTACACCAGGGATATAATTCTTTATTACTTTCTATGGATTAGAAAGAAAGAAAGAAAGAAAGAAAGAAAGAAAGAAAGAAAGAAAGA